>CM053787.1:395478037-395790537 GCA_028749045.1 Cupressus sempervirens
CCTGAGCAACAACATGAAAAATATCATTTGTCTCATCCACGTGTTGTTTAAAATCTAATAATCCAAATCTATTCTTACACAAAAATCATTCCCTAGTACAAAATAATGAATGGAAAGCTTCCCAGGCAGCTTCAGCACAGGATGTGCTTATCTTTAAGTGATTTTTTTGGTTTCTTGCTTTGTTAAATTAAGATTTACATTATTATCAAGTTGCCTATTGAAGTCTAGAATATCCTTATCATATTTCTTCTTGAACATGTCATTGTTGTTTTCTTCAACAAACAAAGATATTGGTAAGCTTTCCTCTCCCTTTTGAAGTTTCACATGGTTGATAACACTCTTGAAGGCATCCACCTTGCCCATACCTGTAGAGAAAATTAGAGTTCTTGTTGGAATATGGCTTGTGTTGTTTTATAGATGTGGTGTCAAATAGCTTCCAAATGTCCTGTGTATTGAATCATAACCTATAACTTGGCATTCATTTTAGTATTCGTCCAACTTTGAGAACCTCCTAGCTATCTGTACCATATAAAAATGGACCTCTTACATCTGCTCCCCATTATGAAGTTGCCATATAATTGATGTGCCTAATCTTAATGCCAAATCAGAATTTAACAAAGGAGTTTCTTGAGAGTGAAGCTCCATTACACCTTGTGCCACAAAAGCTTCATAAAACCTCATAATGTGTTCTAATTTTTTTTAATAAAAGGTTGAATCTTTTCTTCACTTACAAAATTTAACACTTTAACTGCCACTTCATGATAATTACCATTGTAATCACCAAAGTCTTCTGTAAAATGATGAAGTGTTGCTATTCACACATTACTAAAAGGATCCCTTCCAATTTTACATATAAGCTTCAAGACTTCGGGATCAATCCAAGGATTAGATTGAATGGGTGATGTTGTAATAGTCTTGAGGTTTTTTGCATCTTTATCAAATAACTCATATTCAAAAGACTATTTCAATAAAGATGAAATACTAGTGCTGCTGGCCATATTATACCCCTTTATGAATCAAAACCTGTCTTGGAACCAACTCAAATTTAAATGTCACAGTCACAATAGCATGAGCATTCACTCTTCTAAGAACAACATTTTTCTCAATATGAACAAACTCTAATAGTCCACTAGAGTAAGTAGAACATATTTTCAATCTTGTTTCAACAGCCATCAGGATAGTTGCAATGTTAGGTGCTGACATATGAGTCCATAGCTAAAAGAAAGATCTTTATATGCCTTCAGCAGTAGCATAAATTCTGAAATTGTCTTCCAATACTAAGTCTTTATTAATAACAGCAATCTTTAAGAGAGTCGGTATTTGAGATATGTCAACAACATATCACAGAAATATTTGGGATAAACTCCAAATGTTGTATTTCTTATAACCATTCTCAGTGTTCCTTGAAAGAAGTATTGCATGAGGTTCGAGCATGGGCTCATGACACTCATAAACTATCCTTCTATGATCTACTTGTCTTTGATTATAATGAAAGGTTTCATATCAGAATTAACATTTTTCATTTGAGCATTTAGAATACATTTTTTTGTTTTTCATATGTATTCGGAATAGGGAAAATATCACATGTGTGGGTACATAGTTGCAGATAGTCAGTCATTGCTTAGATCTTAAAAGATCTAACCCCTCTTTTTCCCATGTAGGAGAACAAAGACCCAGATTTGTTAGATCAAGTGCTAGACCAAGAGTGGTAACAAAGATCCCATAACCAGTCAAACACTAAAAAGGCAATGACTAGTTACCTCTAACTCTATCTTCATGTGTTGTATTTTTCTTATTCTCAATATGTATGAAAGACAGTAGTTAGATTTACGGCTTGTGTGAGATATTTCATTTCCAACATTCTTTCATTCATTTCATACTTTGTAAAAATGAAAATTGTACATATTAGTGATGATTTATACAATGAACTTATATCTCCTTTTGCTCATGGTTTTATATAATTGCAAAATGATGAAATGTAAATGAATAGAAAATTAATGTTTCATTCTGCAATGTTACTTGAAGTAAAATTCAGCATGTGTAGAATTTTAGTAACAGTACCAAGTGCAGATACCTATCTTTTGATTCCTCTTTCATTGCAAAATTCATTGAATTCATTTGAGATGAATTCTCCTCCTCTATCTAACCTTAGACACTTTAGTTTCTTTCCTATTTCTTTCTCCACTCTAGCCAGATACCACTTCAATTTTTGAAAGGCTTCATATTTACCTTTTAGGTACATAACTATCATCATATTGGAATAATCATCAACAAATATAATAAAGTACTTATGTCCATAGTAGCTTTCTATGCCAATGGGTCCACACAAATTTGTATGAACCAGCTCTAGAACTTCTTCAGAGTGATAGTTCTTTCTTTTGAAACTTGTCTTTCCCATCTTCCTAATTTGAAAATTTTTGCACATCCCCATATCAGGTTTCTTTAGACTCAGAATGCCTCTCACTCTTTTATTATTTCTTATGTTGACAAGGTTATCAAAATTCTCATGACACAACATTTTATGTCATAACCAACTTTCCTCTACTTGAGCTAGGAAACATGAACTTTCAGTTAGATCTAGCTAGAATAGATTACCTTTTGTTTGATTGCTAGTCCCAACTAGATTTCCTTTCCCATCTAGCATCTTGGCCTTTCCATTCATGAATTCTACCTTGAATCCAATGTTGTTCAACTATGCCACACTAAGTAGATTATGTTTTAGTCCTTCGACCCAGTAAGCATTGTCACACCTGAGTTCATTAGTCAATGTAATGCAACCTTTTGATTTTACATAACAAGGTTCATCATTTCCAAATCTGACACTCCCACCATCATAGTGTTCCAAGTGCTCAAATTTATACTTATCACCAGTCATGTGGTAACAATAATCACTATCAATTATCCATGTGTCATTTTTTCTAATATGAGAAATGAGGGCCATCTTATCATTATTGTCATCTAATTCATCTTTTACAAAAATGTAAACCATTTCATCTTTATCGCTACTATCAATGTCTTTAGCCATGTAACAAGATTTGTTACCTTTATCCTTGTAGTTTTTGTAGATTTTGAAATCTTTCTTACCTTTGAACTTGTCATGCTTATTTTCTTCTTTGCCTTCTTTTTTTGGACACCTTGTAGCAATGTGACCAACTTCTTCACAAGAAAAACATATTAGAGGTATTTTACCTTTGCACTTTCCTTTGCCTTTAGGGAATCTTCTTGCAAGAAGGGCTTCAATGACTTCAAGGTCATCATCAGAATTGTCTTCATCTTCACTATCAAAATTTTTTCTTTTTGACTTTCCACCTTTCTTCTTGAGTGATAATTTAGCTTGAAATTCAAACTCAATGCTAGCAAAGTTAGGAACATAGTTATCAAAGTTATCTAACTCAAAGGTTGTCAACCTTCCCACTAGTACATCCAAAGTTATATCATTTTTAGGATCACATCTCATCTCTTGAATAGTTGATACTCTAATTGCATAAACATAAAGAAGAGTTCTCAGTACCTTGCTAACTACTGTCACATCATCTATTTTCCCTCTTGAGGCTCTAATTGCACTTACACTTGCTTTGATTATTTCATTGTATTGTGCAATATGTTCATCTTCTCTCATCTTCATTTGATCAAATTGACCTCTTAGACTTTCTATCTTAGCTCTCCTCACATTGTCATCTCCTCCATAGATATCTTTCATCTTGTTCCACATTTCATGAGCAATAGGACAATCTTTGACTTCATCAAATTCAACATAATTGAGAGTAGAGGCAATGTCAATCATCATTATGTTATGATTCTTCTTTTCCACAATTTGATCCATAGACAAAGGTTCACTAGGTGCCACAAATTTTTTATCCAAATATTTTAGGCATGTGTCTCCAATGGTTTCCAAATGTAGCTTCATGAGTTCCCGCTATGCTTGGAATTTATCTCTATTCATTTTAGGAATCTCCCTTCTATAAGACATCTTGATCTTTAGCTTAGGTCTTTGAAACCTTATCTGCAAGCACCAATATCTCTAATACCAATTGTTGGAAATGGAATGGAGTAACTAAGAGTGGAGGGGTGAATTAGTTACTATAAAAACAAATCCAAAAATCCCTTTAAGATATCAACACAATATAAAACCAATAACTTGTTGTAACTCGGTTAACACTGAATATTTTGTTGTAACTCAGTTAACACTAAATATATTACTGTCACTCAGTTATCACTGAGATCTTAAGATATTAAAGTGATTAACCTTTATTAACTTAGTTACAGAAACATAAAGGAAATAACATGAACACAAGAGATACCAATATTCAACATGGAAACCCAATTTGGAAAAACCACCAATTGCAACTAGTTACTATTTTTCTCTTCTGATTTGAGCCCTGTTAGGAGCCAACCCTATTAAAGGTTACAAAACACACTATTAGGTGTGACCTTGTAAAAGGATTTAATTCACCCTGCTAGGAGTGGCCTTCTTAGAGGTCTTTATACACTTCAATCTAGAAATGCCACCTTGTTAGAGGATTTACCAAATAGTTGTTAGGCTAACTCTATTAGGAGATTTCATTCACTGCTACAATTATTAGAGAGTAACAATGACTTGAACTGATTGTTGATGCAACTGTCTTTTCTGATTTTAGATCTCTATTATGGGTTGATTACTTGATCCTATTTGATCATAATGTTCTTTGTAGCTTGGTCAACTTGGATACTCTATCCTCTTGCATATATCCTTCCAATTTGCTTCCTTAATTCATCTTCTTCAATCCTCAACTTGACCTTATAATTATATGAATAATCTTGTCAAGTCGACTTGAATATAATTTTAATCAAATAATTTCCATCCTTTAAGTCATTTAGCATTAGCCAATAAATCTATCAAACTCAATATGTTGTCAATTGGCTAATATAGAATTGAGTACTCGGTCAACTCAGAGAAACTCTTTGTTAACTGACTCAACTCAATCAATACTGATTCTAAATTGACTTTCCTTTGGTAACTGAGTGAACTCAATCACCACATGACCCATTCTAACTTCCCTTTGGTAATTGAGTAAACTTGGTTAACACATGATCTATCTTTGATGCCCAAGTGAGCTCAACAAGAACTAACTCTAAACTTGGTTATAATTCGAATGCTCAGCATACACAAGAAACTATCTTTAATGCCTGAGTGAGCTTGGCAATCATTGACTTTCTCGATAAGGCTTGACATTTTGTGTAACATCAAAGATAACATACAATTGTTTTCAACAGATATGCCCCCCCCTGCCTAAGACCCCTACCAACATTAAAGGATACCCAAGGAGTCTCATTGACAAGAACAAGATAATTGACAATTTCCATCATAGTTTTAATCATCCCAATAACTTTATTATTAAATTTTATCCTACCAATGACTTCATAAAGAAAGGCACAATCCACCTTATCATAAGATTTGGAAATGTCAAGTTTGAGGGCCATACCAGGGATTCTACTCTTTTCCATTGAGTGGATCACTTCATGCATGGTTATCACAACATCCATGTCCGTTTGCCTAGAGCAAACCTCTTTTGGGGGGAACCAATGAAGTTTCCCAAAAAATTATTAAGTCTATTCACCATAATTTTAGGGAGAACTTTATAAATTTTATTACATAGACTAATGGGTCTAAAGTCAACAAGTATCTTAGGATTTGGAACCTTAAGAACAAGGACAAGATAAGTGTTATTAAGCCTCCTCAATAGCTTACTTGTTCTAAAGAAATCCCTTGCAATCCTTGTCATTTCCTTCTAGATGATCTCTTAGAAGTGCTAGAAAAAACAGGAGGGAATCCATTCGGTCCTAGGGCCTTATAGGCTTTCATCAAGAGCACAACCCTCCTCACTCCTTCCGTTATAACCAAACTAGTTGTGAACTCATTATCCTCCTCCTTCATCACACTTGGCAAGGCTTGAATAATATTCTAGATGTTAATGAATATTGTATAATTTATTTTAACTAGTTTGAAACCTCAATTCTTTTACTTCAAATGGATGGCGAATGAATAAAAACTTGACACTTGATCATAAAATTTCTAATTAAAAATATGATATTTCCGAAATATTCTATTTTATGAAAATTGGTAACACCTATATACTCTTAGCCAATATAGTATTTGTTAGACTTCATGTATACTACTAAACTTGCATATTAGCTATAGACTATATAATAAGAACAAGAAAATGTCTTAATGGCTTTTGAACCACTTCAATTTTTTCAATTTTCACAACTTTTGATTTTGCATTTGGCACAATAGAATGTTGGACATTAATAGATAGAACAAGAAATATTAATCATTATCTCCAATCAAAAACACATATTTCAATAGCTTTTGAACCACTTCATTATAACAAATAACAAATTTTCCAATGTTCACAACTTTTAATTTTACATTTGACACAACTGTACAAGAAATATTTGAACAAATTACTTTATATCAGACCCCTAATAGTTGATTGTATTTTAATCTCCAATTCAAACAAAACATAATGAATGTAAAACTGTATAAAATCTAGTTGAAAAAGAATATGAATCATAGCAAAAAGATAAGTCATTAATTCTCTTGAATTGTCAAGTTTGAATCAAATCTTTATACAAAATAGGTGATTTAAAGTTGATTAAAGATGTGGGCGTACCAGACGATAGAAAGAAGGAATTGTTTGCCAATCTGCAAGTCACAAATGGATCTATGAGAAAGAGTCCTTCCCATACAGATATGAATGTACAGTAATAACACAGAGACCCACAAGCATTAACCCATTTATGAAGATTGAGATGTTTTATTTATTCATTGAGAAAACATGAGCAGTCTGCAGAAAAAGCATTGACAATTTATTGTTTTACAGGATGATTTATATCCATCACCAACAAACAAACTCAATTTTGCTTCTATAGAGAACGACTACATAATGGCTCTCAAAAAAGGACACCAAGGTTTTAATTGTATGATCTTCATGAATTTCAATCTCAACAATTCAGAGCATTATGATGCCAACTAAGATTCAAAGGAGAATCCAAATAAATGATCCACATGGTAGACCAACATCTCACATTGAAGTCATACATTGATAAAGCTTTTAAGCATTCAACAAGATATTTTTCATGGTACAAGCACAAATTGGTTCTCTTATGCCTTTGTATCTTCTCTCAAAGAACTTTTCTATAAGTTGTACCATATTTCCACATAGGATGATTGTATATCTACTATTTATTTATTCACTATATGTTTAAATGGAGCTGATCTAGATCTTATGATTTTCTCTTCTAAAGTAGGTGAAGAGTAACGAACAAAAGAATGTAATAGTTGTGCTTACTATATCAACACAATGAAAATTTCAAATGGCAAGTGTAAAATGCATGGAGAATACATTATAAACAGATGAAGGATTGTCAAAGTAATAGACAAACATTATAGTTCTAGAACCCAACTGTCCAATTAAGTAAGAGAAGTGACAAGAATAGTAGAAGAATGATGTTTGTATTTAATTAAATCTGAAGGACTATAGTCATCATCTTATCTATCATAGATGAATGATAGGTCGTGTTTTACATTAGCTTCTTTTATCCAACCAAAACTGCTGTTATGAGAAGAGGAAGATGTATCAAAAGGAGAAATAAGAATGAACCACCCTTAATATACTTTTGTACTTTATTTGTTAACTCTTTGTATTGATTAGCATAATGGCATGACTTCCCATGACATGAGAAAGAAAGTAGAAGTGAATGGCCATGCGTGGAAGATTTCCTAAATAGAAGAAGAGTAAGAGTGGTTTAATTATCTTGCATTAGTAATGTCAGGTATGTTCAAGAGGTTCACCATGATGTAAAATTTATTTCTTCATGTTTGTCTTGTAAGATAAGTGAGGTGCTTGGAGAAGGTTCAAAAAAGATCTACAAGAGGTGAAAAATATAATTACTTTCAATTTATACAAATGTTAATGTCAATATATATGCATTGGAAAGAGAAGCTTCTAG
The DNA here is from genome assembly GCA_028749045.1 of Cupressus sempervirens. Taxonomy (NCBI): domain Eukaryota; kingdom Viridiplantae; phylum Streptophyta; class Pinopsida; order Cupressales; family Cupressaceae; genus Cupressus; species Cupressus sempervirens. Next base: position 395,486,030 of record CM053787.1, read on the forward strand.
GTGGACGAATGAGTTTATCGTAAATATGAGACAATATATTGTAAAAAGAATTTGGATTAGAATATTCAAAATATGAAATGTCATGACAGAAAACTTAAGATGATAAGAAAAGTATACAAGGCTGACTTGAGGCTCCATATTACACTATAAACTTGAGTGTAAATAATTGTACAAGACTAGAAAGAGTGTGAAGAACTAAGAAGTAAAGTTTAAAACCAATCAAAGGAAACATTATAAAACTAGAAAGAAAGAATTTTCCTAAGATGGGATCATCAAAAGCAATAATTAAATAGAGTATAGCATTTTTTCAAATGGCATATATATTTCCTTCGGTGTTACTAATCAAAATAGTCATGAAAGTGTGCAAGGTCAGATTGGTGAAGATGCAAGTGTATCTTATTTCATAACTGACTCTTTGTTCTATAGAAAGATAAGGCCAAGAAGGACATGGAGGGGAACAAAGAAAATATGAAGACAAAGTAATAATATTAGGAAGAGGATATAGTATAATATGATCATTAATATGTACAACATTAGGAGGGGAAAGGGAGGATGTAACAAGCACTCTTGTGGAGGAGTTGATGTGGGAGGGGAAGTATAATCAAAGATGATTATAAAAAAAAGGAATCTTAGAGGCTGAATGAAATGGATTCATATCTAGAAAGAAGTGTTAAAAGGTAGAATAACCATCATATGGGACCTAAGGAATAGTTTATGATGGTACAAATGATAGCAAGAATATAAAGAAGAAAATAGTCACACAAGATAGAAAATACAATTCTAAGTAAAACTATTACATAAAATTTAAACCAAAATCAATCAATCACACTTTAAAAAATAAAAATAAAACTTTAAATCTCACACAAACAATTTTACCATAATCTTACTAGTCTAATTCCAACAAACAGCCTTACTCTTATTCTTATTTACAATTAACATACTCTCAACAAATTTATTCCAAAACACAACCTGCAAAACTTTTGTGCATAATCTCTTTACAATCTCGATTCATATCCTTTTTACTACCTGTTAATAGATTTGTTTTGCATAATTTACAAAGCAACCAAATGGCAAATAAATATTCCTGCTTTAAACTTGATTAAAGGTGTAGGCGAAAGAAGGAATTCTCTGCCAACCTGCAAATCACGAATGGATCTCTGAATATTGAAAACACCTTCCAAAACTTACCAGTGAATATTGACCCACAACCCATATGTCTTGTACTTTTCAACAATGACCAATCCACACAATTACCCATGAAAGGGGGTCTTCCCCAAACAGATTTGAATGCATGGTTGTACTAGCTGTTATAAGAGAATCCAGTTTAAAGGTTTTGGCAGGATTTCAATTAAAACTTCATCAAATTTCATGTCATAAAGTAATGTACGAGATGAACCCTGAGCTCCATGGAATACTCTTTGGATTGAATCTACGCCGCACAATCAGAAAGCAACATAAAACGGAGACCCACAAACATATCATTGACCCATTTATGAAGATTGGGTTGCTTTCTTATTATTATTTCATTGAACACTCATAAGCAGTGTGCAAGATGATGTGTATCCACCAGTCTACTGAAACATATCCAGTTTAATAGTCAACTAGTCAGTATAAATATTCATATATCAGAATTTTGAACCAAGCTCGGTCTTTTATGAGCGTTCACAAAAATCCATTTCACATTCTTTGCATTTAGATGATGTTGACAAAGGTAAAACATTGATAATGAATGAAATATTTGGCACTCATGCATCTCGATGATTTTCACAAGGGTCTAGCAGTGTAAAACATTGATAATGAATGAAATATTTGGTACTCATGCATCTCGATGATTTTCACAAGGGTCTAGCAGTGTAAAACATTGATAATGAATGAAATATTTGGCACTCATGCATCTCGATGATTTTCACAAGGGTCTAGCAGTGAGAAATACTTGTCATATTTTTAGTGTGTTATTGCTAATAGAATTCAACTATATAGTTTTGAGTCAAACTCACTTATTCATATTTCATTAGTACTTCTTTGTAAGATCAAGCATCTCTTATGAGAATGAATAGAACACTTTACACTTAGTGCATTTAGGTGATGCTCGGATAGGAGAAAAAATTGGATAGTTTTGAGCCAAACTCATTAACCCATATTTCATGAGTAGTCATTCACAAGATCTCGTTTCTCATGAGAATGAATGGAATGGTCACCACTCATTGCATCTAGGAGGTGCTCATAGAGGTGAAGCATTGAAAAATACTCGTTAAACCTCATGAGTAGCCATTCACAAGATCGCATCTCTCATGAGAATGAATAGAACACTTAGCACTCAATGCATATAGGTGATGCTCACAAAAGTGAAATATTGGTACTTCTCAATGCTTCACCTCTATGAGCATTTTCTAGATGCACTGACTATTCATTACACAATAACTCTAATATCTCTCATTATCTTTAAAATATGGCTCTTACAAAGAACAACAGAGTTTCAATTTTATGATCATTTAACATTCAATCTTAATATTCCAATTAATATATGAAAAGAAAATGAAGTACCTAAATAAAAAGATCCACATACAAGACTAGCATATCACATTGAAACCATGCCTCCATAAAACGTTTTCTTCATTATTGTTTTTAGAATTTCACAGATTTTACAAAGTGGTTAACTATGAGTACCAATCATTAAGATCCAAAAGTGTGTACTCACAAGGAGAATTATTCTACTATTAATAGATATTTGTAGTTATCCCATTAAAAAAAAATGGTCTTCCTACCAGCCTAACATCACAAACAAACTGAATATCAATTATAATTAACTAACATATTGACAGATTTGTTATTTTATAGTTTAAATTTATGGGCACTCATTCTTTTTAAATATTGTGAACTATATGTTCATATTGTCTTGGATACTTTGGCTATCTAAATACGATAGCTATTGCAAATAGATAAATTTATACAGATCGGTAGTATTGCATGTTGATGAACTTATTATATTGAACATGGAAAATAAATGGTAATCGGGTTTTAGCTTGCTTTCATTGTTGGATTTGTTATAGTTTAATACATGGCTCTAAGGCTATGTCTCCCTTTTCATTTTCATGGAAGATATATACGAGTCATTAAGAAAAACATGGATGACCTTACATTTATGCATTGGGTAAGTACATCAAGATGATGAGTAAAAAATGGGTTCTAAATGACCACTCTTTCTAAAATCTGGTAAACTTGAACATCAAAGAACAATTCAAGGGGCATGCACTCAAAATTAGGATTTTTAAAAATAATAAGAATTGCAGTACTCTAATTTTAGTTTCTAAACTACTATTTTTCCTAAATAGAGAAGATTAAGAGGTTCAAACTCATTGCGCATGAAAAAATATTCTGATTTTTCAAAAAAATATAACATAGTGTATTTTCTCCACTACAAAAAAAAAAAATTATAGTTATTTAGTCTATTGCAAAATCCTTTGGTAGAATGATAGTTAAAAGTGATATCTATAAGTTATATTTTTTTTGTTTTTAAATCTGAGTTTTTTTTTTAATGATTTTTTGAAGTGATTGCATCCTAAAAGATTCGTGCATGTTTGTGTGTTGGGCATAACTTGCATCAAAATAATCAAAAAATGTATATGATCAAGTGCAAAACATTAATATGTATTTTTTTTTCTATTTGGTCAAAAAAAAGAAAATCTAATAAGAAATTGTAGTAAGGAATGTCAATGCACTCGTAAAGAAAATCAAAGTTTTCTATGCTAGTGTTGTCCACAAGTTTGAAAAAGTTTATATGGTTATAAAGTTTATAAGACATCTAAAATTATGGTGGTACTTTATAGATATCCACTTGATCATTTGTAAAGTTGAAGATGATGAAGTCGAGAAATCATCTCGAAAGATCAAAAAATGTGTAAAGGGACAAAACTAGAGGGAAAATGAGCTTGCAACCCTTAGGGTCATTTTCCAACCTTCTTACCTAGTCATAACCCACATGGGTTCCTTATTGGTAAATAACCTGCACACATTTTATAAAACCAAAAGTGAAATTCCTACTTCTACATAACCAATATGGATCATGTAGAACTAAAAGCACTATTATTAATTCTATAGGACCTGCATAGGTTATGAAGAAATGCAAACATATTCTTGTAAACTTAGCATACTCTATACATATGTATATACTTACATATATAATATCAATATATATGTGTATATGTATACCAATATGTCTCCCAACATATATGTTCTATTTTAAATTTATGGGCACTCATTCTTTTCAAATATTGTGAACAATATGTTCATATTGTCTTGGATTCTTTGGCCATCTAAATATGATAGCTATTGCAAATAGATATTTATATAGATTTATAGTATTACATGTTGATGAACTTAATATATTGAACATGGAAAATAAATGGCAATTGGGTTTTAGCTTGCTCTCATTCTTGGATTTGTTATAGTTTAATACATGGCTCTAAGGCTATGTCTCCCTTTTCATTTTCATGGAAGAGATATATAAGTGACTAAGAAAAAAATGCATGAACTTACATTTATGCAATGGGTAAGTGCACCAAGATGATGTGCAAAAAGGGGGTTCTAAGTGGCCACTTTTTCTAAAATTAGGTAAACTTGAACTTCAAAGAGCAATTCAGGGCATGCACTCAAAATTAGGATTTTTGAAAATAATAAGAATTGTAGTACTCTAACTCTAGCTTATAAACTACTATTTTCTTTAATGGATAAGATTAAGAGGTTAAAACACATTGCGCATAAAAAAATATTTTGAATTTTTCAAAAAAATATAACATAGTGTATTTTCTCTACTACAGTTAGATTTAGTATATTACAAAACCCTTTGGTAGAATGATAGGTAAAAGTAACATAGATATAAGTTGTATTTTTTTTTAATGATTTTTTGAAGTGATTGCATCTTGAAAGATTGGTGCATGTTTGTGTGGTGGGCATAACTTACATCAAAATAATTGAAAAATGTAATTTTTAAAAAATTGTATATGATCAAGTGTAGAACATTAATATGCATTTTTTTTCAATTTGGTCAAGTAGATAAAAATCTATTAAGAAATTGTAGACATGTATCTCTAAGGAATGTCAATGCACTCGTAAAGCAAATTAAAGTTTACTATTATAATGTTGTCTAAAAATTTGAAAACTTTAATATAGTTATAAAGTTGATAAGACATGTAAAATTATGGTGGTGAATTTATAGTTATCCACTTGATCATTTGTAAAGTTGATGGTGATGAAGTTGAGAAATCATCTTGGAAGATCAAAAAATGTTTAAAGGGACAAAACTAGATGGAAAATGAGCTTGCAAGCCTTAGGGTCATTTTCCAACCCTCTTACCTAGCCATAACCCACATGGGTTCCTTATTGGTAAATAACCCACACATCTTTTATAAAATCAAAAGATAAATTCCTACTTCTATAGAATCAATATGGATCATGTAGAACCAAAAGCATAATTTTTAATTCTATAGGACCCACGTAGGTTCTGAAGAAATAAAAACATATGCTTGTGAACTTAGCATACTCTACACATATGTATATACTTACATATATAATATTAGTATATATATGTATATATGTATACCAATATGCCTCCCTATATATATATATATATACAAGACAAGAGAGAGTGGATAAGGAGATATATATACATATATACATACATACATACATACATATATATATATATATATATATATATATATATATATATATATATATATATGTATGTATGTATGTATGTATGTATATATATATGTATATATCTATATATATGTGTGTGTGTGTGTGTATATAGATATATACATATATACATATATATATGCATACATATATATATATATATGTATACATCTATATATCTATATATCTATATATGTATATATATATATGTGTGTGTGTATATATATAGCTATATACATATATACATATACATATATACATATATAGATGTATACATATATATATGTATATATCTATATATATACATATATATATATACACACACACATATATATACACACACATATATATACACATATACATACACACACACACACACACACACACACACACACACATATATACACACACATATATACACACACACACACACACACACACACACACACACACACACATATACAAATATATATACACATATATATGTATGTTTGTGTATATATATATATATATATATATATATATATATATATATATCTCCTTATTCACTCTCTCTTGTCTTCCTTCCCCCATCACCACCTCTATCTAGTTTGAGCCCTAATTATCCTCCTTGAACCCTACCTTCTCTCTCTCTCTCTCTCTCTCTCTCTCTCTCTCTCTCTCTCTCTCTCTCTCTCTCTCTCTCTCTCTCTCTCTCTCTCTCGTTTTACATAAAATGTGTGGGTTATGTAGAAGTAAAGACATATATTTTAGCTATAGAAAATACGCATGGGTTATGCAAAAAAATATAAATGTTATCTTTATGTCTATCAAACCCACATGTCTTATGAGTAAGTGTAAATATATTACTCCTAATAGCCTAAAACCATAATTTTAACTTGTTCCAATGGCCCACTTTTCTTTTTCATGTCTTTCTACGATAGTACCAATTAGGTTTTCATTTTTTGTCAAATTTGTTTTAAAATGACTTATTTGTCTATTTTTTTTGTTTTAAAGTTATTTAACTCTTATTAATTTGTATTATAAAAAGACTCTGCTAACTTTCTATTTTCTTGGTATCTGGTTGTATATGCTTATCATGATATTCTTTGTAGTAAAATCAATATCAATGATGGGAAAGAACAAGAGAGGAATGATTGAACAATGAGAGGTGACAAAGGAAAGACAAAGGGAACATATGAGAAGAGTACATGAAGGTATTTTTGGTATTTGTATATTAGTGTCAACCACTTAGCCATTTATAAGGCAGAGTAAGATGGTCATCACTATGACCAAGCTACTCTACACATGTCGAGTCATGTACATAAGAAATAATGTACCAAGCTCTATAGGAGCTGAGTAAGTGTATGGTCATCGAGTATTTCAATATGAGCCGAGTTCATCAAAGACTAAAAAAGTACGAATTATACAAGTTTGGAGTTACATAGTGTGTGTGCCAAGCACAATACATGTTGAGCATCAGAAGAGTAACATAGGTCGAGAAATAGCAATGTCGAGCATCGAAAAATAGTAAAGATTGAACAATGCAGAGTTCACATAAATTTGAGGTAACCTATTTTGCAAGTCGACTTGGAAGAAACATTTAAAGATTGTAGAGGTTGTTATAGAACAATTAAATGATGTGGATCACGAATGTAGTATGATCAACAATTTAGATGAAGAGGCTATTATGGTAGGATCTAGAGAACTCTTTAAATAGAGATGATCTTGACCTAGATCAAAGAGAGTAAGAGAAGCATGCAGAGTAAGAGTAAGAGTAAAGAAGTGTATGCATGCAAACAAGGAGTAAAGTGAAGGATTGCGATCAAATTAGAAGTCAGTGAAATGTTTCTATTATCATCTAACAAAGCAAGTGACCTATTCATGTAAGTGAAGTGAAAGGGAAAGACAAGTAATATCATATCAGAGGAGAGGATTAGTTAACAAGGAAAAGATGCAAAATCATCTTGCAGAGAAAATCGAGAGTCAAGTACTAAATCAGTTTTAACCTACTTGAATCAGGTTAAATCTCTTAATAGAGTGGTCTTAATAGATCTTTGTAAATCTCCTAACAGGGTCCTTACTTTGTTGTAGTGTTAAATCCTCTAACAAGGTGAGACCTAGTAATCTCTTAAGCTTTTAACAGGGTAGACCCCTCATAGGGTAGATCATATCTTATGATCAAACATTGTAACCTTAACTGATTAACTTTATTAATGCAGTAGTAAAAATTTGTGGGTCAGCCCCACCCCAGTTTTACCTTCACCTTGAGGGGTTTTCCTGGGTAACAAATATTTTTTTATGTGTTTCATTTTCATGCATGTGATTGATCATATTTATATGTTACAACAATTTTACATTACAAGTTTTACATGCACAAGTTTATTGATAGATATGAGTGAACGAGTTGATGAAAAGTTTAAGTGTTTAAGATTTTGATTCACCCACCCCCCTCCCCCCCCCCCCCTCTTAGTATCTTGTTATATTGTTTATACCTCCATCAGTCAATAATTGGTATCAAAGCATTGGTTCTCTAAAGGAAGCTTAATAGCTTGGAGATTAGATCTTGGAGATGGAGGCCTTCAAACTAGACAAAGTTATTAACAATTAGATGATTGACATCCAACTCATACTACAAAACCCTGAGAAGGAAAGACAAGATCTGAAGGATTCCCTAAAAAGGAGAAATAAAATTGTCATTTAGACAAACCAATTTTCATATGAAGAAGTTTAGACTAAAGGACTTTGACAAAGCATTTTTTGATCTAATTAAAAAGAAAAAACTCCTAAATGAAGAAATAAGAGGATTGAAAAGAGGACATGAAAAGCAATTAGTAAGACTATGTGAAGTGACTGAACAAAAGGAGAAATTTGAAGAAGATAGGACTATGGATGAAGAAAACAAAACGGTGATGGTTGCCAGACTTGAAGAAAGTATATCAGATGTGCAAAAGCTCACAAACACACAACTAAAAATGATGAATCAACTAATGCTTGCAAATCAAGAATTGAATCATAAGGATGTGAAAATTGCAAATCTCAAATCACAGAAGGACATACTGAGGAATGAACTGAAAGCTGAGAAAGAATCTATAGATAAATTCAACAAGCTTATAGAAGTAATGAAGTACTTTGAAGAACTTATGAAGTCATCAAGCTATTATAATGAGTTGGGACATTCATGCACTGAGAAAGGAGAATCATTCAAGAATGGAGAACTGAGGAATGAAAAGTCAAAGGACAAGCCAACATGCTATCATTATGGAAAACTTGGTCAAATTGCAAATATCTATCGAAGCAAACATGGTATGCAAAATTCTAAACCTAAGTTTACTTGTTATTGTTTATACTGAAAGAAACAAGGACATCAAATATATGAGTGTAGATCAAGACTGAGGAATGCAACTACTATACCTAAATTTGAAGGATATTGCTATAACCATTAGAAGTATGGGCATAGAGCATATGAATGCAGATCACAAACAAAACCTTACTAGACAAATCAGAGGAAGAATTATACACCTCACAATGCATGTTCCAAATGTCACAAGTTTGGACGTCAAAGGAAGAATTGCAGGACTCAAATACATTCAACAAATCAAGCAAAAGACAAAGGCAAGGCAAATTTGACATAGAGAAAATTAGGAATGAAATGAACTAGAAATGGAAAAGGAAAATAGAAGATGATAATAGTGGAGCAAATGGAGCTGAGGTCACCTAATCCAATGGAGAAGGTGATCATGTCATCTCAAATTAAGCAAGAGAGGATTGTATGGAGTTGTATACCTAATTGATATATCATACATTAGCTCCTTACTTGAAAATGTGCCAAAAGTTCATATCTACATAGAGTGCCAGTAAAATTGTCTATGTTGACCAAGCATTGCAACATAGACCAAAAACTTCAAAAGAGGAATGATAGAGATTGAATGGAATGATAAGGGACTGTGTAATATGGAAGAGACCAGACTATAATACAAAGACCTAGTTGAAAGGCATGAACATCGACTGAGATAGCTAGCTTCCACCTACTTGGGTACACAACATTAATGGAGACCCTAAATTGATCAAAAGGAGGTATATATCAAATTTTGAAGACATTATTACATACCTTGCATTAATATTTTTGAGAGCACAGAGCGATTTTGCGATTTTAGTGACTACCAAAGATTTCAAGAGCGATTTGGATGAAGAGGCTTGAACAAGTGAAGATTTGAACTGTGCCAAGTATCTAGAGAAGAAAGAACTTCAAACCCTAGTAATGATCATGGAAACTTCATCTACCACTGGAATAAGACAAAGGGTTAGTAAAGTTCAACTAATGAAGAGTGACACTTGTCCTCCACCAAAGTTTTGTGTTATTCCAGAGATTGCTATGAAAGGAGATTCAATGGATGCACTATCTTCGATACCACCTAAATTCATTATGATTCATGATGTCAAAAGTTGTTATATGTGTAAAATTGGAGATGTAGGAGATTATGAAATCAGAGACACTTATGAGAAGTTCTATAATGAATAAATATTGAAGGACAAATTTTAAATTGTCGAAAGGAAAGCATTAACTTGTGCCCTAGAATTCCTAGAGAATTTCAAGATCAAAAGGATTAAAGTTGTTTTGAGAAGAATCCATGACATGAAGTACTGGCTATAGAATATACTCATGGAGATTACAAAGAATATGATTCATAGGATTATAGGCTATCCAACCCTAGATAGAAAGAAAGCCATGTGAAGCCTAAGTCATGAAGAAGTTGAGGCAAACATTGGAGCCAAGTGGAATGGACGTGGTCTGTCCATTAAAAACATCTTTGTTCCACCAACTAAATTTTTAGTGAGGGTTATAGCTCACAAATTCTATCAATTAATTAGATTGAACAGTGTTCCTTGTATGGATGTGGATCAAGCATGGAAGATTGTAATTAAAGATCATGAGTATGATCTTGCCAAGCTATAAAGACTACAACTTGTAGAAAATATGTCATCCATAAGAAGAGCAAAGAATTCAATGTGTAAGTTTGGATCCCTCATTGTGTTTATTTTCTTTTATATACAGAAGTATTTTCTTGGTATTGGTAATGTTGTATGGGAGCAAAACAAACCAGTGAAAAAATAGATTAATGAGTATATTACTCAATTAGGAGAAAATTTTAAGAATGTAATAAATGCTTATTTTGATGAATTCAAGTAAAGGATGAAAAGGAGAATGTGGATACCTAAAGATTTGGTCATGAAACATTATAGTGGCATATGTTTTCTTGTGGATATGGATAACACTTTTGTACATGCAGTAAATTATAGGAAGGATTGGTTACAAAGTTTTGACTATGAGATAAATAGTGATGTAGTAAGTGCAAAATTTGATGCACTACTAAAAGAAGAGATAGATGTTGAGGCTAAACCTTTTGGGAAATATGAAGAAGCTAAAGAAAGAATTATTGTGAATATCAAGATAGCTTCTAAGGAAAGGAAGAGGAAGAAAATGATTGAAGATTTAGAAGCAAAATTGGGTACCCTAAGCAAGGGAAAAGAACCATTACAAGTAACACAAGGCCTTGGTGAAGATGAAAGAACAAGATAGTGGTGATGAGGAAGATGAAGAAGAAGAAGGTGACAAGGGGAAAGCCCTCTAGATGTTCTCATGCCACCAAGAAAGAAGGCTCATGAAAAAGAAAAAGAAAATTGACAGTGACACCAGTCTCTCCTCCACCACCAAACAAGCCAAGGACTAGGGTAACTGCTAGTGTCAAGCAATTTACAAACAAGAAGGTAGCATAAGCTATAGAGCCCACTACCCCCAAAACCAAAAGAAGGAGATTAGTCAAAGGACCACCCAAAGGGCTATCTAAATCCATTAAAGAGGTATGTGCAAATATACGAGGATCTCCGAGATTGTCTAGCTTTATATTTGTAAAGTATGATACACTAGACAATGTAGATCAAACTAAGATTGAGGAGGCTATGGTGGATATGATTTCTAATCATAAGTTATCTCCTAGAGAAATTGAGAAAAGGATACCCAAAGATTTTATTTGAGAGACTAGAAAGGAGATGACAGCAGACAAAAGTAGAGGAGAAAAAGATAAGAGCTGACACATTAGTTAGAGTTATGCTTGATCTATCAAAGGAGCAGTAGAACACATTTTTGGAATAGTATGGAAACATATTTGTTCCTAAGTAAAGAATGTTTTTGATATTATAGAATAAAATGGAAGATGTAGAGCATCAAGATGAGCTGCTTTGGAAAAACATTGTTGGGTTAACAACAAAGGCAGGAGAGACATACATTGTAAACATCGAAGATGATTACAGTAGTAGACAAAGCTTAGGTGTGTTGATTTTGCAAGGCAACATGTCCACTATACATGTCGACACCCCTAAAGCTCTAGAGGTCGAGTAGTCAAGACTCATAGATACAGAGGTAGATGGTGAAGAGAAGGAAACAAGTGTAGATAATAAGATTGTTTCAGCACCTCGCATTGGGGAAGGAAAAGAATCAAATGAAGCTGAATTGAGTTCAACTATTTTTATCTCAAAAATAGATGCATAAGCAAGACCGAGTAGTGACACCCCTTCACCAACTCTCAAGTAGTGTTGAGCAGCAGTACTCCTTTACCTAGTAGAAAGAGGAAAGCAATAAAAGATATTTCACCAAATAATAGTATTAGTCTAGATGAAATCATTATTAAACCTAGAAAATCTCACCTTGGAGAAAAAAAAATTTCTGCAAGAAGTTTTGGCGAAGAAGAAAAGGTAGGAAGAACTAAGAAAAGAGCTTAAGTAGAAGTAGGTACTACATGATGTAAAGAATATTTTTGTTGATGCTTTTAACATTCAAAATTTTGATGGAGATGCACCAATCATCATCCATCTTGAAAATATAGTTGATCAAGTGAATGGTGGAAGTATGGAGTCAAATGAGAAGCTAATGGATTGGTCTACTCAAAGATTTGAAACTAAGGTTGTGGAGAAAGTTTCCATAACCATTGTCGAGAAAAAAGTGCAACTACAAGAGAGAGTATAGGTTATGATAGAACTAATACAAAAGGTACAACATTTGTACACAATTTTTTCAGATGTGCTAAGATTCACAAATAATATTTAGGCACAAATAAATTAAATTCAAGCTTAGATAAATGCAACATTATTTTAGAGTCAGTAGGATCAAGCATTGATCATTTCAATAATCTAGTGAATGCTCAAGGCACATTGGTCGAGCTTCAGGTAGCTGATAGAAATATGAGATCCAAATTGATCTCTATTCAAGCAATGATGATACCTCATTTGGAGGTCATGTAGAGAGAACTAAAAACAACCCAGGATCTTATTATAGACGATCATAATCGTTCAATGGTTGATAGTTTAATTGATTTGGCTGCAAGACTTCAATTGCAAAATCATATTTTGGAAGCAACAAGAACCACATGGGATCATGCATTGTCCATGATTACCAAAGTTCATAAGTAATTCATTGAAAAATATGGATTGCATCCACCTATTCAACCCCAATAGTAGTGACATATAGTGTTAAAAAACAAGGGGGAAAAGAGTTTTAAAGGGGAAATGATATGTTTTTGAAATATAAAGCGACCAAAACTAGGGGGTCGGCCCTTACAAGAAAAAATTTGGTAACCAACACATTACCAGCAATGTCCAACAGCAAGCAAAAAACTAACTAAAGCTTCAAAACACCAAAGATCCTTCAACTAGTAACTAATCAGCATTATACTGGGAATAACTAAACTAAAAAGACCAAAAAATCTAACACTACAAAAGTTCATCAAGATAATTGTTGGCATAATAGGCCAACACCAAGTCTTAAATATAGCTGGATACCAGCAAAACCAAAAATAGCAAACAAACATAAAAGTCTTGGATTTGAGGATCTCATTAAACTAAAAAACTCAATTTTCTTTTTTCGTCTTCCCCTTCACAGCCAGCAGAATCTGAGACCAATCATCAGTGAAGAATTTGAAGAGCAGCTTATGGTCCTCCATATCCATTCCTGTATCCTCCTTTTCCTACACCAGCAGCTGGAGGGTGGTGGTTGTGGCGTGGGTGACTTTGAGGTTAAATTTAGAGAAGGTGAAGAACCCTTCCTCTAAAACTTTAACCCTCTTCTCCAGTTTGGCATACTGCTCCACTTGTTGCTTGGTTTCCATTTCCACCTTGTTTGCTTTCTCCTTGGTTTTCTTGACCTGGATTTTATCCTACAAAACCTTTGGATTAGTAAAAATCTTAGAATTATCCTTGGTCAAGGATGAGATAGTTATGGGGGAGGTGTCCATTTTGCTGCTTTCTTCACAGAAGGTTATTGGCTAGAGGGAGAAGCTTGCGGACACATGTGTGATCTCCATGGTATCAGCATTACCAGTAGAAAATTGAGTCTTTGCATTATCAACAGAATTATCTTCTGAGTTCATACTCCTTTCCACCTCCTCCTTACCTTCTTCTTCTTCCTCCTCCCTTTCTTCTTTATTACTTTATGATTTTTCCTCCTCAACCTCCTCCACCCTGAATATGTTGGATTTATGTTTATGCCTTGCCTGGGATTGGGCAAGTCTACTAGATCTCCTCCTTGCCTTACCTCTGACCTCCTCCTCTGAATCCTCTTCATCCACCTCTACGGGTTTTTTAGCTTTTATCATTTTATTACCCTTTTGTTCCACAGCCATATTAGGTATTTTCTTTTTCTTGTTTTCCTAACAAGGGGAGGGGCAGGGGGTGTGAATTTCAGTACTAGTACTAGTGCTCGGGGGTGAATTCTGGCGGTGGCACTGGTTGTCAACCACCACCACCCTCGAGGGACATAGGGCAAGGTGAAATTGGTAAAGGCAAAAAATTAGGCCTTGATGGATTATGGTATAGTTTTTCCCTTTACTTCTCTTTTCCCTAATATTTGCTACCATATCCTCAAGAGAATGCAGAAGATAAAATGGGATAGAAATGAAATCCCTATTTCTAAAATGATTTAACAAAGGGAAATGGTAGTAGTAATAGACACCGAACCTGCCCTCCAGCATCAGATATCTCATGAGGACCAAGCACACATCATCCCATGGGGCTAGTAGCTTGTCCCTTTTAAACCCTCCTCTATATCAAATTGTCTCCTCATTTTTTGCAAAGAAATTATTCATATTGGCCTCGTCTGTGGTTTTAGTGACCTTTCTCCATTTTTTCCCTTTCATTGAAAGGCCAGTCACCATGGAAATCACTTCCTCAGTCACTTGGAAGGTGATTCCATTAATGGTGACCTTGTGGTCATTCCAACCATTAACAAATTGGAGGGCACAATTCTCGTCATATCTTGCCATCGACTGCATGTAGGGTAGGAAACCCCCTTCTTTCAGCAAAAACTAGGTGGCCATCCTATCTTTGAAGTTCTCTATCTTCATGGGCTCTAGCCTATTTAGGTCCCCACTCATATCAATTCTGCCTATTTCTGCCTCCCCTTCTTCAGTAATGAGCATTTGAACTTCCTTTTCTGCGATATCTCTACAACTACTCTTTGCCTTAAACCCTTTAACAATAACCAAAAAAATTTCCAGACCCGTGCTTGATAAGTTTCAAAATCCCATGCTTAATTATTATGGGTTTCATTATTGTATAGCGTCATAATTTTCATGCCACAAAAATCTCTAACAGTCCAATAAATGATATCTTTCATACTTGTAATTGGGGAGTAATTTGAAATCCGTGATGTGTTTCCATAATTATGAAATGACATGCCTCTTAATTTGCATTCACTCCTTTTTTGTTTGTATGGCCATGTCTCCTCATTTCCAATAGACCTTTGTTAAATTTAGCGGACATCATCACATAATTGCCAAAATTGAACCCGACTTTAAATTTAATACTCATAATTAAATAATATTCTTGCCTCTTTCTTTGGTTATCAATGACTTAATATCATCATTGAGATCTACCATATTCCTCCAGCATGTGATTGTTGTTGTTTTAAACCCCATAGCAGCCGCCACATCTACCACCTTATTTTCCTTCCTATAAATGTGTTGCAGGTGGACACTTTCCATCCCTTCTAAAATATGCTTGATATCCATAATGATATTTCAAATATTCCATCCTAGTTGGGAGGTTCCCTTTACCATATCGATGATTAATTTGGAGTTCCCCTCAATTGTTATTTCCTTAATTTGCATTTCCCTAATCAGCTGAAGGCCCCAAAAAAATGCCATTGCCTCAACTAGATTATTGCTTCCATTTCCCACTTTCCCAGCATAGACCAATAGTTCATCACCATTCATGTCCCGTAGCACTCCTCCCGTCACTCCTATACCTACCCTAGAAGCACCATCCAAATTCAGTTTATAATGTGAAAGGGTAGGTGGTCTTCATCTCGTTTGTTGTCTCTTCAACATTTTTGAGTTATCAAAGAGGAAAAAATCCTCTTGACAACCCCAATTTTCAGTAATTAGTCCTTCTTGTCTACTTGGTTCCTCCTTTGGCATCTTACATTTAGCCACTCTTAAATTTTCCTTCAAAAACTTCTCTATTATTCCAAAGACCACCTCCAACGATTTTTTCTCCTCCCTAAATATTTTGTTATTTCTTTCTTTCCATATGTGCCAGCAAACATATGGTGGAGCCATCTTCCATAGCAAATTCAATCTAGGGTGAACAAAAGGACAGCTCCAATTCTCCACAAATTGTCCCAGATTGTCCTTCATAACCTAGTTCAACCCAAATTTCTCGTAGACCCTATTCCAGATCTCTAAGACAAACTGGCATTCCAAAAATAGGTGAGTTATGGTTTCCTATTTCTCCTTGCAGAGACAGCAGCAGTTTGTAATATAAAAGCCTCTCTTTTTCAAATTGTCCAATGTTAAAATTTTTCCATGCTAAGTTGTTCACCGAAAGAAATTAATTTTAGGAATAAAGTTACTAATCCAAACCTTACTCCACAATTGCAAGCAAGGATCCTTGCTAAATAGGTGTATGTACGTTGATTTGACTGTAAAGCTACCACTTGGAGTTAAATACCAAGCCGTAGTATCCTCTTGGAAAAATACAGGGGGTCTTTATTCCCCAATCAACTCTTCTAATTCCTTCAGAAGTTGAATGTCCTCTTGAGAGTAAGTTTCCTTGCAAAGCTTCCTCCACTTCCTCCCCTGGTCAATATAATCTCCAACTTTACTTCCCACATCTTCTTTATGACAAAGGGAGAAATACAAATTTGAATAAACATGAAATGGATTTGTTATTTATTTTTTCATTGTTTATTCATTGGCATAAGTCATAAGACTTAGGGGGGTGGCTCATTTATCAGATTATATTGTAATGGTATAAATATGACAAAGTGTTTTTTTTCCACTAATGTCAAAGGGGGAGATTGTTGGTATCTCTAACCATCGTAAAACTACCACTTGGAGTTAAATCCCAAGCCATAGTATTCTCCTGGAAAAATATAGGGGGTTTCTATTCCCCAATCAACTCTTCTAATTCCTTGAGAAGTTGAATGTCCTCTTGAGAGTAAGTTTCCTTACAAAGCTTCCTCCACTTCCTCCCCTAGTCAATATAATCTCCAACTTTACTTCCCACATTTTCTTTATGAAAAAGGGAGAAATACAAATTTGAATAAACATGAAATGGATTTGTTATTTATTTTTTCATTGTTTATTCATTGGCATAAGTCATAAGACTTAGTGGGTGGCTCATTTATCAGATTATATTATAATGGTGTAAATATGACAAAGTGTTTTTTTTCCACTAATGTCAAAGGGGGAGATTGTTGGTATCTCTAACCATCGTTGTCTATTAGTGTCAACCACTTAGTCATTTACAAGAAAGGTTCAGGTGGTCATCACTATGATCAAGCTACTCTACATAGGTCAAGTTACATACATAATAAATTATGATCGAGCTCTATAGGAGCTAAGTAAGTGTATGGTCATTGGGTATTTCAATATGATTCGAGCTCATCAACGATCGAGGAAGTATCAACTATACAAGTGTCAAGTTACATAGTGTGTATCAAGCATCAAAAGAGTAATACAAGTCAAGCAACAACAATGTTGAGCATCTAGAAAATAGTAAAGATCGAGCAATGTAGAGTTTACATAAAATTCAAAAATGGAATAGAATTTGAGGTAATGCATTTTACAATCTAAATTGGAAGGAACATTTAAAGATTGTAGAGGTTGTTGCAAAACATTTAAATGATGTGGATCACAAATCCCTATGTAGTGTGATCAATGATTCAAATGGAGATGATATTATGGAAAGATCTAGAAAACTTTTTACAAAACTCTTTAAATAGAGATGGTCTTGACCTAGATCATAGAGAGTGAGAGAAACATGCAGAATAAGAGAAGGATTAGAGAAGTGTATACATGTGAATAAGGAGTAAAGTGAAGGATTGAGATTAGATCATAAGTTAGTGAAAAGGTTTAGTTATCATCTAACAGAGCAAGTGACCTATTCATGGCAGTGAAGTGAAAGGGAAAGATAAGTAATATCATATCAAAGGAGAGGATCCGTTAGCAAGGAGAAGACGTGAAATTAGCTTGCAGAGAAAATTGAGATGCAGGCACTAAATTAGTTATAACTGACTTGAATCAAGGTAAATCTATTAACAGAATGGTCTTAACAAATCTTTGTAAATCTCCAAACAAAGTCCTTACTTTTTTGTAAGTGTTAAATCCTCTAAAAAGGTGAGACCTAGCAATCTCTTAAGCTTTTAATAGGGCAGGACCCTCACAAGGTAGATCATATCTTATGATCAAACATTGTAACCTTAACTAGTTAACTTTATTACTGCAGTAGTGAAGATTTGTGGGTGTCATCCCCACCCCAGTTTTACCTTCACCTTGGAGGGTTTCTGGGTAACAAATATTGTGTTATGTGTTTCATTTTCATGCATGTGATTGATCAAATTTATATGTTACATCGGATTTACATTACAATTTTACTAATAGATGTGATTGAATGAGTTGATGAAAAGTTTAAGTGTTTAAGATTTTGATTCAACCCCCCGCCCACAATATCTTGTTATACTAAATAGGTACATCATCTAATGCACCTAATGAAAATGATGAACATGCAAAAATTTAAAATGGTAAGATAAATGCACCTAATGAACCATATAAAAATGATCAACATACACAAATTGAAATGCATTTGACAAATATACTTGATTCACCAAATTAAAATGATTAATATATACCAATTCAAATGCATGTGATATATTCAATGAACATACACCATTTAAAATTAAATTGATAAATCCACCTAATGAAATTGAAGAAGATACACCATTTAAATTTGATATGATAAATGCATGTAATGCACCTAAAAAAAATGAAGAGCATCACCAATCTTAACACCTCCTAGAATAGTTAATAGAAAACCAAATTTTATGATTAACATCTATCAATTTTAAAGCCAATGAATGATAAATATATGAAAGAACTTATAGAAGAACGATTAGAAAAATGTGGAATAACTATTTTGAAAACTTAAATCAAAGTGTAGGATACCAAATAGTTGATGAATTTCACTTTTAGTTTTATAAAACCAAAAGTGAAGTTCCTACTTCTACAGAACCGATATGGATCATGTAGAACAAAAAGCATATTTTTTAATTCTATGGGACCCATGTAGGGTCTCAAGAAATAAAAACATATGCTTGTAAACTTAGAATAATCTACACATATGTATATACTTACATATATAATATAAATATATGTATGTATATATGTATACCAATATGTCTCCCAACATATATATATTTATATAATCTCTCTCTCTCTCTCTCTCTCTCTCTCTCTCTCTCTCTCTCTCTCTCTCTCTCTCTCTCTCTCTCTCTCTCTCTCTCTCTCTCTCTCTCTCTCTCTCTCCCTCTATGTGTACTTTTACATAACACGTGTGTGTTATGTAGAAGTAAAGACATATATTTTAGTTCTAGAGAATACGCATGGGTTAAGAAAAAATATTAAAATTATCTTTAGGTCTGTCAAACCCACATGTCTTATGAATAAGTCAAAAAATATTATTCCCAATAGCCTAAAACCATAATTGCAACTTGTTCTAATGACCCACTTTTCTTTTTCATGTCTTTCTACGACAATTCGGTTTTCATTTTTTGACAAATTTTCTTTAAAATGACTTATTTTTTTCTTCTTTTTTTGTTCTTTAAGTTATTTTTCTCTTATTAATTTATATTATAATAAAAATATATTAATCTTCTATTTTCTTGGTATCTGGTTGTATATGCTTATCATGATATTTTTTGTAGGAAAATCAATATCAATGATGGGAAAGAACAAGAGAGGAATGATTGGACAATGATTGGCGGCAAAGGAAAGACAAAGGGAACATATGAGAAGAGTACATGAAGGTACATCATCTAATGCATCTAATGAAAATGATGAGCATGCAACAATTTAAAATGGTAAGATAAATGCACCTAATGCACCAGATAAAAATGATCAACATACACAAATTGAAATGCATTTGACAGATATACCTAATCCACCAAGTTAAAATGATCGACATATACCAATTCAAATGCTTGTGATTTATGCAATGAACATACACCATTTAAAATTAAATTGATAAATCGGCCTAATGAAATTGAAGAAGATACACCATTTAATTTTGATGTGATTAATGCATGTAATGCACCTAATGAAAATGAAGAGCATCACCAATCATAACACCTCCTAGAATAATTAATAGAAAACCAAAGTTTTTAATTGACATCTATAAAATTTAAAGCCAATAAATGATAAATATATGAAAGAACTTATAGAAGAATGGTTAGAAAAATGTGGAATAACTATTTTAAAAACTTAAATCAAAGTGTAGGATACCAAATAGTTGATGAAATGGTTAAGAATCATAAATTTAGAGAAATAATAAAAATTATGGGGTAAATCCAAAAATAATAGTGAAACATCCATTGTGATAAATATATTTGATTCATACCAAGCCATTGGTTCTAAATCATGCACTAAAGAGGCTAATGTTACTCAACGTATCCTCACAACAATAATGGGAAAGAAAATGAAAAAATATTGTTTAATAAGAAAAATAAGAAATTCATTAAGGATAAGTAGAACAAAATTATGCAATCCTTAGAGAGGGGAGATAAAATTGAGCATCCTAATAATGATTCTATTTAGATGTTTTTGGGTAAACTCCCATGCATGGATAAGATTATTGTGGATGCACTAAGAACATTAATTGATAAAGTTTGGAATGACAACATGAGGGTTTCACCCAACCAAAGAGATATTTTTATAAGGTGAATTGGACTTAGATATTGCGAGCCACCTCCAAAACACTATTTAGATATGAATTAAACACAATTTTATATAAGGTTTCTTCATACCCTTCCTCATATTAAAATTAATCAAAGATTTTTTTCATATGACAAAACCATTTTACATTTAGACTACAAAATAATTATTGGAAGAACCATCTTTGCAAGAGCCTCTTTCATATTTGGTATTAAAATTCTTATTCTTGTTAGAATATATAGTCCACCAATATGACTAAGAGTGGGGTGAATCAGCTATCCAAATATTATCACAATTATCAACCTTATTAAATCTTAACCATATGAGCAATATAATCATAAACCACAACAAGATACTTATGCACAATAATACCAGATATGTTAACTAGGGAAACTCTTGATTAGAGGGAAAACCCTAGGGGGGATGGTACCCACAAGATGATGTACTAATATAAATATTCCTTGTTAGAGGATGGACCCTGTTAGGAGTCTATGAAAACATTTAGTATATATTAGTTCCTATTTGGAAAATTTGTATCCATGTTAAGAGATTCCAACCCTATTAGGAGTTGTAGAAGGCAGATGGATCCATTGTCCAAATAGTTTCAGGGGAAAAACCAATGAACCCACTATCCAAATTATCTCTATATTATTTCTTACTGAATAATAGAATAGAATTGTATTCTCCTTCCTCTTTCTCTATCTTTTCAACTAGACTTTTGCTCCTTCTGATCTCTATACCAAATTATAAAGCTTTGCATCCAATAATCCCTTGGATCCCTTACTCACATTTACCAAACACTCTGCTCTTGTTCACACTTCCATGAACACTTTGCATACTCATACCATTTACAAACAAGGAAAACATTTTCTTTTGTACCGAGTCCTCAAAACAATTCCTTGAGTCAGCCTTGAGGCTTTCCCAATTAATTATAATAAGACCACAATAAGAATTATTTTGCAACCACATAGCACTGTCGACTCACAGTCTACACAACTTCCTAAACGTGCAACTTCAAGACTTATGCACTTATAATGTCATCATTAGATTTTCATCTATCATTGTCTAACCTCATGTATCCTAATTATATATCTATTAAGAGATAAAATACAATCATTAGAAACTACTTTTCAAGTACTTTGTTTATGTACTACTCTTTGTAAATAATGTATATCTTTCATATCTCTTTGAGTTATGTTACACACACTTAACCTCATTGTCAGGACACAATATGGAACATGTCCTTAACTTCACATTATCTAAAGATCAAAATTTTGTCTATACAACCATGATCTATGTCTACTACTCTACCAATCTTCACAAAATTATTGTTATGTTGACATTAATGACAAACATAGTCATGAATGCAACATGTCAATACTACCACATGCTCTCTAATCCTTAGGATACTCCCCCAAAGGAATACCATCAGCATTCATGCTAAGAATCTCCCCCTTTGGCATTGATAGAAACATAAATGAAAAATATCTAGGTTTGAAGAATACCAAACAATGCTCTATTGATGTTGTTTCTCTTCTCATCTTTTCAAATCCTCTTCATCAATCAAATCTGAAATCCTCTGGAACATTGCTCTATTATACATCTTGTTAGGATTGGCATCAGTTTTTCACATGCCAAAAAACTCTCATCTTCTCCCCCATACATTATAACTCTTCATGCTTCACATCTCCCCCATAGAGATATTCCTTCTTCTTACTTACATGAATCTTTCTAAGTATCCCTAATAAGGTATAATAGTGTGCTCATATCTCCCCTTTCAACTGTCTCTCCCTCATTGATCTAGAGGATTTTTTTCATTTACATATCTCCCCCATTGACATCAATGACAAATACCTCATTATGTCAATCAACTGCTCCAAGTCTTCAACTAGCTCAAGTGTCCAAAGACATTGTTCAAGGACAATTACCAAAAGTCCTTAATGATATTCCTTCTTTCATGTACATATCTCCCCCATAGAGATATTCCTTCTTCTTACTTACATGAATCTTTCTAAGTATCCCTAATAAGGTATAATGGTGTGCTCATATCTCCCCTCTCAACTGTCTCTCCCTCATTGATCTAGAGGATTTTTTTCATGTACATATTTCCCCCATTGACATCAATGACAAAGACCTCATTATGTCAATCAACTGCTCCAAGTCTTCAACTAGCTCAAGTGTCCGTAGACATTGTTCAAGGCCAATTACCAAGAGTCCTTAATGACTC
This sequence comes from Cupressus sempervirens, assembly GCA_028749045.1. Classification (NCBI taxonomy): domain Eukaryota; kingdom Viridiplantae; phylum Streptophyta; class Pinopsida; order Cupressales; family Cupressaceae; genus Cupressus; species Cupressus sempervirens. Next base: position 395,509,193 of record CM053787.1, read on the forward strand.
TTCTCATCATAGATACTCCCCATTTAGGAACCATCAACATTCAGTCCAATCAAACAATAGTGCTTTGTACCACTAGATTGATGCACTCTCTGCATCATCTACTCTGAAGTAGGTAGAGGCATAACCTCAAGCATACCTCTCAAGTACTCAAATGTATCTTTAGTTAAGGTCTTTGTAAAAATATCTACAATCTGATCTTTGGTACTAACATACTCCAATCTAGTATCTTTCTCTGATACCTTCTCTCTGAAAACATGATACTTAATAGATATATGCTTAGTCTTAGAATGCAACATAGGATTCTTAAACATACTTATTGTACTTGTGTTATCGCAATATATGATATTGAGTTCTAAAAATTCTATCCCAATATCTTTCAACATTTTTTTCATACACATAACTTGATTATAGTTATTTTTTGCTACTACATACTCTGCCTCAATTGTACTCTATGAAATGCAATCTTGTTTTTTGCTTAGCCAAGAAACCAATCTTCCTCCAAGAAAGAATGCTCCACCACTGGTGCTTTTTATGTCATCCATATTGTCTACCCAATCCTCATTAGTATAGGCACATAGAGTGAAATCAATTGATTTATCATACCATATCCCATAATCAGATGTTTCCTTCAAATATCTGAATATCCTCTTTACTGTTGCATAATGGTACTCCTTAGGATCAACTTGAAATCTAGCTACAATTCCAACTACATTTTCTATATCTAGTGTAGTGTGAGTTAGATATTGCAAACCTCCAATCATGGATCTCTACTTCTTCTTCTCAACTATAGGTGTCGTATCTTTGCTAGATAACTTGTGACTAGTTATCATTGGTGTACCAACAAGATTAAAAATTTCCAAGCCAAATATTTTCAATAAGTCTTTTAAATACTTTGCTTGTGAAATGAAAATGCCATCACTATTTTGCACAATCTGTAAACCTAGAAAGAACTTCATCTCTCCTATTATACTCATTTCAAACTCATTCTTCATTTCTTCATCAAACTTATCACTTGCTTCATCATTGCTTCCAAATATTATGTCATCAACAAATATTACTATTATTAGTAAACCATTCCCAATTTATTTTAAGTACAAGTTTCCATCTACCGTACCTTTAGCAAATCCAAGACTTTCCAAATACTTATCCAACCTTGCATATCAGGTTCTAGGTGCTTGCTTCAGACCATATAAATCTTTCTTCAATCTTCATACCATATCTTTTTCTTCAGTCAGATAGAAACCTTCAAGTTGATTAATGTATACCTCTTCTTCAAGTTCTCCACTCAAGAAGGCTGACTTAACATCCATCTGATACACTTTAAACTTTTTATTCACTACATAAGCCAAGAACATTCTCAGTACTTCCATTCTAGCTATAGGGGCATATGTTTCTTCATATTCTTTTCCTTCTTGTTGTGAATAACCCTTGCATAAAAGTCTAGCCTTGTTTCTTAAAACTTCACCTTGTTCATTCATCTTGTTTCTGAATACCCATTTGGTTCCAATAACATTCTTGTCTTTAGGTCTTGGAGCTAATTCCCATGTGTCATTCTTCATAATCTAATCCAATTCTTCCTTCATTGCTTGAATCCAATGATCACCTTTGCATGTTTTATCTATACTCTTAGGTTCAACTTGAGAAATCAAACATAATTCCTAATTAACTCTACATCTTCTAATGCCCTACCAGAGAACCCAAAATAAATTAGCATAAAGTTTCACTAAGTTTTCCAAACTTTTTTTTTTAAGATAATAACTTAACAATAATAGATATAATATAGCGGAAACAATAACATACACATAAACACATACCATAAAACAAATTACATTTCTTAAGGGTCCTATGACGTTGAATCACATTTAAGTTTAATTAATAATAAAACCAATATATAACACATCCACATTAAAGAATAACTACAAGTACAAATCCATTCAAATAATATACAATTATCTTGAATGCCACTTGGAAATAATCAAAATGCACAATCATCCACTGTATAGGTCATAGGGTATGAAAGGATGAAAGAATATGCATCATAATATAGATTACATCATCTCTTCAGATCTGTGAAATAACATACAATACAATAGGTATAACCATCCACCATAGTACACAAGAATAGAATGAAAGGAAATATAGAACAGGGAACTCCAACCATCACATTGAACTATTGGATCTCAATGGTAAAAGTAAAAAGCACTACCACCTGACCTTGTGGTAATGTAAATGGTCCACTCCAACACACTAAAGAGATAGTCTCGAGTCCCAAACAGGATAACAAACTCAAAAGTTAAATCCAACATCTAGGTCAAGGAAATCCTGAAAGTAATCTACCTCAAAGGCACCAAGACACAAATGACATCTAAACCCATAGGAAACAATGGCACGCAGGAAATCTACTATGTAAGTGGGCAAGTTTCATCACATGAGTCAACTCTAAGGTTAGCCTGGCAGCCTTACTGGACTCCAAGCCCCTAGTGACTATGCGGCACTAGTATCCTTTCATACTAACAATGCATACTAATGAAGCAAGGTTGCAACCAAGCATCCTCTCTACTCCCATCCTAGCCTGTACTAGCACTCAAGGCATGTGCGAGGAAAAACAATGACTCTTATAAATTCGTTTTACTCTCATTTAATGAAATGTTATCACTTATTAACATAACCTACAATAGATTACCCAAACAACCTCTTTTAGGGCTCTGGCCTCCGTTGCAAGCCACTTCCCAACATAACATATAGATAACCTACCCTAAGCTCAGTAAAAGAAAAAGGTCTCATATGACCATAAGCCACACATCAATTCTTAAAAATGCAACTGGAAGAAACTGAAATATCATTGATTAAAATCACAGATTTTACCAATATAATCATCCTAATAGGACTGATCCACCAAACAACCTCTTTAGGGCTCTGACCTCCATTGCAAGCCACTTCCCAACATAACATACAGATAACCTACCCTAAGCTTAGTAAAAGAAAAAGGTCTCATACGACCATAAGCCACACATCAATTCTTTAAAAAGCAACTGGAAGAAACTGAAATATCACTGATTAAAATCATAGATTTTACCAACATAATCATCCTAATAGGATTGATCCAAAATCAAGTAAACATATACAAAACCATGACATCATATGATATCACCAAAAATAATAACTCCTGACCTTTGGTAGACATCCCAAAATTGGTCAACACTATAAGTCAAACCCAAACTCAACACACAAGAAAACATACAACTGGTAGTGCAGTTTCATAGTTTTGTTTGGTTTTGAAAACATACAGTTTGATAAAACAGTAAGGTTCAAGTTTACATTTCATTGTAATTTTTCGATTTGATAAAGTTTTACAAATTTCCCATATAATTAAAACCCATTTAACAATTCAATGACTAATTAATTAAATCAAGATTAGATTTAAAATAAATAATTTAAATAAAATCTTGTTGGTCTATAACATAAAACCATTTCCCAAACCCATAATTAAATAACAATCATTAATAATAATATAATAATTTATTTAAATTTATTAAATATAAATTTAATATTGATTTAATAACTAAAATGACTAATAAACAATATTAAATAAATTCAATTAACAAAGATAACTAATTTAAATATTTATCAAATTAAAAAAATTATTAATTTTAAAACATTAAACAAAAACTTATACAAAAATTTATTAAAACCTACAATTTTAAAGGCCCATCGGCCTACTTTTGAAAGGTCGTTGCAGCAGACCTATTGTGGTCACAGTAGAGTATTGTTGTGTCAGCAACAAGTTTGTTGCATATGCAACAGTGACTGTCGCATGGTGAAGGTAAGGAGAGGAGGTAAGTAGAGGAGGGGAGGTGGAGTGTGATGGCCCGCCTCCCACTCACACATTTAATCATTTAAAAAAAATTTGTTTGTTTTAAAAAAATAGACAATTCCCCCCCCCCCCCCCCCCCCTTGTAACAAGCAGTTTCACGTTTTTTGAGAAAATATTATATGTGATAAAAATTATTACAGTAAATATTTTATTGTGGTAATTTTTTATTTTCTATAAAATTATGAATTAGATCTGATAGGGAAAACCCGAATAACTAATCAAATTTTTCATTTTAAAAAATGAATTCTTTTCCAAACCCTACCCGATTAAAATACCATTCTATTAAATTAACAAACAAGGGTTTCTAAATTCTCAATTCTCATATACAGATAATCTCATAACAAAGAACAATTAAAATTTACAAGGGTTTCAATTTAAATAATTTGTTCACAGACATATTTAAGAGTAAAGAAGAGTAAATTTCAACTCAAGGGTTTCAACCAAATTTAAAAATCTAAAAACAAATTTATCTAGACACAAAGAAGAGAAGAATTCGGAGAACAAAAAACTACTATGTAAATAACCCACAAGATTCCACCTAAATCTTATGCTAATACGAAAAATGCATAGAGCACACAAGTAATCCCTTTTCTTCTAAAAACCTCCTTCTCGAAAATTGCTCCTCCAAATCCCCTGTAATCAAGAAATGAACTCTAAATCTCTAATAAAGAGTGTTTCCCCAATTTAGGGCTTTGATTGTGGAATCACACGAAAACCCTTTATCTTTTATTATTTTATTATATTTTAATTTTCATGTGCAACCTTTTTGCAATTTAATTAAAATATCTTTATTAAATTAATTATTTCTTCTCTTTAATTAACTCTCGTGACGTGTTAATAAAAAAATTATTAGTTTAGCTAATAATAATATTTAGAGTTTATTTTAAAAATGAAACTCCTAAATATTTTATTATTAAATTAAATAAATATGATTATGCAAAAATTAGCATTTTAACTACATCTTTTATTTAATTAATTTTTCAATTAATTAAATATAATTAAATATTGAATTTTCTTAATAAAATTTTCATTAAATCAAATCATTAAATAATCTTTTAATTTGATTTGATTATAAAGAAAATAATCAAAGACACACAAGACTCAAATAAAAACCCATAATAAAATACAGAAAACTAGATCAAACTCAAGAGTTATAATCACAAATTTACGTCACTTGACAAATTCAGAAGGTAAACAAATTAGATATTTTCCCTACTTTTTAGAACAAATGGTTTAAGGTTAGGATTTGGACTCAAGAATTTATCTCCCTTCTTTTACCATTGAGATATTGTGATAGGGTACGCTCATCCTAGCAATTTAGGGAAGTTGATACGTGGTACTTACAATCTGCATAAAATCCACGCATGTACATACACATATAATCTAAACTAAATAGGAAATGGTGGGAAGTGGTACATCATGTAGATCCCAACTAGCAGGTGACTACGACTCCCTCCCTCAACCATATCAAAAACATCATGCATAAAGTAAAATATATAGGTACACCATACACATGCAAGTATGGGGTAAGTATCCATAGAAAATACATATAAATAATTGGAATCAATGTATACTATCATCATCATCAAAGAATAATCATGCATACATGAAATAACTAGTACCAAAGTAATCTCATCACATAATCAACTGAGTATGAAATAATATCCAACAATCTAGAAAACAAATGTCACTAATCATCAAGCATAAACATAATTCTGGCCTAAAAGAGTTCAGCAATAATAACTAAAAAGTAAAGTAGGGGTAGGCACTACATTTCTTGTCATCACTCCTTTGTCTTTGCTTCCAATTATTTGCTTTGGTAGGTGATTCTTTGTTAGGTTCTTATTGGAGGTAGGAATTGCTAACTCAACTCTTACTTCTTCTCTTGGTTCAGATCTTTGTTCTCCTCTTTTCTCAACAATTTGCATATCTTTCTGTAGATCATTTTTAGTTTCAAAGAAAACCTTTGCATTCTCTCTAATAGTTCTAGTATTTTCTTCTTCATCATCAAAATTTTAATCCATCATCTTTTCCTGAATTCCAAACTTTTTATCAACTTTTACATTTGCACATTCAACTATTATTTTGGTTCTATGATTAAAACATCTGTAAGCTTTTATTTTCAAAGAGTAACCAAGAAACATACCTTCATCACTTTCTTGGATCAAACTTACCAACATCATCATCTCTCTTTATGTAACACTTGCTTCCAAAGATTTTGAAATACTTTACTGAAGGTGTATGACCAAACCATAATTCATACCTTTTCTAATTTTTACTATGTTCATAGAGTATACTATTGTATTGATTGCTTCTCTCCAAAATGTCTTGGATACATCATTTGCAAACATCATTGCTCTTGTTACCTTTGATATTGATATGTTTCTCCTTTCTTCTATCCCAATCTGCTTAAGGGTCTTGGGTGAAGATAATTGTCTCCTAATTTCATTCTCTTCACAAAAAAAGTTTAATTTTGTAGAGATAAACTCGACTCCTCTATCTGATCTTAAACATTTTATCTTATACTAGACTCATTATCAACTCTATTCTTAAAAATCTTAAACTTCTTGAATGATTCAAATTTATCTTTAAGAAATAATACCCACATCATTCTAGTTAAATCATCAACAAAAATCATGAAATACCTTTCTCCATAGAATCCTTTTGTCCTAGTAGGGCCACTTAAATCTATGTGAACAATCTCCAGCTTCTTTGTAGTAGTAAACTTCTTGTTGGGAAATGATACCTTCTTCTTCTTAGCCATGATACATTCTTTGCAAACAACATTAGTAAGCTTCATAATCTTAGAAAAATCTCTAACTGCAAATGTGCTTCTAACCTTCACAATGCTATCAAAGTTTATATGTCAAAATCTCATATGCCATAATGAACTATTATCCACTTTAGTAACCAAACATGTCATCTCAATGGGATTCAACTGAAATACATTACCTCTAGATCTTGTACATGTTGCAATCAACTTACCATCTTTGTCTTTGATAATGCAAATCTTTTTTTGTGAATTGCAATTGATAACCTTTATTTACCAACTATCCAACACTCAACAACTTATTCTTTAAAACCATCAACAAAGTAGACATCATCACTCTTAGTATTTCCATCAAGAGTAATAGATCCTATCCCTATAATGTGATAGGATGCATTGTTTCCAACTCTAACAATACCTCCATCATGATTCTTGAATTTAAAAAACTTGTTCATAATACTAGTCATGTGATGTGAACATCCACTATCTATTATCCAATCAGATTTCTTTTCAACTTGGTAAACTAGAGCTTTCTCTTCTCTAATTTCTATGTCAAGATCATCTTCCTTAATGGCTACGAATCATAGCTCATCATCACTTTCACTCTGAATTCTTTCCTGGGATTCCTCATCTTCATTTGCATATAAACAATATCTAGGTCTTCTAGGCTTAAACTTTTCTTTATACTTTTTCTCTCTTTTAGGATATTTAGAAGCATGATGACCAATTCATTACAAGTCCAACATTTAAATATATTCTTACCATCTAGTTCTCTTCTTAAAAGAAGGGTTGTACCTTCTTTAATCTTCTTATCTTCATCAGATTTGGTTCTACTACTACTAGCGAAATCTCCACGAGTGCTTGCACTCCTCGAGAGTCATGGACAAACACTTAGGGTACTGAAAGTTGTTTGCACTCTAGTTAATTCTTTGGTCTATCTCAAACCAATTTTTGTTGCTTCCAATCTTCCAAGAAAAGTTTCCTTGATGAACTTATCAATATAGGGTATCAAAAGTTCAATCATCTATGCTACTTGCTTGAATGGCGGTGTTAAATTTTTCAAAATCTTCCACACAACCTCATCTTCTTCCTTGGTTCCACCATATGACTTGATTCCTACAACAATCTCAAATATCCTACCAATATAGCTTCTTACATATTCATCTTCCATCATTTTAGCATCTTGAAATAATCATATCCAATTATGCAATCTTATCCTTTTTTTATGTGTACCGCCTACAAAAGTAGATTCTAAAGATTTCCAAATTTTACGAGATCTATCTAGTGACTTTACCTGATTGTATTCATTCTTAGGAAGAACTGATAGTAAGGCTTCTTTGGCTCTCATATTACTCATGAACATATCTCTTTATACTTCACTACATTCTTCAAGCTTGGCTTCTTCCACAATCTTTTTGGTCTTTTGTCAAAAGTAAGTAACCTAGAACCATATACAACAGATGAGTCTTCATTTTCTCTTTCTAGTTGTCATAGTTAACCTCATCAAACTTAGGACTATCCTTTCTTAAATGACTCGCCATTGATCTCCCAAAGTTCTTAAGCTTTCCCTTCAAGGACCTGAAGCTTTGATACCAATTGTTAGAATATATAGTCCACCAATATAACTGAGAGGGGGTGAATCATTTATCCAACTATTATCACAATTATCGACCTTATTAAATCTTAACCATATGAGCAATATAATTAGAAACCAAAACAGGATACTCATGCACAATAACACTAGATATGTTAACTAAGGAAGCTCTTGATCAGAGGGAAAACCTCAGTGGGGATGATACCCACAATATGATGTACTAATATAAATATTCCTTTTTAAAGGATGGACCCAGTTAAAAGTCTATAAAAACATTCAATTCATATTAGTCCTTATTAGGAGATTCCAACCCTGTTAGGAGTTGTAGAAGGCAGATGGACCCACTATCCAAACAACTTTAGGGGAAAGACCAATGAACCCACTATCTAAATGATCTTTGTATAATTCCTTGCAGAATAATAGAATTGAACTATACTTCTCCTTCCTCTTTCTTTGTCCTCTCAACCAAACTTTTTCTCCTTCTGATCTCAATAGCAAATCACAAAACTTTGCATCCAATAATCCCTTGGATCAGTTACTCACATTTACCAAACACTTTGCTCTTGTTTGCACTTCCTTGAACACTTTGCATACTCGTACTATTTACAAAAAAGGAAAACATTTTCTTTTATACCAAGTCCTCAAAAAAATTCCTTGAGTCAGCCTTGAGGCTCTCCCAATTAATTATAATAGGACCATAGTAAGATAATTAATTATTTCACAACCACATAGCACTGTCAACTCACAATCTACACAACTTCTCATATGTGTGACTTTAGGACTTGCACACTTACTAACATCATCATCAGGTTTTCCTTTGTCACTATATAATTTCAAGTATCTTGATTATATCTATGTTAAGAGATAAAATACAATCATCATAAACTATTTTTCAGGTACTTTGTTTCTATATTGCTCTTTGTTAATCATATATCTTTTGTATCTCTTTGACTTATGTTACACACACATAACCTCATCATCAAGACATAGTGTGGAACATGTCCTTAACTTTGCATTACCTAAACATCAAAACTATGTCCATACGACCATGATCTTTTTCTTCTACTATGTCAGTCTTCACAGAATTACTCCTATGTTGACAACAATAACAAACATAGTCATGAATTGAACATGTCAATATTTCCACATGCCCTCAAATGCTTAGGATACTCCCCCAAAGGAATGCCATCAGCATTTAGAAGGTGAATTAGACTTAGATATTGTGAACCACATCCAAAAAACTATTTATATATGAATTAAACACAATATTATAAAAGGTTTCTTCATACCTATCCTCATATTAAAATTAGTCAAAGAGTTTTTGAGATGACAAAACCATTTTACGTTTAGATTACAAAATAATTAATGGAATAACCATCTTTGCAAGAGCTTCCTCCATATTTGGTATTAAAATTCATATTCTTTGTTCCTAATCATATTAGTTTATCTTCACTTGATTTAAATACTATTCAATGGCATAGGACAACTCATGTTAGAGTGGTAGTTTCTTGTACAAGAAAGGGTTAGATATTGGATTATTTTCATTCCTTACCAAGGTCTATAGTATTTTATGTAGTTTAGTATAGTCCTCAATCTCACTAATGCATTAGGTTTTGATACAAGCCTTAGTGTCTTCAATGCTGATCAAACTATCTAAACTAAGAAAACCACCCTAGTAATATTACGAAGACTACTAATCTCCCATCATGTATATAGCTCAACATGAAATTCCACATAGGAGAGCCCTTTGGTGGGTTACCAATCTTGGAAATCTTGGATGAATCTTTGTTGTTTAGATACTTATATTATAAAATCATAACCTACTTCAATTGATTCTTTGATAATTTTCCATGTTAGTTTGGTTCCAAGAGATTTTCTTTGCCACATTGAGATAGTATTCTTAGGTATTGTTTATCTTCATTTTTTTGGATACCCTAAATAACATGGTATCATTTGTAAAATATGGTGTGCGATTTGGATATTACTGGTGAATAATATGTCTTTTACCAATATATTGGAAAATGTTATTTTTATTTGCCTTCCTAGTGCTTCAACCATGATGATGAAGAGGAAAGGGGATAGTGGGTCTCCTTCCCTCATCCCCTTGTAAATCTCAAGAAAAACTTCACATAAATTGTTTGCAAGTATAAAGATCTTTGAGGTGGATACGCATATGAATATCCAATTTATATAAAACTTTTTGAAACTAAAGGCATCCACTATTTTGTAAAGAAAACTCTAATCAAATTTGTTATATGTTTTCTATATGTCTAGTTTGGTTATCATCCTTTAATCCTTATTGGATTGTAGCAAGTAAATCATTTATTAAGATCTAATAAATCCATAATTTAGAGAGCTTCTTGGGACAAATTTAATTTTCTAATCTAAGATAGTAAAATGCAAAATTGTCTTCAACCTATTATCTATCACTTTAGTCATTACTTTGAATCTTTTATTCTAGAGGGAGATGGGACAAAAAATATTCTAACCTTGTTTCTTTGTATTTTTAGAGGATGATAGTTAGGAAGGTGTTATTCACCTCCCTAAGTAGCCTCCCTAAATTATTTGTATCTTTTATGTCTCCAACTAATACATCCCCAACTACACTATAACATTTTTGAGAGAAACTAGCTAGAAAGTTATTAGGCCCAAAGGCTTATCTGAATGTAGCTGATTGAGGCTTTTTTGAACTCTCGTATATATAAATTTGATATTTATAATTTTTTTTCTTCATTATTCACCCTAGGTATGCATTTCAAAAGTGACTATTGGGTAAAGAAAAAACTTGTGTCACCTTCTATAAAGAAAAAAGACCATAGAATGGAGATTGTTCTGCTAGAATCTGAAAAGATTGATAACCCAAAAAACTAGTGCAAAGAATAGATATCTAAACTATGAATGCAAATGATATAAAATTAGAATAGCAACATAGAGTTAGTCTCCAAGAGAGTATTGCAAATGCTGGAAGCAAAATAGCATTAAGAGGATGCAAATGAAATCGATCACAAATACAAGCCAGGTAGCATGCTTATATAGACTAGAAAGAGGGAGGAGGTGGCAACACCGACCAATGAGGAGCAACCATCTATCAGACTAAAGATAGCAAAGTATCTTCCTAAGATAGATAATGGATGCTCATATGTAGAAAGGTGACACCTCACAACCACTTTCTAAATAATACATGCTTTATTAACCTAAGCAAGATTATTAAAAGTGTAGGAAAACAACTAGCAATATAGGGAAAAATAAATAACCCACTAGGAAATTTAAAAACTACACTAACACCCCCCCATAAGTGAAGCTTAGGTGGATGTAGAAATGGGTCCCGGCAAGTCAGGTCTAATGAGGTACCCATGTACATAAAATTCCCCCAGAAGAGAGAGAAAAGAGACTCCCCAAAAAAAATAGGACTCCAACTAAGAGGAAGAGCCCCCCCCAAAAGATGAAGCATCTGGCACCCCCAACAAAGCTTGCAAATTTTTTCCAATAGATCCACTTACATCGAACAAGTTTTCTTCCCTTAGGAAGAAGGACAAGATCCCAAGTGTGGTTCCTCTTCAAGGAACTATACTCTTCCTGTATAGTTGTATCCCACTTAGTAATACTAGAAGCCTCATGAAAATATGGTGGATCTGAGGCAGTAGCAATAAAGATATGTGTAGCATATTGGAATTGCAAATGAGTCTTCTTGGTTTTTAATGGATCCCTAACCCAATCACCTATAGACTACAAGGTCTGTCTAGCCCAAAGTGGACCAGAAGATGGAGAATCTATAGGAGAATCATCAACCTTTGAATGATGACTAGGAGAGGAAGGAGGTGAGTCCTCTAAATCACTCTCTACATTGAAAGTGGGGGTAAAAGACTACTTAGGTGAATCTGACTCATTAGAAGATCTATTATGCATTCCAAGTGACTCCAATGTCAAAGTAGAAGGAAACCCTGTGGCCATGCTTTGTTGGTTAAGCTGATGCAAGTAGTGGAAGTTAAGATGGCCAAACCACTCATGCCATAATTTTCTCACATCATTAGAGTGAGTGAGAAAAATAATTGAAGGAGTATCAAGAACAAAGTGAGAAAATAGATAGAGTCATGATTGATGATCTACTCTCCCAACTACAACTATAGAATCATTGTGCAACTCACGTATCTCCATTGAATTAGGAGTGAACTCAACCTATTTGCCTAAACCTGTGTGAGTGATCTGGTATACCAATAGGAGATTAGTTGACAATGAGGGTACACAAAGAACATCATGGAATGTACCATCCCCCATATCAACAGACCCTCTCCCACACACCTCAACAAGAGTGTCATCACCCATCAAAATTGAAGGCATAGTACACGGCTCCAAGGATGCAAGTTCTTCCCTAGATGAAGCCATGTGGTGTGAAGCACCCGAATCAAGAACCCAAGTGGATGGTGAGGAAACAATTGCAACAAGTGCCTTGCCCTTTCCTTTCCCCTTGCTATTTTATTTTTCCTTGTTAGACCCTTCATTAGAACTTTGTTTGATAGACTCAAGAACACTGATATTATTCTTCTCAAGAATGTATGTCGAGTGATCAATTTGTTTCTTCAAACATTTATGTTCATCATGACCAAGTCTTTTACAATAGGCACATTTGACCTTTTCTTTCTTAGGCTTATCGCCCTTGGAAGATGGTGTATCAATAGTTGCTTTTGAAGTAATCAGTATCTGATCCTTCTTCTCCTTGCTATTCTTTTGTTTCTTATCCTTACTATTGTTGTTACTACTTTATCCTTTTTGTTCTTTTGTGCCTTGGTTGGCAGCCAAGGCATGTGACTTAGAGGACTTAAGAGTGCCCATCTGGATTAGCTTTCCCTATTCTCGAGTGAGATTGACAGTAAAATCATCTAAAGATGGCATGGTGAATTGAGTACCAAGTGCACCCTTAGTAGCATAGAAGGTAGAGACAAACACAGAATATTCTAAACTTAGCTTAGAGAGAATGCTAAGAATCAATTGTTCATCTTGCTTTTCAATTCCACATTATTTTAACTATAGCCTTAGTGACTTCAATTTAGTGAAGAAATCTTGGATTGTGTTGAAATTGCCTGGACTTAAACTAATTAGTTCATTTTCTAACATATGGCCCCTCATTGAATCTTGTGTTCCAAATAGTGTTTCTAGCTTTAACCATATTTGATTTGGTGTATCCAAAGATTCAATGTGAAATAGAAAATCAAGATAAATAGACAAACACAATGTTCCATATGCCTCATCACATTTGTTAAACCACTTAGGTTTGTCTTCATCTTTAGCAGGTTCACTTTCAAGTCCCATAGTTATCCTATTTAATCCAGCTTTCCTTAAGTGAATTTTCATGTGTGATTTCCACTCAAAGTAATTGTATGGAGTTAGGATTGGTATATTTTTTTGATACATGATGAAGAAATGCAAAGAAGAAATGCCAAAAAAAGAGAACCCCGCCATGACAATGCCCCCCCTTTTTACTCAATCAAAGAAACCCCTCAAAGAAATATGATTTGGCAATTTATTTTAGTGTGTTTAAAACTACCACTAGAAAGAAATACTTAGTGTTCTTGATTTTAATGCATTACAAACCCTCATGAAGAGCATATGCTAAAAGTGAAACTAGGGCATAATAATCAAGGAAGCAAATAGCACCACTACAATCTACTCAAAAAATCATGCACTTTCAAAAAAAGAATCACCTTGATACGAGGTTGTATAAGAAATTTATGATCCTCCAAAGTTTTCAAAATGAGAACTATGCATAGTCACGGCTGAGAATCTACAATTTCTGAACAATTTATGCATGAAAATCAAAAAAAAACTTCACTAGTGGATAGAGCACAAAAAAATAGCCAATTTCATAATAAGAATCATCAAAATCAGAGTCTCTATGAGCAAGAACGAGGCATTTGAAAACTGCATTCAAATCTGCGACTACCAACGGAGAGGGGTACAGCTGTAGCTTTATGTGCTTGATTATGCAAAATATACAGCTTGCATGCAAAAATTAAAAAATACTCAAATAGTTTTTCGGTGCTGCAAACAAAACCCATAAAGCATTTTTCATGTTGATGTAAAGAAGATGTAGCTGTAGAGTAAATTAGATGCCTTTAGCAATAAAAAAATGGCTCCAAAAACCAAGAAACGACCCCAGCAACCAAAAGATGACATGCAAATGTTGAATCAGCTTCTTAAGTCCATCAATGGCATGTTAGAACCTATAATACTAATTGAAAAGTTCAAATATGAACGTTGGTTGTTAGATTTGAGATTGAAACCCCAGAGATTAAAAATGTTTTTGTCAAAACTTTTATGATTCTCAAGATTATCCAAAGATGCAAGAGAAGAGCATAATTTGTTTTTCAAAAAACTACAATAAAATTTATTAGCCCCCACACCCCACCACCCCCCCCCCCCCCAAAAAAAAAAAAATCTCTCAAATAAGGAAACTAAAATCTACTCTTGCACATAGAAAAGCTCTAATACCATGTTAGAATCTAAAAAGATTGATAACGCAAAAAACTAGTGCAAAGAATAGATATCTAAACTATGAATGCAAATGATATAAAATCAGAATAACAACATAGAGTTAGTCTCCAAGACAGTATTGCAAATGCTAGAAGAAAAATAACATTAAGAGGATGCAAATGAAATCGATCACAAATACGAGCTAGGTAGCATGCTTATAGAGACTAGGAAGAGGGAAGAGGTGGCAACACTGACCAATGAGGAGCAACCATCTATCAGATTAAAGATAGCAAAGTATCTTCCTAAGATAGATAATGGATGCTCATATGTAGGAAGGTGACACCTCACAACCACTTTCTAAATAAGACATGCTTTATTAACCTAAGCAAGATTATTAAAAGTGTAGGAAAAAACTAGCAATATAGGGAAAAATAAATAACCCACTAGGACATTAAAAAACTACACTAACATGTTCAACTTAAGTTACAACAAAAGTGTCATTCGTGTTTATAATTTGAAGATGATGTAAACTAATGAAATGTGTAAAATTGGATGAATTTTATGCCTATAAATTTTCTAATTTTTTGAGAAAGAATTTATTCATTTTTTAATTTTTGAAGTCCTTTTTTAAATTACAAAGAATATTGGTAAGTAGGAGATATTTTCCACAGTAAGTCAAATTGTGATATTGCTATCAGGATTTAACTGTGTCATTTTTTAGTCAAACTCATTGACCCATGTATCATGCGTAGTGATTCACACATGAATCTATTTAATGATAATAAATTTAACACTTAGCACTCATTAGATCTAGGTGATGCTCACAGAGGTGCAGTACCAAGACTTCCTAAGAGGTCACTCATCCCAATACTACTCCAGCTTGAGCGCGCTTAACTATGGAGTTTCCTCCATGGTTAAACCCACTCTTCTTACAACCCCATTTTCAAAAAATTCACCAAGTGTTGTTCCTTATGAACCATTCATTATAAATTCCCTTAATCTCATCAATTGATAAGTAGCAGATATTTTCCACAGCAAGTCAAATTATGATATTGCTATTAGGATTTAATTGTATTTTTTTTAGTCAAACTCATTGAACCATGTATTATGAATAATGATTCACACATGAATCCATCTCTCATGAGAATAAATGGAACACTAAGAACTCATTGAATCTAGGTGATGCTCACAGAGGTGAAGCACCAGGACTTCCTAGGAGATCACCCATCCTAATACTACTCCAACTTGAGTGTGCTTAATGATGGAGTTTCCTCCATGGTTAAGCCCACACTGCTTGCAACCCCATTTTCAAAATATTCACCAAGTTTTGTGCCTTCTGAACCATTCATTATAAATCCCCTTAATCTCATCAATTGATAAGTAGGAGATATTTTCCACAACAAGTCAAATTGTGATATTGCTATAAGGATTTAACTGTGTGTTTTTTGAGTCAGACTTATTGAACCATGTATCATGAGTAGTGATTCACACATGAATTCATCTCTCATGAGAATAAATGGAACACTTATCACTCATTTTATCTAGGTGATACTCATAGAGGTGAAGCATTGAGACTTCCCGTAAGGTCACATATCCCAGTAGTACTCCAACTCAAGTGTGCTTAGCTATGGCATTTCCTCCATGGTTAAACCCACTATGATTGCAACCACATTTGCAAAACCTTCACCAAGTGTTGTGCCTTATGAACCATTCATTAGAAATCCCCTTAAGATTTCTAATGAATGGTTCATAAGGCACAACACTTGGTGAAGGTTTTGCAAATTGTCATGCCCAAAATATGAGGGCAAAAACACACAAATTTTTTTTAAAGTAAAAATAATTAGGTTCACTAAGGTTTAAGAGTTTGATTTGCAAGTGAAAGAATAGGTTTACTACATTTCATCTTAAGTTTATAATCATGAGAAGGAATAAATGGTTAAATTTAATCTCTTGTTATTAAAGTGTTAATAGTTTTGTTATTATATTACTTTCACAACATTATAGTTACAATTATAAAACTATTTAAAAATAATTGACACATCTAACTTACACGTAAATATACTTTATCTAACTTTATTCAAATCACAATTTTTTTGAAATCCATGTTTCTTTTTTTAAAAAACATTTCTAATATGATAACAATAAAAATTAAACTTAAATTGACCAAATGACAAATTAACCATTACCTATTAGTCTAACATATACATAAAAATTACTACTAAATTTAAACAAGTTTCTAAATTAATCTACAAATTAAACACTTTAAACTAATACTAATTAATAATTTAAACTAACTTAAACTTAAAAACATTATATAAATGAAACATACTGATACTAATATTTTAAAACATCTAAATTAACTACATACTAACTCTTAACTAAAATTTAAAACTTTAACAAAATTTAATAAAAGAAAAAAAAACTATAATAAAAACATCCTATACCAACATCTATCCCAAAAAGTAAATCCTAAACTATAATCTAAACTAATCTAACAACTTCATTAAAATCTAACCCCACTAATCCTAACCTAAAATAAACTTTAAAAAAAACACACACTAAAACTATTACTAACCAACCTAATTTAACCCACGTCCCTTAACCACACCAACTCTTTACACACGCCTAAACCCTCTCCCCTACACACTACCCTAAGCGCTGATACTCCCACGTAGACCTCTTTAAAACTTCCCACAAACCAATGTGGGGTTTAAAATGTCCCAAAACTTGGGTGCATTTTTCTAGCGCAACACCAAGTGGGAATGGGGTTGACGTGACCCACCCCCCCAAGCTGCCCAATCTCCATGCGCTTTAAATGCACCTGCAGGAGGAAGGCAAAACAAAAGTTTGAAAACTTTATTATTAAAATAAAAAAATAAAAAAAATCTGCATCCACAACCAAGGATTTGACCCACCAAAAAATAGTTGCACATCACGTAGCTGTCATAGGCACGTGATCTCAAGCAAGTTGTTTTGCTGACAACGATTTCAAATAAGAGTGGGGAATGAGAAGATTAGACCCCCCTTTCCAATCATGGGAATGATGTCGAGTAAAACTTTGCATTAAAAGCATATGACTTTACTATGTTTGTGTTTAAACTCTCATTTACTTCAAAACTGACACCTGGGAAAAACATGATGAGAAAGTTGCGTGGAGAGGGTAAATTGTCCGTCAAGCTTGAATATGACTTTTCCCCCCCAACCCACATAAATTCAATCTTTCATTCCCACTGACGAGTCAGAGTATGGAGGCATGCGGTTTACTTTAAGGGAGATCTTTTGGGCCTTTAATGACATTTAATTTTAACACCACCTACAAGGAATGCTTACATACATTCCTCTATTGAATTTATGACGAAAATTTTATTAGGTGGGTTTAAAAATGAGAGATATTCCTCATCCATTATATTTTCTTTTAAAATCCAAACTATTCATTTTATTTATTTAAAGAATTTGATAAAGGATTTTTTTTTTTTTAAAGAAGAAAACAAAGGGGATATAATAGAGAATATTCTCTATAATCCTATGGGATTAAATTTTGTTCCCATACAATATCCAGAGAGCTATTTGTTCTTGGGAGCATACTTTTTTTTTTTAAAAGCCCTTTTATTGTTTGGTGTTCCCCTTTTTTGTTTACACTATATTTCTTTGTTTCAATTCTTTTTCATAATAGCATAACTTTGTTCCAAGGGGCCTTTTTTTTTTTTTTGTCATACAATTTAATATAAGGAATATATATATATATATGTTATTATTATTTATTTATTTTTAAATTTATGTTTTTCAATTGATCATATAACCAGGATGTATGCTTTCTCCCAAATTGGATTTTACTATCACTTAGTTGGCACAAGGAGATGTATTTTTTTTATCTAATTTAATTTTGCCACTTACATAGTTTAACAAGAGAAGTGATGAATTTTTTTATCCACAATGTGGGATTGTTTGTTTTCTCCTAGTACATCTGGAGTTGGATTGAGAATTTCAACATAACCAAATTTATTTTCCTTTTTACATATTTGAAACTTGAAGATTGCATAATTTGAAGCCATCATCATTTAATCTATTTTTCCACACACATATGCATAAATTGAAACAACATAAGATACAATGCAAGGGGGTTTTGTCAATCTTTTCTCTCTATTAATCAACCTGGTTCAAGGCTCCATCGAGAAAGAACCAGTAAGAAAACTTGACATCCTTACCAATACATCAAAATTTAAATACATTTTTATATAATGTTACAATTCAAATGAATTCTCTTCTAGGTCCTTCACAAGAGATCCTTTCCAATATCTTCAATGCATCAAGGGGGAATCATGGAGAATACGAGAACTGACCCAGAGGTAAAACAACATAATATGATGAACAATTCAAGCATGCATCCCCAACTCGATTTTGCAAAATAGGTTCAACATTGAACCAGACTAGGGGGGAGGTGGATTTTCTCAATAGGATACGTCAATCACCATACCATAACATAGCCCTTTCGGGGCCAAAACTCAAGAACTTTCGTTCTTCTACAAATGTCCTTTCGAGGCCAATACAAAAAGGATTTTCAATCCTTCCCTTCTTCAAGAATTCAAATTTTCAAACATGGTATGTGATGACAAGTAGGGGCCCATACACACCCTACCCTCTTTCCCTCTTCTCACCATGAGAGGAGACTCTACACTATTGAGGTCCAACTAGGGCCCTTCCCCCATACATGGTCACTTCTTCCCTATCCAAGGGTGAGTAATGCCAAAACAATCCCAATGAAATCCCCTCAAAATTTCAAAGCAAAGCATAAGAATGACATCCAAGAACAAGTTAAAATCCTCCCAACCAACCTCAACACGCATACAAGAAATACAAAGAACAACACAATGCCTTATGCATGAATCAAAGCATGAACACTATGAAGAACATGATCAAAAGAGTGAAGAACCCTACCTTCACAAAAATTTATGGTAAAATGACAAGTTGAGAAGAGCTTTTTCTTCCTTTCCTTCAATCTTGAAAACTTCTCTCTAAAACTAGAGAGATTGGGTAACAACTCCAAAACTTCTCCAAAATGCATATAAATATGATCCTAACTCAACTAGACTCTAGGTAAACCCCAAGATGGAGTTTGAGTCACTAACTCATGAAGGAGACAATCAATTTTCGCAATTAACCAAAAGTAGGGTTTTTGAGTGACCTTAAAAGTCAACCAAAGAGGCTAAGGGGGTGGAAACTACTCCCAACCCATACCCTTACCCCTAGGGCACTTAAATTTAATGTTTTTAGGCCTTAAAGACTTAATAGGAACCAATAAAAAGTTAGAAGAAAATGGTAAAACCATCTAACAACCTTTAAAAAAATAATGCAAATTAGCACAAATTAGCAAGGGGTTCAGTTCCATATTTCCATTAGGTTTCCAGGCTAAATATCTTTCACACTCATTGCACACATTAGTAGTTCAAGAAATCACATGCATATATGTAAATTAGATATTAGAAAAACCATATAAACTTAAAACATCCATCTTTCTAATAATCAGTTGTTTATCTCATTCTACTCA
The DNA here is from genome assembly GCA_028749045.1 of Cupressus sempervirens. Classification (NCBI taxonomy): domain Eukaryota; kingdom Viridiplantae; phylum Streptophyta; class Pinopsida; order Cupressales; family Cupressaceae; genus Cupressus; species Cupressus sempervirens. The sequence goes on from CM053787.1 coordinate 395,529,441, forward strand.
TATTTTAACCATTAAAAATTGCATAATCAAAGTGTTAGTTCTACATTCATTTACTTCATCATTATACATGTTCATAAAGCATTAAATGACGAAATAAAATATTTGAAAGTAAAGCATCAGACATCATAAAATAGCATAATAATGTTCAGTGCATCAAATAGTGTTTTGACATATTGAGTCATGAGTATCAAAATAATAATGTAGCAACTATGCCATGATGGGTTGAGGAGAGGCCTCCCACAAATGGGGTTGCAAGCAAAGTGGGTTTAACCATTGAGGAAACTTCATAGTTAAGCATGCTTGATTTGGAGTAGTACTGGTATGGGTGACCTCCTGAGAAGTCCTAGTGCTTCACCTCTATGAGCATCACTTAGATCCAATGAGCTCTATGCATTCCATTTATTCTCATGGGAGATGGATTCATGTGTGAATCACTACTCGTGATACATGGGTTGATGGGTTTGACTCAAAAACTACACATTTAAATACTGATAACAAAATATCTATATATAAAATATCTTAACCCCAACTAATAATATAACTAAGAATGTTGTGAATCTATGTAAAAGAGTCATATTAGTTGTTATGTTTTCATTGATGTCAAATGTTATTTGATTAGACATTATGCTAACTCAGCAGAGTATTATATCAAATTGATTTATGAAGAGGATTTGTCTAATGAAGAGGATTTGAAGAAAGTATGTTAAAGACATAGATGATAAGTATGGTATTCAATGGGAACTTGAATGAGTTTGATAGTGATAATGTAATGTTGGTTTTATTGCTTTAGAATAATGTAATATTGCATTGTAATGTTTCATACAATGTTCACTGATCAGTTGGCTAAGCAAGTAAAATTTTAGTGTTACCCAAGCAGGTTTAGTGGATATATTTCCTAAGTGGAACGTTATGTTCTCTAAGTAATAGAATGAAGAACAACTTTATTTAAGATGGAATCTAAGGATGACTTTTGATGGAATTAAATAATATCTAAGAAGTTCAAAGGTGCGAGTCAAAGTTTGTTACAAGATCAATAATTTGGAAATACAATGAAGATTTGATGATGGAGATTTGATAAGGATAAAGATGGAGCACAAAGCTCTATAAAATTAGTTTCAAACCTAACAAATCAATTTATATTGTTAATTTCTAATCATTATAGCTGAGAAAAATCTTGTTAATAAAGTCAACCTAACAATTCTATGAAATCCTATATGGTAACATTTATTAGTGATGTTTGTAAGTCCTTTAAATCAAGCCACTCTTTAGATAGGATCAAGAAGTGATAAGCTCTAGATGATCTTTTGGTATAAATGCTCTAACAAGGTCACATTAACAATATGTATGTAAGCCTTTGACAAGGTTGTCTCCTAGTACAACTCACTTTAGAAGAGTGAAAATTTTGGGTTGTTGATCTCAGGTGGTTTTTTCCTATACAGGTATTCTATGTTAAAACTCTTAGTGTCAAATGTGTGTTTGTTGTTATGTTGCAAGTTTATTATTATGTTATTTACTTTTTACTATAACTCAATAAAAACTAGGTACTGATCAATAAAAGATAAGTTATATTATTGACATTCGGTAATAAAAGATATAGTGAACGATAACCTTGGAGTAATTTTATTGTGTGAGTAAATTAAGAAGTTAAATGAGAATAGCAAGTGTTTTTTTATGATACTTATGAAGTTTTTTTGGTACTGAACTATTTGAAGGGATTGTAGGATAACAAGACATAACTATTGGGCGTTCATTTTGCACGAGGTCAATGGCAGGAATCCATAGTGTAATTCCTCTCTTGAAAAGAAAATGTTTTTAAGGATCCACTCCAAGGTTCAGTGTTTTTCTTGTGACATACCAAAATTCATTCAGGAGGCCTTTGCTGGTTCTAAAAACTCTTTTATCTTGGAATCGAAGTAAAATCTGTTTCCTGTCTCAAAATATCACACCAAAAGAACAATATTTTTGTATTTTCTATTTTTTCAATGAATGCAACTCTAATAATGCAGCTACTATGAGGTCCTATTCTAACAGCGGGTTAGCAAAGAAAATAACATGAAATCAAAAGACTTGAAATTGAAATTCCTAAATAGACATAAGATACAGAACACAACATGTTGTGAGTTAAACCTTCGAAGAAATCAGTAGGAAACCGATGAAAATAGGAGTAGCATTTCCTAGAATCCACTGATGCAATTGTCGATGAGAACCTTTAACAAATCAAATGATGTTTCACTCTTCATCAAATCATAAGGCCACAAAAAGTGTGCTCATGCAAGACAAAAGCTATGTAGACACAATCGGGTGATCTCTTCTCAAGCTTGTTATGTCAACAGAATTCATATATCCGTAGCAAATACTAGAACTAAAAGATCGCACAACCAGAAACAATGCAATAAACATTTGGCTCAATCACAATCTCATGAATAAAATCCACAAAATAATGACAAATTCAAGCAAAAATAACTACACTCCGAATGCTAGCACCAAAAGCATAACTTTATTGCATAATAACGACAGCCTTTGTTACATTTTACAATGGGGTATTTATAAAAAATCGTCTCCTCAATTTGTTTTGAGAGTGAGAGATATCTTGATGCAATAAAATGCTTTTAAAATATTAAAACAAACTAAATATATACAAACTGGTAATCTAACTGGTGCTTAGAGGGACTTCATCCATATTTTATTCATTAATTAGATGCATGAGCCCTTTACATGTCAAAAACAATGAAAGCATGAGAGACACCAAAAAGAAGAAGTAGAAGTGCATGGAGACACCAAAAATAGAAGTTGGCCCTTCACTTGATGTGTTTCAAAGTTAACTTGCCATCAAAATGTGCTCCCAATGCATGCAAAGTGCTATTTTTGGAACTAGCAGTCAACTGTCGACGCACCTCTGAATTGTGGACCTACGGAGCTACGGACCTCGACTGGGTCAAAATCTCAAAATTATACTAATTGTCAAAATTGAAATTTTGGCATCTGGGTTTTTCTCATCTTTATCCTAAAGATATGTTTGGATGTTTTCCCTTGAATTTCTCTGTAATCTCAGTAATCTTAGCAGCATCGAGAAGATCCAAAGCCTCATACTTGTCTTTGGCCTTCTGTTTGTAGTTGTCCACCTCAATTTGAGTTTCTGCAAAATCTCTGAGTTTGGTGTCCAACTCTAAGAATGCTTCTTCTGTTTTGAAGGCTTGTCTGATGTCTTCATCACTGGATGCTTCCTCTAAAGTCTTTCTGAAATTCTCCACAACTACCTCAACTAGTAAAAGCTTCTCTCGTTCTTCATCTTCAAAAATATCCAAGCATGCATCACTGTACAACTTTTTTGCTTCCAAAATTCACTCTCGGGCTTGGTCCTTGAGCCTATGTATCTCATCATGCAATGTTTCCATCACTTTATTTCCATCTGCAATCTTTTCTATCCAATCATCTATCATTTCTAACTCTTCTTTGGTATATGCATCAATTAGAATGCAGTACCTTTTCCCTTTTATGGCCTGTAGAGTTTGTAAATCCTTGCTCCCTACCCCTACCTCATCTATAATACTGAAGTCCTGCCTCAAAATTGCCACAATCTTATCAACATTTTCTTGTGTAGCATGCAATAACTTCAGACTTCCTGTGATTATAGTGACACCCCTATCCTCAAGGTTGTCTCGCCAATCCTGAAAGGCTCTCAAAAATGGACTGAGTTGTACACCTTCCCCTTCTCTAAGAATGGTATTCAAAGTCTCCTCAAGGTGTTCAGAATCAAGAGGACCAATAAGTTCAGCTAAATATCCTTTTAAGATCTCAAATTGCCTTCAAAGTGTTCTGATTTCAATCTCATCCTGTTCCATATGGTTAAGAACCTCCTTCACTCCCATAGTCATCATCTGTCAGGAAGTATCCCGTCCAGGCTTTCCTAACATGATATCCTCCACTTCATAGTCCTGAAGGCTAATAGCTTCTTCATCTATACCTTTCAGAGGGTAAGCCACCTATGCAAATAACTCCTAGTTCTGGGTAGTAGTAATGAATGCAAAGGGTGTTGCATCATGTAATGCAGATTCAAGATTGTTCAAAATCTCTGTAAGGTCACAAATATCATCCTCTGAAGCAAGGAATTTATGCTTAGCACTTCTCATTATTTCTTTCCGAAACCATCTCAAGATATGTCTTTCTGTAACCTTGGTTCTAGATGATGAAGGGATGTGTTCAACTACCTCCTTCCCTTTATCACTCTTGCTTGGAGTCTCCTATTGTGAGGGTTCTTCTTTTGTAGTCTTAATTTTTGTAGATCATGTAGTTTGATCCTTAACTTCCTGAGAAGGTTGTTTTATACATTCTACTACCTATGCCTTTTTTGATGGCTCATCAGTAACCCTTGGTTCTGGTTCTCCTTGTAATAATGATTCCTTTTGAACATGTTCTTCTAAACTTAGAGGTGGAGGTGTCATTGAAAACTTATCTACCATCATAACTTGAGGTGAAGATGGGGGAGTTGGATGAGGACCTTGCATCTTGGGTGGCATCTGCATCCAATCTTGCTGTTGAAGTTCACCTGTAAGAGTATCTCTAATCTTATCTCCAACCAATTCTATACCCACTGGCATGAAATCAAAATCTAGGATGGAGAGAACATCATCACCTAGCTCCCTTTTCTCATTCACCCATCATTGTACTTCATCTTCCGAAGAACAGAGTTCTACCATTTGAGCTTGGGTGGGTGGTGGGGTATTTGTGACACTCTTCTTTCTTTCCAATTTTGTGGCTTTGGCTACTCAAGTTCTCCTTTGTAGAGACACTTGTTCCTCCTCCTCATCTGACTCTATTTCCCCCTCATCTGATTCTTCCTCAGGAATGGTTTCAGGAACAGAGGGATTAGGCACTAATCTTTTATAAACTCTTTGCCTCTTGTTCATTCTAACCTTGACCCTCTTTTGCTTCTATGGAACCATAGGAGAAGCGGGCTCTTCATGCATCAGATGAATGGATGTCTCTAGAATCTCTCCCTCTTCTTGTTTGGTTGACAAAATAGGAGGCAATGGAAAATCAACCTGGATATGAGAAATTTTAGAGTTTTGGGGCTCCTAGGAAGTAGATTCCTATTGCTGCAAAGGGGCCTGTTCTTCAACATGCTCTGTCTGAATCCTCTGAGGAGAGGCTCTCTTCCTCTTTTCCTTCTTCTTTTCTGAAGGATGGTAGTATCCCACTGGACAATCAAGCTGGTAGACGATTTCTGGTGTGATAGGAGACTGGAGTGTAAATATAGGAACTGTGACTTTCTTCCCCTTTACCCTTTATGGGCGAGCATGTGCATGGAATATCACTTTATCTGGAATTGGATCAAGTGGAAAAGGTTTCTTGATCCAACTCTTTGTCATTCTGATGACATGTCTCACTCGATGATTAATATCATCTCCTTCCTCTCTATCAATTTATGCATTCGGGATGGGCCTCTCACCAACTTTATCTGTATTGAATAAGGGATCTAGTAGCTCCTATGAATCTTGTAGCCTTATCTCATTCAGGATGGTCCAATGGAGAGCCTTCTCCGTTAAGTACAAAGTCATTCTACAATAGTCCTTGATACAAACATCATAGTCATTTGTGGCATTCATCCAATGATCTTCAATGGCATCCTCGTGGTAGAACTCTTTTCCTGCCAAGTTTTCCACTTTACCAACATTGTCAAAGAATGGCCGAGGAGAGTTATATTCTTCAAGAGGATAATTCTCCCATTTCCACTTGAAAGTCAGAATATCCTACTTTCTCTTTACCTGGTATGTCCTATTACAAAAGGTCAATCCCAACAAGGCCTTCATTGTTTTTTAATCCTCTCATAAGCTGACTCAATCTGCAGAGAAATTTCCATTAGAACCAACTTGTCACTTGGGTATCTTGGGAGCTTCTTTGGATGGATGGATGCACCACCAACCCGAATGTATGTGAATGTCTAGAACTAGATGAAATATGCACCGAGAGCTGTGATTTGTGCCTTGGCCTCATCAGACAATCTCTTCCCATAATCCCCTTCTATGAATCGAATGATGGCAAAGATGAAGGCATCATTCAAAATTCTATACTCCTTGCTCTGCAGTGAGAGCTTCTTCTTAACTAGCTAAGGATAGACTATGTATGGCCATGCATTAGGATCCTACAAACTACCCTTCTTCTACAACCCAGGATAGTTGATGGCTCTCACTGCAAGTAGATATACCACATAAGAACTCATATAGAACTTCTTCTTGTCCTTTATTGTCTGCAACTGGTCACACAAGTTCTCACTAAGTGTGATGATCCAATCTACTGGCATCTTTGCGTGTCTGATGGTCTCAATGAAGTTGGCCATGAATGGAGCGAGATGACCTGCTATAAGCAATCCCATAACTTTGCTCAAGAGAATGATTGAATATCCAATGTCATCCTTCATGTATCCTCGAGTCATATCTACTTTGTTGATTCTCTTCCCCCGATGTGGCTTCTCAATGAAGTACGAGGAATATATGATGTCGATGGCCTCCTAGTAATGATCCTTATGCCACCTCTTAGCTGCTTCATATGAAAGCCTAATAAACTAATTGGCTCTAGGTAGGTGAAAAACCCTCTTGATATTATCAGGTCCTAGATCTAAGACCACTTCCCCAGTGATGCTCTTTACCACCCTTTCATCAAGAACAAAATGTTGAGATAAGGTCATAATCAATTCAGCTGACTGCACGGTCCCAGGATGTGATGCTGCATTTACCAATCCATAATGGATTAAGGCAGATCTCAAATATTATCTTTCGATTGGGTTGTTACAAACTCTCAAGAACTCTCCCAAGTCCGCGTGTCCAAGTTCTGTGTCTTTGATCTCAGAGTATTCATCATGCAACCATGATTTCAGGGTTACGCCTTGGAACTTGTATACAACTAATTTTGTTGTTGATCCGAATGTGGACGCCATCTTATTATATTACCTGTACATCACAAAAGAGAAAAAAAATGATTAATTATTGGATATATAAAAATGTAAGAAAAAAAACGTCCTTCTAGAAAACTTATTTATTTTGTTGTTTCTTTTTTTATTTTTTTACTTTTTTTTTTTTTTTTTAATAATATTATTTTATTATTTTTTTTTTTTTTACAACTAAATTAAACTTTTTTAAAATAATTAAATTTAAAAAAGGTGGGTTGAGGCATGGCGGCACGCGTGGCTAGGGTCTGTATGAGGGCGGCGCCCGCCGCCACGCATGCCCAAAAGAGGGGAGGGGGTGAGCGGCACTGCAGCCCAAAAGGACGCGATGGCGGCACATCACGAGCCCAAAAGGGCGTGGCAACGATGGCCGCACGCAGCGCTGCTTCCGCGTGCTTGCTCCCGTGGTCACACACGCGCGCTAGGGTTTGAGTGGGAAAAGAAATGGAGGTAGGGGGGAGGGCATCTCCATACCTCTCCCTCTTTGCCCTTCTAAAAAAAAATGAACAAGTAAGAAGGGGAGGGGGGTTTTATAACCCCCTTCCTTCTTTTTGAGGCGCGCATGCGCGAGATTTTTTTTTTTTTCTTGGTTTTGGGTTTTTTGACTCTAAAATTCTAACTTATTTAACTGAGTTTTCTTCTCCTGACTCCCGAACTATGAGTCTGGGAGTCAAAAAAAGGTAAGGGGTCCCCATTCCTTGTAAATAATGGGGCGTGTGTTGTAGAGACCATAACAAATACCCCCGAAAAAAGGAAGAAATGACCAAGGCATTTCTTTATCAGCAAACATTCTTCCACTATGTGTCAAACACCAATCAAACTTTGAACACCTCGAGCGTATTTCAAATGACCTTGCAATCAAAATCTCTGAAGTCAAAACCTTCAAACTCAATGTGTGCATTGTTTATTCATTCCCTTTGATGTGTCAAGATGCCATCAATCAAAGTTCTCTGTCAACTCAAAACAATCTTCCACCCCTCCCAGCTCATTCATTCGAAATTTCCACGAAGGCTCTTTGTCAATCAATTGCTTGACCAGATGAGAGAATCAATTCGAGGGTTGTTGGTAGGATGGCACATTCTTTTAATTTTTTGGCCTTTTGCATAATTGCTCCATGTCATTCCACATGTTATTTTTGATGAAACAATACTTTTTGACTGCAAGATGCTTTGTTTTGTAACGTATCTTTAGCCATTTCATATCACTAGAATCCTTCAGACTTAACACCGTCTTTTCTTTTCTTTTCTTTTTTTTTCTTTTTTTTTCTTTTTTTTTTTTGGTTCTGTATCTTGACTATGCTTAAATTGTGTAGCCAAAACATCGGTGTCATTTCTTGGATTTGATCTCTTATGAACATCCCTTACGTTCCTCTTTTAGAACTTTAGGAATCTCTCATGCCAACAATGATCTTAGTAACCTTTCGAGGAGATCCCTCTTTCTTGAACCAGTTGAAGTTTGGATCATTCCACATCGTCTTCAACTTTAATTCAACAGCACCTAAAACAATCAAATTTTAAAAAATTTCAAAGTGTTGAGGGCTTGTTGGTCTAGGCTTCTGATTTCTGGACTGAAAGTCCCCTAATTCCACAAAAAATGTCAATTGCTCGGTTGGTATGAGACACACAGCCATCAAAATGTTTTGACAAAGAAATACCTCCTCTTGAAATTGGGATCAAAGAGTGGTTAGTAAAAATCATGAGAAAGATCCCAAGTACACCTTACCCCCTAGGACTGACATAACTTTGAAAACAAACACACGACTGAAAGTAAACACACAACTTGAAAAGAAACACACTTACAGAAATAAACACACTTGCAGAAATGAAAATCTAATCTAGATGTGGAAATGAAATCTAACTAATTTTTTTAATTATTTTTTTCCTTCTAGGCTTCAAAATAATGTTTCAGAAATTGCCCATTTACGGGCAAAGGTAGAAACTCCCCCTGTAAGGAACTTAGCCTAAATGTGTTTTCTTTGAGAATTTTTGCAATCTGATATGGACCTGTTCACAAACGTTGAAACTTGGTATGGTTGCTCGGCTTTTCTTTCATCTTATCCCAAATTAGGATGAGGTCTGAAATCCTGAAGCATTTTATCATGGCCCTCTTGTCAAACCATCTCTTAACAACAACTTGATGTTTAGCCATGTGATCTAATGCAGTTGTTCATTTCTCATCCATTTCCAAAAGATTCATTAGTCAGATTTGTACTCTGTCAGTGTCATCAGCATACCCACTCATGAATTTTAAAACAAGAATCTTGAGATTGAGCAAGAATACTAGTTCTTGCCCGTAAACAAGTAGATAGGGAGAAGTACCCAAGGCCTTTTTAACTCTGACCCGATCTGTCCACAAGGCATATTTCAATTGTGTATGCTGATCCCTAGGGTTCTCCTTTAGTAGTCATTTTATCACAGTGATTAAGTTCTTGTTTGTAGACTCTGCTACCCCATTTCCTTGCGGGTAGTAATTTAAGGAGAATCTAATGATGACTTGTTTTCAAATGCCCATTGTGTCAAGAATGTAGATCCATTATCGCATACAAGAGCAAATGGCATTCCAAATCTAGTAACAATATATTCTTCCAAAAAGTCAGTCACCACCTTAGCAGTGCAATTTCTGAAAGTCTCTACCTCTATCCATCATGTGAAGTAATTTGTAGCTATAAGGATAAATGCATGTCCAGTTGATGATGGTGGGTTTACTGGACCAATGAAATCCAATCCCCATTTTGCAAAAGGGCACACCTCGTATACTGATTGTAGTGGCATTGTTGGGTGCCTCTCTTTATTAGCACTAGTTTGGCAAAAATGACAAGAATGCACATGTTCAAAAGTATCCTTGAATATCGAGGGCCAAAAATAACCCGATCTTAAAATCATGTGAGTTGTTGCTTCTGCTAAACCATGTCTCGTACCATACTTATCATGAAAATGTTTCAAGACATCCTTAGCTTCTTCACGTCCTAAGCATTTCAAATAAATCCCTTCGTAGTTTCTTTTATACAACCTGTTATCAAGTAACTTGTAAGACTCGCATTTCATCTGAAGTCCCCTACGTTGTGAACTGTTCATCCATTTGGGGCATTGATCTTGTAAGAGATAATAGAAAATATCTTGGTACCACACAACCTTGATTGTTATCAACTTGTGATACAACCATCTTCTTTTGATCATCTTCATCAGTTTCATCATCAAATTTGAATTCCTTTTGATTTCCTTCCTAGTTGTCAGTGATCATTTTGGACAATCCTTGTCCTCTAACCAATTGCATAGGTTGAATCTCTAGATCGAATTCCTGAAGTATTGCCATCCACTTTCCACTTCTTTCACCCAGTTCATTTTGCATCAAAAGCGTCTTTATTATTGGGTCAGATACATTTGCATACACCTTACTTCTGAGTATGTAGTGATAGAACTTCTTTACTACCTCGATTAACACAAAGGATTGTTTATCAAGATTTGAATATTTCAACTTAGTGTTCTTTAGAGGACAACTCATAAAAGAAATGGGTCTCTCATCTTCCTTCTCTCTTTTTTGCGTCAAGATCCCTGTGCAAGAATGTTCGAAAGCAAAGGAATAGATCTTGAATGGTAACTCATAATCTGGACTTACCAAAACTGGGGCTGTGGAAATGGAAACCTTAATATCTTGGAATGATTTCTTTATCTCCGGTACCCATTCTGTTTTAGCCCCCTTTTTGAGTAAATCATTGACGGGGCAAACTATTTCTGTGAAACCACTTATGAATTTGCGTACAAAGTTTATCTTTTCGAAGAAAGATTTTAATTCCTTTCGACTGTGTGGAGGTGCTAACTTCAAAATAGACTCAACTCTATCTGGATCAATGGAAATTCCAACTTCAAAAATGACATGCCCCAGGAGCTTCCCTTTAGTAACACTGAATGAACATTTCTTGGGATTGAGCGATATGCCATACCTATGACATCTATTGAATACCTACCTCAGATCAGCAATATGAGTACTTTGATCTTTTGAAAAGGTAGTCAAGTCATCCATGTAGATGACTATACACATGTTTATCAATCCTTTGAAAGCTTCATCCATTGCTCATTGAAATGTAGCTTCTACATTAATCAACCCAAAAGGCATCCTTCTATAAGCAAACGTTCCCCACTTGGTTGTGAAAGCAGTCTTTAGCCTATCTTCTTCATTGACCATCACCTGGTTATATCTTGAGTAACCATCCAAGAATGACATCATCTTTGAACCATTAACTATTTTCAACACCTCATCTAGTGAGGGTAGAGGGTAGTTATCCTTCTGAGATGCTAAATTCAAGTTGCAAAAGTCCACATAAAGGCGAATCTCTCTAGTCTTCTTTCGTACAGGAACCAAATTTTCCACCCATGTGGAATGACGAATAGGAAATAAGAACTTAGCATCCAGTACTTTCTTACCTTCTTTCATAATCAGTGGTTCAATTATTGAATTTACTGGTCGTTGTCTTTGTCAGAAAGGTTTAGCATCTAGTTTCAATAGGATGTCATGTGTGATAATCTCAAGATTATAAGTCTTTAACTTTTCATAGCTCCAAGCAATAACATCTTTATACTCGGTGAGAAATTTGAGCATGTCATCCCTTTCTTTTTGATTGCATGCTTTTCCTATTTGCACCATTTTTGGTTCTTCATCAGTACCCAAATTGTACGAGTCACATTCTTCGATCCCTTTCTCTTGAGTTTCCCTTCTATTGAGTGTTGATTCATCACGGTCGAAGATGCATTCAAGTTCAACCATTCCTTTTGAATGCTATTGGTTTTCAAATTAAGGATTCCATCATCATCCTCAAGCTCATCATCTTCAGGCTTATCTTCAGGTGTATCATCAATCTCTTGTCCTTGAAAATGGTGGTTGCACATAATAAACTTGAGTATATGTTGATCATCTTGAAAGACCTAAAAATTTGTGATATTGTTGAGAATGGAAGGAATGGAAACTAGTTCAATTGAGAATCTTTTTAACTTTTTTTTTTCAACTAGTTGCAAAGCACTGGCTGAAATAGCAAGGGCGTCTACTACCACATTCTTTCTTCTTAGAATGGATTTGATGTTCAGAGCTTCAAAGTCATCCATTATATCCTATACCCTTTTCCTATAAGCGATTAATCTTTTGTCGTTGCATGAGTATATGGATTTTACTTATCATATCACTAGTTGAGAAACCCCTTCGATTATAAGAGCAGTGACTCCTTTTTCCAATGCAAAGAGAAGTCCTTGAATCAAAGCTTCATGTTCTGCACCATTGTTAGTACATCTAAACTGCAATTGATATGCATCATAGAAAGCTCTACCTTTTGGGTTGATTAGTTCAATACGTGCACTGGCTCCTGATTTGCATCTAGAACCATTGAAGCGGAGTATCCAAACTACATCTTCCTTGGGTTTTCTAACTTTGTGCTTATTCCTCCTTAACTTTTATTTTACTTGAGTCTTGAACGACTATTTCTTGGGAGCCCATCATAACTTTTCTCCTGTAGGGCTTGATGAATCTCCTCCATATCTTATTGATAGAGGAAGAGTGTGTTTTTCTTGCTTCTCTTGAATTTCCCCTATTAGCTCACCGATTTGTTTAACTTTAGGTTTAGGATGAATGACTACTGAAGTCCATCCTTTACCTTTGACATATCGTCTTCTTCTCTGAACTTTAATCATCCTAGGAGGAGGAGAAGATAATCCACCATCTGAAGAGGTATCGCTATATGATACATTTAGATCTTCACTTTCCTCTTTAGTTTGTTCAATAAGGTTGGATAAATTCACTGAATCTTTACTTTCAATAATTTCATCACTTGAGGTCTTTGTACTCTTGTTTTCCATCATTTGTGTCAAAACCTTTGCTACTACTTCTTGGCATACTAAACATTCGAACTCTGAATGACTAACTTTGTGCAACCAGAAAAATCTTGGAAGGAGGAGGATACTAGGGTTAGCTTCCTCTCCTAAGAAATGTAGATTAGTCACCATACTTTCTATGAATTGTGTCACGGTCTCACTTTTGGGTACCGACACCTTAGGTTCTTCATTTTGATCGTGAGGTGTATTGTTTGGAACCATGTCCAATACCATCACTTTGTATGAACCCAAGTCCAATTGTAAGAATGTTATTTCATTTGGGGCATTTTAATCCGTGATCATTGTTTTCAACTTGGGCTCAACATCTATCTTGATTTGATTTTTCAATCCTTTCCATGGCAACCATAATTGAGTGAAGTCTGTAGAGAACCATCCTCTAAGACATTTTATCCATTCTCTGCTCAAGAGTAATCCATATGTCTCTGGGATCTCAACCACATGTATGTCAACAATATCCTAGATCTGAGGATCAACTTTTAGCTATATCCACACATCTTTCAATACTCTAATGACTTTTACCTATGTTTTATCCAACTGTATTACCACTCAGTTGGAGGGTTGAGGATTAAATCCTAGCCTTTGAGCTATTGATAATGGCATCACATTACATGAGGCTCCTGAATCAATAAGACAATTGTGAAGATTCTTTCCATATATCCTTATGCTCAGCAAAAATGGGGGTACCTCAACTTTGTCCTTGAACATAGTGGGCATTGCTTCTGCAGCATTTACTTGTTGTGGCACCATCTTTTGAGGGACATTATTCATATTATGGGAAACCTTTGTGTTATCCAATGTCTTCATGAGTGCTTCTCTTTGTTGTGGACAATTCTGCAACATGTCAAACATGGACATATTGGCTTTCGTTTTCTTCAGGTTTTCAACTGCATTATACTTTTCAATAGACCAAGCAAGGTTCTTCAGTATTGTTGGTATGTTCACTTGATTATGATACTGTTGTCCTCCTTGGGTTGGCCTTACCGGTGGTGGATTGTTGTTTTCTCTAGGATCAGGTGGAGTTGGTTGCAGACCAAGAGGAATTCCATCAGTCAAGAGATCCTTTTTGTTTCTGAGATTATATGTATTTCGATTATCATTTCGAAAGGAAAACATCTCATCATGTTGAAGATCGGGTTCTTCATTGAAAGGAAATGAGAATTCTTCACTTGCTTGTTGTTCCACTTGTACATTCTATGTAGAATCGTAAGATTCCAATAGCATTGCATTGAATTGAACAGGAGGAGGATTATCATTCACTTGTGGGTTTTGATTCACATCTTGATTACCATTATAGTACACACCATTGTTGCTAGGCATATTTTGGCCATCATCATACTAATTAATATCAGCATACTGAATGTTGTTGTTATCAGCAGGAATGCTTCCATTATTTGGTCGAGTGTTCCATTATCGATTTTGTCTTTGAAAGCCATTGTTGCGATCAGGAAGATTGAAGTTGTTTCCTCCGCCATTGTTTCCTGCATTGTTGTTACTGTTGTTGTTGAAGTTCCTATTGTAATTCTAACCAAGATTTTTTTTGTAGGGGCCAGCATTATTTCTTTGGAAGTTGTTATTTTTTCCTTGTGACAATCTAAGACGAGTCAACTCATTGTTCATTTGTGACATGGTCTTCTTCATTTGACCAACTTCTAAAAGGAGATTGTTATCTGCTTCCATAGGAACCATTGCTTTTTGTTCAAAGAAGGTTGTTTTCGGGGGCTCATACCCTGGATATGTTATCACTTGAGTTTGTGGAGCGGGTGCCTACTGCAATGGAACTGGGTTCATAGGTATGAACTGACTAGGCATGGTGGGTGCTCCCATAGGAACCGTTGACATTGTAGGGACTATTTGCATAGGAAGCATCATTCCTCCTCCATTAGGATTAGCTTTCTTTGTGAACATGATCACTTCTACAAAGACTTTGTCCAATGTGTCAATATTTGCTATAGGAAGTCTTCTCAAAAAGATTGCAGTAAGAGGATCCATAGCATTGAAATAAACTTGGATGGCGGCTTCAACCAGTATTGTGTATGGTGTTTCCAACTTGAGATAGGCCATATGAAAGCGATGGTTGAAGCGTGAAACTGTCTTAGCTGGGTCCCTTTTTATTGATATGAATTGTTGATGTATCACTGCTGGATTAATGAATGTTTTGAATTGTTCCAAAAACAATTTTTTCAAAGTGTCCTAGTCTCCAATACATCCTAGTGGTAGGTTCACGTACCAATTGAAGGCAATTTCCCCCAAAGAGTAGGGAAATAAAGGAAGAACCACATCTTCATTAGCAATTTGCTTCCGGTTGCAAATTTCCTTAAAAATCTTGACATGATCTTCGGCGGTTCTTGTTTCTCCATAAATGAGCCTTGGACAAAATTTCTCGAGATTCTTAGGGAGGTCATGGACGACACCTGTCAAGCTAAGGGGAAAATCAATTACATTTGCAAAAAAGGCCATTGGAGGATTTTGTGGACCTAAAGGTGGCTGGGATGGTGATGGGAGTATTGGAATATGTGGAGGTCCACCTAGTGGTTGAATGGGTGGTGGAGTAGAAGAAGATGATGAAATGTCAAATGGAACTAGTTGAATTTGGGGTATTCCTCTGTCACTACGTGGCTTACAAAAATGAGTAAACTCTAGAAATTCTTGGGTAGTTGGTGAAGATCATAATGCTCGTTGGAATGGAGATCTTCGATCAATATCTTCTAGCTTGTATCAATTCTGGAAAAAGCGCACCTCTATAGAAGTACACTTCCTCACTTCTTTTGAACTTTGTGCACCACAAAGATCTGTGGAGCTGCGTACCTACAGATCTAAATTTTTGAAAATTTTTGAAGTGATTTCTAAACTTTTATGGAGTGCAGATTATTGCAAGGGTGCAAAACTTTCGAAACTTTATCAAATCTTTCTTGTTTCCAATAGTAGGTTCTTTGTATTGGGACCTCCTTCTAGCGCCACTTCTATTGGGCGTTCATTTTGCACGACATCGACGGCAGGAATCCATAGTGTAATTCCTCTCTGGAAAAGCAAATCTTTTTAAGGATCCACTCCAAGGTTCAGTGTTTGTCTTGCGACGTACCAAAATCTACTCAGTAGAAGATAAATGTGAATGTTTACGAGGAGGCCTTTGCTAGTTCTAAAAACTCTTTTATCTTGGAATTGAAGTAAAATCTATTAGTTGTATCAAAATATCACACCAAAAGAACAATATTTTTGTATTTTCTATTTTTTCAATGAATGCAACTCTAATAATGCAGCTACTATGAGGTCCTATTCTAACAGGGGGTTAGCAAAGAAAATAATGAAACTAAAAGAAAATAACATGAAATAAAATGACTTGAAATTGAAATTCCTAAATGGACATAAGCTATAGAACAGAACACGTTGCAAGTTAAACCTTCGAAGAAATCGGTAGGAAACCAATGAAAACGGGAGCAGCGCTTCCTAGAATCCACTGATGCAATCGTCGGTGAGAATCTTTAACAAATTGAATGATGTTTCACTCTTCATCAAATCGCAAAGCCACGAAAAATGTGCTCATGCGAGACAAAAAGCTATGTAGACATAATCGGGTGATCTCTTCTCAAGCTCGTTACATCAACAGAATTCATATATCTGTAGCAAAAACCAGAACTAAAAGATTACACAACTAGAAACAATGCAATAAACCTTTGGCTCAATCATAATCTCATGAATAAAATTCACAAAATAATGACACATTCAGGAAAGAATAACTACACTCCAAATGCTAGCACCAAAAGCATAACTTTATTGCTTAATATGGCGGCCTTTGTTACATTTTACAATGGGGTATTTATAAGAAATCGTCTCCTCAATTTGTGTTGAGAGTGAGAGATATCTTGATGCAATAAAATGCTTTTAAAATATTAAAACAAACTAAATATATACAAATTGGTAATCTAACCGGTGCTTAGAGGGACTCCATCCATATTTTATTCATTAATTGGATGCATGAGCCCTTTACATGTCAAAAACAATGAAAGCATGAGAGAGAAAGTAGGAGGAAGCCATCAGTCGAAGTAGAAGTGGATGGAGACACCAAAAATACAATTTGGGCCTTCACTTAATGTGTGTCAAAGTTAACTTGACATCAAAATGCACTCCCAATGCATGGAAAGTGATATTTTTGGAACTGGCAGTCAATTGTTAGTGCACCTCTGAATTGTGGACCTGTGGACCTCAACTGGGTCAAAATCTCAAAATTTTACTAAGTGCAAAAATTAAAATTTTGGCATCTGGGTTTTGCTCATCTTTATCCTAAAGATATGTTTGGATGTTTGCCCTTGAATTTCTCTATAATCTTAGTAATCTTAGCAGCATCGGGAAGATCCAAAGCCTCATACTTGTCTTTGACCTTTTGTCTATAGTTGTCCACCTCAATTCGAGTTTCTGCAAAATCTCTGAGTATGGTGTCCAACTCTAACAATGCTTCTTCTGTCCTGAAGACTTGTCTGATGTCTTCATCATTGGATGCTTCCTCTAAAGTCTTTTTGAAATTCTCCACAACTACCTCAACTAGTAAAAGCTTCTCTCATTCTTCATCTTCAAAAATTTCCAAGCATGCATCACTGTACAACTTTTTTGCTTCCAAAATTTGCTCTTGGGCTTGGTCCTTGAGCCTATGTATCTCATCATGCAATGTTTCCATCACTTTATTTCCATCTGCAATCTTTTCTATCCAATCATCTATCATGTCTAACTCTTCTTTGGTATATACATCAATTAGAATGCGGTACCTTTGCCCTTTTATGGCCTGTAGAGTTTGTAAATCCTTGCTCCATACCCATACCTCATCCATATTACTGAATTCCTACCTCAAAATTGTCATGATCTTATCAACATTTTCTTGTGTAGCATGCAATAACTTCAGACTTCCTGTGATTATAGTGACACCCCTATCCTCAAGATTGTCTCGCCAATCCTGACAAGCTCTCAAAAATGGATTGATTCGTACACCTTCCCCTTCTCTAAGAATGGTATTCAAAGTCTCCTCAAGGCATTCAAAATCAAGAGGACCAATAACTTCAGCTAAATATCCTTTTAAGATCTCAACTTGCCTTCGAAGTGTTATGATTTCAATCTCATCCTGTTCCATATGGTTAAGAAGTCATTATCTATCGGGAAGTATCCCCTGTAGGCTTTCCTAACATGATATCCTTCACTTCATAGTCTTGAAGGCTAACAGCTTATTCATCTGTACCTTTCGAAGGGTGAGCCACCTGTGCAAATAAGTCCTAGTTCTAGGTAGTAGTAATGAATGCAAAGGGCGTTGCATCATGTAATGTAGACTCAGGCTTGTTCAAAATCTTTGCAATGTCACAATATCATCCTCTAAAGCAAGGAATTGATGCTTTGCACTTCTCATTATTTCTTTTTGAAACCATCTCGGGATATGTCTTTCTGTAACCTTGGCTCTAGATGATGAAGGGATGTGTTCAACTACCTCCTTCCCTTTATCGTTGTTGCTTGGAGTCTCCTGTTGTGAGGGTTCTTCTTCTATAGTCTCAATTTTTGTAGATCCCGTAGTTTGATCCTCAACTTCCTAAGAAGGTTATTGTATACATTCTACTACCTGTGCCTCTTTTGATGCCTCATCAGTAACCCTTGGTTATGGTTCTCCTTGTAATAATGATTCCTTCTGAACTCGAAGGAGGAGGTGTCATTGAAACCTTATCTACCATCATAACCTAAGGTGAAGTGTAGTGCCTGCCCCTGGTTCACATTTTTTTATCGTTGTTGAACTCTTTTAGAACTAGTTTTATGTTGTTGGTTAGTAGCATTCTTTTGAGATTATCAGATATTGTGTTATGGATTCAGTTTATTATATGATGAGATTACTTAGACTCTACATTTCATATATGTATGATGATTATTTTTAGTGTTCACAATTATTGATGATGATTATTACATTGCTTTCAATTATTAATGATGATTAGTAAGATGATTTATTATCATATGTGCTTTCTTATGGATACTTACCCCATACTTGCATGTGTATGGTGTGCGTGTTTGCCTTGTGTGTTTGCTTTTGTATGGCGTGTCTGATGTGGTTAAGGAAGGGAGTCGTAGTCACATGCTAGTCAGGATCTACACGATGCACCACTTCCTACCATTGTTTGTTTAGTTTAGTATATATTGTGTTTGTACATGCATGATTTTTATGCAGGTTGCAGGTACCGGGTATCGACTTCCCTGAATTTGCCAGGATGAGCATACCCTATCACATTATCTCAATGATAAGAGAGGGGAGATAAATTCTCAAGTCCAAATCCCAAACCTTTGAGCCATTTGTCCTAATTGAAAAATTAGGACAAGTATCTGAGTTGAATACCCACCGAATGTGTCGGATGACATATTTCGTGATTTTTAACCCTTTAGATTTATTTTGTATGATTTGTTCTATGATGGGTTTCCATATTTTATCTTAGAGGTCTATGGTGAATTTTCCATTAATTAAGTCTTAATAAATAGATTTAATTAATAAATTATTTATTTGAGAAAATTAATAAAATATCATGATCTTTGATATTTTGATTGTAATTAATTAAATGTGAATTATTGGAGAAAAGGAATTAAATAAAAAAAAACTAGAAATTAAAATTAATAATAATTATAAAATAATAATAAAGTAATAAATAAAATAATAATAATAAAAGTTATAAAAATTAAAATGAAAGTTATAAAATTTAAATAGAAATTATTTTAAAAGTAAATTGGAGTTATAAGCTTGCATGGGAATTAACATGTGTCAACAACACGGGGGTTAGTACATCAATTAAGCACAAGGTATCTACAACTTTATGACTCATCAAAAAGAATTGGAAAAGACCCATGCTTAGTTGGTGACACCTTTCAGCGGTTTCAAGAAGCAATCCAAAGATTTCTTGAGAGCTCTTTATATTCAGGCATTCATAGAAGCTTAGAAAAAAAAAAGGTGGAGAGCAATTGGAGCATTGGAGGACTCAAAAACTCTGAAGAAGGGAGCTTGCTCTGCGAGTTTTCTGAGGAAGAGCGAATTAGCATCAGAATCTGGGTAGATTCTTGTAATTTTTCTTATGCTATTTATGCATCATGCATTCCTGTCTTCTTCGTGTCTTCCATATGTCTTCTGAGGAATTTCATATTTTTATTGTATGCATTTTCAATTTGGGCAATTAAATTTATTTGAGAATTTTATATGCATGGATTTTTAAAAAAAGAGAAAACGGGTTTGGGTTCGAATTAGAATCAAATTGAAATAGATTTGAAAATGGTTTCAAGATTTATGGCCAAATCCATTAGTGAAATTATTGGATAAATTTAGAGAATAATTACCTTTTAAGAAGAAATTTTTAATTGTTCTGTCGCTGCCCTTTGGATAGACTTGAACTCAGTCATTCATAAATTTTTATCGTGATCAAATTTATTCAATCGCTCCAGTCAGAATTGGCGCAACTTGGCCCTCTCCAACATATTTAAATTTCAGTCCGATCCAACAGTTCATTAGGGAGATATGACCGTCGTACTGAGACTGTTTTATTCAAGGATAGATATTTCTCCATTTCCCATAACCAAGAGTTCTTTATGCTTAAACTTCACAAAAATAATATATCAAAGCATGGAATGAATTAAGATATTATTGCAATCTTCCCTTATTAGAATCTTATTAATATGCATTAGTTTTATATTTTTTATTATCTAATCTAATTAAATCAAATTTAATTAAGATTAATTAATAGTAGAAGAAGTGTAATTAATTACTAGTCAATCTAAGTAAATGGTTGAGAGAAAATTAAAAGAAAAGAGATTTTAATATAGTTTATATAGTGGACTTTTTATAATGTATATTAAATACTATTTAATATATATTAAATAATTTAGAGATGGTAATTTTATATTACGTTTTTAAATGAAAAGACTTTAATGATAATAGATTAAGATTTAATTGACATGAAGTCACTATTATAACATTGTTATAATTTGAGTTACTATGGTATTATTAATACGTTATATATTATTAACTAAATTATTGATATACCTTAATGGTATTAAGAGTTAACTAATAAAGCTTATGTAAAGTTCTCTAGATCGATTAATAATAGTTTTAATGAGTTTATTATTTATTAATGTTTGTTGGGACTAACAAACTATTAATAAATAATAGTTTAAATAGTTATCAATTAATACGATCAGAGTTAATTTAGAGGAGATTAGTTAATGATTGAAGTATTGTAAAAGATATTAATCAAATTGAATTGGTTAATAATTTAGAGTATTAATTAATTGAATTATCGTACATAAGGGAAACTTATTTGAGATAATAATACTTGGTATTGAAGATTTATTATAACTTGTTATTATTAAAATAAAATGAAAACATTGTTGAAAGAATGATGAATGTGGTCATTATAGATTTATTAATAAGATTTCCAATATAGCTTGTTATTAAATATTAACAAGTTATTATTATTGAACTATGAATATGAATATTTCTGTACTAAATTATAGATGACTTTTAACTTACAAAATTAGAGTTAGTTATTAGTCAACTGATATTAATTAAAATGTTGCCTTGGATATGTAATTATTAATTAAATTAATTAGAGTTAATTAGATTTAATTAATAATCAAGTTATGTAATAGTGTTTTAATTGATATGCTAATATCAATTCCTCTAGCAAAGTTGTGAAGTATTTACATCGAAGTTGATAAGTCGTACTCTCATGACTTGAATAACGACCTTAGATGTTTTAATGGTGAGACTTGGTATTATTGAATTGAAAACTATTAGATGTTAATAGGTCATGGATGGTGTACCTATGTTAATTGTTTGATTTAATTGATCATTTTAATAAAGTTATAATTCTTATTAGTTTGATAATTGATTCTTTTATAAATGAATAATGATCTTTGATTTATGAAGGAGAGTTAATTAATTAAAATACGGATCTTAGTTAAATAAAGAAAGCAATTTAATTAAAGGGTCAGTGATGATCAGTTTAATGAGTAAATAATTATTCTTAAGTTATTTTTAGAATAATACTATCGGGGAACAATTGGGTTGACTTGTAGGTCAAATGATGAAACTTAAAACACTTGAAGTATACTTGCAAACAGAAAACTGGAAACCCCTACACATTATTCAACTATGTGAATTTAGTAAATCAAAACATGTGTTTGCATCGTGTATTCTATATGCTTCTTGTTTTGGGTTTTGGGTTAACTAGTGTTGACCAGTCCTAAGTTGTTACCAGAGGCTCAAGGGTTATGAGATATGATGGCATGTTGATCTTATTTGGTCTTGATCTTTATAAGCCCAACCATGGTAATGTGATCGTATGCTCTATGAAATGTTTGTATTTACTGATTGTTATTGTTCATCAGTCTTCATGTGTGAAGCTGAGAGGTATGTGTATGAGACACTTGAGCTAATCATTTTTTAGTCATCGATCAGTTATCCTTGGATTATTTTCTAGTCGCCATGATGGGACTGAAATATGGATTTATTTCTTGATGATGTCATGTTGTGACATGTTTGACTCAACCATTTTGGAGTCTTCGATCAGTATAATTTTGAGATATTCTTGGTTGCTTGTCGAGAACTATTTATCTTGAGATATATTTTGGTTATTGAGAACCAATTGATACTTATAATTATCAGTGATGTCTTCAGTTGCCAATAGAGAATTGTTGTGATCATGATTTTCTATGGATGCTTTTTCAGATGCTCATGGAGATTTGATGATTCTTATCTTGGAGATTTGATGATTCTTATTATGGATATTTGATGCTTTTATGCATATTTGATGATTTTATTATGGATTATCTTTTATGATTTTGAGATTTATCATTCCATGAGCTTAGGGTAGGTAATCTACTTGTAGTGTCGAAAAGTGGCTTGCAATGGGGGTCGAGGCCCTAAGTGGCTGCAAGGGTAACTCATTTTAAGTTTGGTTAATAAGTGATAACATTTACACACTAAATGGGGATTAAATGAACCTAAAAAGATAATTGTTTTGATGTTCTCGCCCATTCCTTGAGTGCTTGTACAGGCTAGGATGGGAGTAGTGAGAACGCATGGTTGCGACTATGCATTCCGTAGTATGCCTTGTCAGTATGAGAGGATACTAGTGGCCGCATGAGATCAGTATGGACCCGTGGAGTTTAGCTAACTGCTAGGGTAACTTGTACGTGATAAATGCGATGACACTTTCTCGCTTGCAGAGTAGGATTCCTACATGTCTTTGTGTGCCTCTGGGAATTAGATGTCGGTTTTGTGTGATAGAACCTTTGAGTTAGTATACTTTTAGGGTTCCTGGACTTATAGATATTTGTGCTTCGTGAATTGATATCCTATTTGGGACTTGAGATTATCTCCTCAGCACGCTGGGAGTGGACCACTTAGGTTCCATGCGGTCGGGTGGTAGTGTATTTTCACTCTTATCATTTGAGATCCGTCCGAGACACCGTGGCTGGAGTATCTTTGGTTGGTATTTATTATTCATTATGTTCTTGGAGCATTATGATAGATAATATACCTTATGATGGATGCATTTACTGGTATGTTTCTTATATTGATGATTTGCTTTACTTTGCATATGTTAGTTGATGATTTATTATGCTTTACTTTGCATGTTAGTAGGATGTTTTAGGAGTGACATTCCTACTATGTTAATACTGATGATCTCTTTGGTGCTTTGAAATGTTACACATGGAGGGATGGCTAGGATCCATGATGGTCTAATGATGTTATTTACAGTTGGGAGGAACCGTGCACTTAGTTATTTATGTTTGTGATATATGGTTATCTTTTGTGATGGATGTTTATATCTTTTGTGATGATGTATCATGTATGATATATAGTTTCATTTATGTTATTGCATCATGGATTAATATTAGATGATGATGATGTACTTTATTTACTTGGATGTATATTCTTTTAAGCTTTTCATACCCTGTGATATGTACAGTAGATGATTGAGCTAAACTAAAATATAATTACAAAAGGACACTTGTATATTGCTTAAGTACATTGGATGTATCATTGTTATTTCATAAGGATGGGATGTTAGATGAATAGTTAATTTAGATGTGATACAACGTTAAGGGATCTTTAAAGAATGTAGCCTGTTATGTATATATGTTATGTTTATTTTCATTTGAATTGTTGCTATTGCTTTCGCAAATGTTATGAATGGTTTTATCCTTCATGTTTTAAAAAAAAAATTTGTTTGACAAACTTAGTAAAATTCTTTGGATCCCTTAGCAGGACATTACATGAAGATGGGAGATTTGGATGAGGACCTTGCATCTCGGGTGGCAACTACGTCCAATCTTGTTATTGAAGTTCACCTGTAGGAGTATCTCTAATCTTATCTCCAACCAATTATGTACCCACTGGCATGAAATCAAAATCTAGGATGGAGAGAACATCATCACCTAGCTCCCTTTTCTCATTCACCCATCATTGTACTTCATTTTCCGAAGAAGAGAGTTCTACCATTTTAGCTTGGCTGGGTGGTGGGGTATTTGTGACACTCTTCTTTCTTTTTGATTCTGTGGCTTTGGCCAGTCAAGTTCTCCTTTGTAGAGGCACTTGCTCCTCCTCATCTGACTCTGTTTCCCCCTCATCTGATTCTTCCTCGGGAATGGTTTTAGGAACAGAGGGATTAGGCACTAATCTTTTATGAACTCTTTGCCTCTTGTTCATTCTAACCTTGACCCTCTTTTGCTTCTATGGAACCATAGGAGAAGTGGGCTCTTCATGCATCAGATGAATGGATGTCTCTAGAATCTCTCCCTCTTCTTGTTGGCTTGAAAAAACAAGAGGCAATAGAAAATCAACCTGGATATGAGAAATTCTAGAGTCTTGGGGCTCTTGGGGAGTAGATTGCTATTGCTGCAAAGGGGCCTATTCTTCAACATGCTCTGTCTGAATCCTCTGAGGAGAGGATTTCTTCCTCTTTTCCTTCTTCTTTTCTAAAGGATGGTAGTATCCCACTAGACGATCAAGCTGGTAGACTGTTTTTGACCTGATAGGAGACTGGAGTGTAAAGATAGGAACTGTGACTTTCTTCCCCTTTACCCTTTCTAGGCGAGCATGTGCATATTATATCGCTGTATCCAGAATTGGATCAAGTGGAAAGGGTTTCTTGACCCAACTCTTTGTCATTTTGATGACATGTCTCACTCGATGATTAATATCATCTCCTTCCTCTCTATCAATTTTTGCATTCAGGATGGGCCTCTCGCCAACTTTATCTGTATTGAATAAGGGATCCAGTAGCTCCTGTGAATCCTATAGCCTTATCTCATCTGGGATGGTCAAATGGAGAGCCTTCTCTGCTAAATACAAAGTCATTCTACAATAGTCCCTGATAGGAACATCATAGTCATTTGTGGCATTCATCCAATGAACTTCAATGGTGTCCTCATGGTAGAACTCTTTTCTTGCCAAGTTTTCCACTTTACCAACATTGTCAAAGAATGGCCAAGGAGAGTTATATTCTTCAAGAGGATAATTCTCCCATTCCCACTTGAAAGTCAGGATATCCTGCTTTCTCTTTACCTGGTATGCTCCTACTACAAAAGGCCAATCCCAACAAGGCCTTCATTGTTTTTTAATCCTCTCATAAGCTGACTCAATCTGCAGAGAAATTTCCATTAGAACCAACTTGTCACTTGGGTATCTTGGGAGCTTCTTTGGATGGATGGATGCACCACCAATCTGAATGTATGTGAATGTCCAGAACTGGATGAAATATGCACTGAGAGCTGTGATCTGTGCCTTGGCCTCATCAGACAATCTCTTCCCATAATCCCCTTCTATGAATCGAATGATGGCAAAGATGAAGGCATCATTCACAATTCTATACTCCTTGCTCTGTTGTGAGAGCTTCTTAACTAGCTGAGGATAGACTATATACGGCCATGCATTAGGATTCTGCATACTGCCCTTCTTGTACAACCCAGGATAGTAAGTGTCTCTCACTGCAAGTAGATATACCACATAAGAACTCATATAGAAGTTCTTCTTATCCTTTACTGTCTGCAACTGGTCACACAAGTTCTCACTAAGTGTGATGGCCCAATCTAGTGGCATCTTTGTGTGTCTGATGGTCTTAATGAAGTTGACCATGAATGGAGCAAGATTACCTACTTCAAGAAATCCCATAACTCTACTCAAGATAATGATTGAATATCCAATGTCATCTTTCATGTATCATCGAGTCATATCTACTTTTCTGATTGTCTTCCCTCGAGGTGGCTTCTAAATGAAGTACGAGGAATATATGATGTCGATGGCCTCCTGGTAATGATCCTTATGCCACCTCTCAGCTGCTTCATATGAAAGCCTGATAAACTGATTGGCTGTAGGTAGGTGAAAAACCCTCTCGATATTATTAGGTCCTTGATCTAAGACCACTTCCCTAGTGACACTCTTTACCACCCTTTCATTAGGAACAAAATGCTGAGATAGGGTCATAATCAATTCAGCTAACTGCATGGTCTTGGAATGTGATGCTGCATTTACCAATCCATAATGGATTAAGGCGGATCTCAAAGATGATCTTTCAGTTGGGTTTTTACAAACTCTCAAGAACTCTCCCAAGTCCGTGTGTCCAAGTTCTATGTCTTTGATCTCAGAGTATTCATCATGCAACTGTGATTTGGGGTTACGCCTTGGAACTTGTACAAATCTGGTTTTGCTACTGATCTGGATGTGGATGCCATCTGATTATATTACCTGCACATCACAAAAGAGGAAAAAAAATGATTAATTATTGGATATATAAAAACATAAGAAAAAAATGTCCTAGAAAACTTATTTATTTTGTTGTTTCTTTTTTCTTTTTCTTTTTTTTAAATTATTATTATTTATTTACTTATACAACTAAATTAAACTAAAAGAAAACAATTAAATTAAAAAAAGGTGGGTTGAGGCGTGGCGGCGTACATGGCTAGGGTCTTTATGAGGGCAGCGCACACCACCACGCGTGCCCAAAAGAGGGGAGGGGGCAAGCGATGCCGCAACCCAATAGGGTGTGTGCAGTGTCACGCCACGGGCCCAAAAGGGCGTAGCGGTGGCGGCGGCTACGCACGCACTGGGGTTTGAGTGGGAAAAGAAATGGAGGTAGAGGGGAGGGGGTCTCCATACCTCTCCCTCTTTGCCCTTCTTTAAAAAAAATGAACAAGTAAGAAGGGGAGGGGGGTTTTATAACCCCCTTCCTTCTTTTCCTTTTGAAAGCACGTGCAGCTCAATGTGCGCACACGCGAGAGTTTTTATTTTATTTTTTTATTTTTTTGGATTTTTTTACTCTAAAATTCTAACTTATTTAATCGATTTTTCTTCTCCTAACTCCCAAACTATGTGTTCGAGAGTCAAAAAAAGGTATTGGGTCTCCATTCCTAATAAGGAATGGGGCATGTGTTGTGGAGACCACAACAATAACTAATTCACCCCTTCCCCCCTCTCAGTTATGTAACAATTGGTATCAAAGACAAATTCTTGGAGAAAGAAGTTTAAAGGAACTTGAGCTAAATATCAAAAGATTTATAAGAGATAGGCACCAAAACTGAACAAGGAGGATTTCTCATTGTGGCAAGACAAAATGAGGTTACCTCTATCTAGAATTAGAGATACTATTACTCACCAGTTGGACAATGAATATACTACACCTCGTGCTCCTATGATAGTGTAACAAATGACTAAAAAGAGGAATCACAATAGCTTGATGATTGAGATTATCTTTGTACTCAATGATGTCGAGTTTGATGATATCAAGACTTGCACAAATCCTAAATAGATATGGGATAAATTGACACATGTACATGGTGAAGATTCAAATATTCTAAAAGATAAAGTTGAAAGTCTTAGAGGAAATTATGATGAAATTAGAATGAAGGTGAAAATGTTGTACAGTATATGAGTCAAATCAAAGAAGTAAGTGCAATTAGAATTGCTGGTGGAATTATTGTTAGAAAAAGTGATTGAAATGATAAAATATAATAAAATGAAATAGCATGAAATAATAGATTTAATCGAAGAGAGCAAGAAGAGTTTTACCATACAAATGATACAAGATCAATGGAGCAATACCAAAGATAAGCAACACAAGAGACAAGGATTTGATAAGGGGAAAGCAAAGAAAACCCCTTGTGAGTATTATGAATGAGGCAAAAGCCTCTGAGAGAGAGAGAGAGAGAGAGAGAGAGAAGAAATATAGCAAAATAGCTCATTTACAATAGCATCAAAAACTTGATGTGAATAATGGAGACTAGATGAAAATGAGAGAGAGAGAGAAGCACCTCTTTTAAAGAGATGAGAAAGGAGTTGCATGTCTTTGCGTGTGTAACTCCCATTTCTATGAATGCCACATTCATAAAAGGTGTGTGCAAAGTGTCAAGTTCCTTTTAAGGAGGAATATCTATTTTCCTTATTAAAAGAAATACAAAAAAGAATTGTCCTCACAAGTGGACAATATGACAAGAATGACATGTCCTTTACATGTGGACTAGAGGACAAATAAATAATACATAAGGGATACCTTGATTTATCCCAATAAATAAATAAATACAACCAAGGAAAGATTATTAATTCTAACTCCACCCTTTAATCTTTACTTGGGGAGATGTCAAAACCAATTTACAATATTACAACTTGATTTTTTGAAATATCTTCATTGTGCAAGAGGTCTCTTATTATCATGGGTACATCATTGGAGAGCCAAGAGAAGTGGATAGTCCTTCAACTGTGATACATCTTTAAGTGGATTCATGTGGCATAGGATTTGTACAAAGAATAATGATGTCTTGTATGTGTCTTGATGGATTTTGTAGTGCCTCTCCCATTTGACTTTTGTAAGTCGTCCTGATGGATGCACCCTTGTTGATCTTTTGTTGTGATGGATCATGATTGTGACCCTGAGTGGTCTACACCGTTGAGGTGTTTGGATTTATGTTTCTTTATCAATTGCTTTGATTATGCTTTTGACTGATCTTTGAGATTATGATGTGATTTTTGGTTCACTGAGGTTTGTGCCATTGGTTACCAGGATCAATGTGGTATCATGAGGTTGTTCTATGATTACCTTGAGATGTGTGCAGAGATTGCACTATGTACTATTACCATGCTACACTGGACTGGGTTCCTGTAGCAATGGTTAGTCATGTTTATGACTGTATTTGCTTATGTGTTTTAAGTGTCTTATTAAATGCATTAATGATTAGAAACGGATTATTCTTGTTGGATTCTTTGGTTATGTGTTGCAGAAATTTACCTTGTTTTATTTTGATTAGAGAGATATTTGTTACTCATGTTATATTTACATTTGAAAGGACCCGAGGGTCAGATGTTACACTTTGATTTCAGTATCATGGATTTTAGACTACTATGTTGTTCAGTTAATCATATTGCATGATGATGCCATTTTGAGATGACAGTGTGTTTTATGATGATATCTAGTTATCTGGTATTTGGACATACCTTTGATTTTGTTATGTGATGGATTTAATGCTATGGTTATTTACTTCATTCCTGCGTTGTTATGCTTTATGCGAACGTGAGTGATGTAAATAGATTATTTTAATATAATTAAATAAATGATTAAATTAGGTGATTTAATGCATTTATTACTTTGGCTATGTTATTATATGCAATTGCACTTCATCGTGTTGTTTAGTGTGCAGGATTTATATCCCTGGTAGTGGCACATGGAGTTAGTGATTCAGCCATTCATATTTTACCAATGTCGTCCTTGTATGGTCGACGTATCCTTAATTAAAATGTTTAATTTAAACTTTTCGGTGATTATTAAATCCGAACTCATTTGCATTATGTCATTAGACTAGTAAGCGTGTCTGTGCATTTAGAGTTTCACTTTGTCGCGAAAGTTGTTCAGGAGATTTATGTGTTTTTGGGTTTTTGGGCTTTTTAATTGATTTATTTTAATTTCTGGCAGCCTTGCCATAGATGAATTCTTATTTATAGGAATAGCCTATTTTCGTTTGGGTCGATTCGAAGTTTCACTGGATTGGCTGGTTAAATGCCCTAATCGATTATTCACCCAAAAAGTGAATAAGTATCCAAAAAGGAATTTAATTCCTCACTTCTCACTTTCAAATTGGAAAGTTGGAGAGTAAAACCCAAAATCCTCTTCATGAGGATTTACTGTTTTGTTCGTTGTGAGAGCTACAGGCGTGGGATTGTCGCGAGGTTGGGCTCGTTGGATCCAGCTTAGGGAAACCTTGGATTGCCACGATTTTCAGCTACTTCTGCGAGATATTTATTTTATGGTTCAGATTCCCGTTTTGCCCTTTTGGCTGTGAGGTAGGGCTTTCCCGTTTTATTGTTTCTGCTTCGTTTCAACTTGTATTTTTGGTAGCCGTTTGTTTGGAGGCTGAGAACTAGTGTTCCCCTCTGTTTCTGTATGTTAGTTCTACCCGGTTGGGTGGGTATGAACATTTCCCTATTTTTTGGGAAGAGGGTTTGGAGTTTTGCACCGTTATGCTAGCCATTTTTGCATACGGTGTCCAATTCCATTTATTTTTGGATTTTTGGGGTTTTTGAACGCAAAGGCCAAATGGGTTTTAATTTTGTAGTTTTCCAAATTTTTGGAGTTTTTACCTCATTTTGCGTGCTGCCCTGTTTTCTCGAGTTTTCTTAGCACAATGTGGGTCGTGGACTCGGATGATCCATTTGGATATCAGTCAAACCACTTTTGCACTTTTATGTTGCATTGGGATGCATGTTGCATCCGTACTCCCGACATTGTGTTCGGTTGAGTGATTTTATACCTGTTATGGTTTTTGTTGGACCTTTGCCTTTTTTCATGGACATTGGGATTCGTGTAGAATCCATACTCTCAGATTGAGGTCGGTTGAGTAAGTTCATGACTTTTGGTCTTGTTACATCATTGGGATTCGTGTAGAATCCATACTCTCGGATTGAGGTCGATTGAGTGATTTCGTGATGTATGTTTTTATTGGCTTTAGGATTCGTGTAGAATCCGTGCTCTTGAGTTACTTTCGGTTGGGTTTTTTTTTGCATTGTATTCTCATTCATGTCCTTGTGTTATGATCTTCGTGATGGTGGTGTGCCACACACGAGTACATACACGTACATTTGTTGGGTGACTTGCGAGGCCCGATCTTCCATGGATTTGCCAGAAGTTATGATCATTGGGGTTGGGATGGGAGTATGCATGCCCACGGGCACTTGTCATAGGATGAGCATGGGTAGGGTAGGGTAGCATATGGAGGGGGCTTCTATCTCGCAACCTGGTGACCTTAGTCCCATAGGGTTGGCAGAGGAAGTTTTAAATAAGTGATAATTAAAGAAAATGTGTGACTGATAATAAAACTTAAGATAATAAAATGTGTGTGCAGGGCCCTCCGTTGAGGAGTTGAAACGCATGATCCAAGCTTGGGCTTTTCAATGCCAAGCGACTCTCCATGATGTCAGCCCCTACTTAGTAGCCTTTTGAGTGTCTGACCAGAACCTTTACTCCTTGCATTGTCTTAGGTTCTTGGTTCAGCCATCATACTGTTTGGCGTGAGTGTTAGCCTTGGTTGTTGTTTTGTGTGTTTGTGGTTGGTTCATTATCTCCATCAACACGGCGGGTGTGGACCTACGGGTGCCACGTGGTTGGGAGGCGTAGCTACCTTCACCACTGCTAGGGATCGATGTACAGAGACGATCTTTTGTCTTAGTGCAACCGTTGTTGGATGTCTTCACTTGGTACTTCGGGTTTCGGAGTATGCTTTCTTGTGATTTATGCTTTCATTGGGATGCTTGTATATCATGATTAGATGATGTTAGTTTACTTGACGCATTCCCTTATCATGATGTTTAGCATATGATTATATGACGTTATTTGATTTAGTAGTATATCTGTTGCTTACTGTTGTTTAGCATGTGATAGGTGATGTTATCTACTGTAGGATTATCTTATGCGTTATCACTAGCATGTTAGATTTCCTTGTGCTTATATTGTTCCATATTCTTAGTAGTGACGTCCCTATTACGACAGTACCGATGATTTGGTCAGTGGCTTGGGATGTTACGCGCGGGGGATGGCTAGGACCCACGATGGTCTTATGATGCTATTGACGGTTGGGAGGAACCGCACATTTATTTGGTTGTTTAGTTCTGAAATGTATTTTGTTCATTGCAATATTTATTTCAGTATGTGCTTTGCTTTTATGTTTTAGATGGTTAGATGTTTCTCTTTCCTTGCTGTTAGTGCTCTCGAGTGTTCATTCCTCAATTTAAGTGGATCCGGTACTCCCCGGTGTGGAGGTTTCCTTGTTTGTTTAGCTTTTTGTTTGTGTTTTGAGTCGCACTGATTTGTTTCCTCGCGCGAGATTGTATTTTCCTCGCGCAAGACTATTTCTTCCTCGCGCGAGACTGTTTCTTCCTCGCACAAAAGAATACACTTCCCATGCAAAAATGTAACTCTTCGCGCGGCGCAAAGGAATTCTCGCACAAAGCTCAGTAGTCCTCACGCGAAGTGCGCACTTTCTCGCGCGAAGCAGTGAAAAATCTTGCGCAAAACTCGAGACCAATTTTCTTTCTTGTGCGAGAAATAAGGGCTATCTAGGCTTGTCGGATGAAAGTTCGAAAGTTGGTTTTGGACACCCTTTTGGTTTTTACACCTTCCTGGTTCAAAACAGATTTCCTAGGGGTTTAGAATATATCGTTTAAGTATAAGTTGACTTATACTTAAGATATATTTTAATATATGCGACAAATCGTTTGAGATAGGTTTCAGACCTCTCAGAGATAAGTTATGGATTCTAAGAAATTTCAGGGCTTCAGAAATCCAGACTTAGCCAATTTTCAGGGCTTCAGGATTTTAGGCTTAGCCAAATTTCGGGATTTTGCATTTTACCCCAGCTTGGTGTTTTATTGATGAGTGGTTGTTTCTTGTGCCCTCATCATGTGCATTGTCTTTGTTGGCTTTCTTTGTGTGTGTCAGTTTGGTAGTGGCGTTCAGAGATTCGTTGGTTGCCGGGATTGTGTTGAAGTCTTTCGTTGCGATCGTTGTGATCCCTGTATGATGTTGTCATGTGCATTCATACTTGTAAAAAAAAATATATCTTGGCTTGATTTGAATCCTTGTTTCCAAGGATCTCTGGGTGGGGCATTACAGATTTACCTGAAACATTGAAACAAGAAACAAGATAACTATCCACAAGGATAATTTCATCTTATATTTAAGTTAGAAACTTTTGAAATAGAGTGATAAATATAAGTGTAACTTGGTACCGCAAAGAAATCAAGATAAATCATATCCTGCAAAAAACAAATATGTTATCAAAACTTTCAAGAAAGGACCATAGAAAAGGTTAGCTAATGAATCCAACATCAACAATGCTTCAATCACGTGGATATAAACAGTCCAATAATAAGTCATTTTACTGCAAGTTAATGGGTGATCAATCCATAACCTGCATGACTCATGATTTAAGCAAAGAAGTATACATAACATTATATGACATATTTTCAAAGATGTCAAAGGGAAGAAGTATGAGTATTAACAATTGAATGCCTTCAAATAAGAGTAAAATGCCTTCAAGATGGGTCAAATTAACTAAAATTGGAGGGAAACTCCAATAATAAATGGTATTAACCATAAAGTGCCAATATGGCAATAGAATGATGCTAAAAAAGCATAAACTGCAATTATGTGCCAATCAGTAAATAAATGTTGAAAGCAATAGTATATAATAACTCATAATCTCAAGGAATAAGAAAAATAAATAAAATAAATTTACTTATGTGAAATAAAGAATGCACTCATATTTGATAAGTCACAAGAGACACAATAATTTGTATATTTATCAGGATATATATGTGGGCCCCCATATATACACATGAATAAATATACCTAAACTATCATGGTATGAAATCATGCAAATAGAATTAAGATCATATATAGAACATAATTTCTAGGCAACATACTAAAGAGAAATGCCAAAGATGATGAAAGAGAAATATTAACATCAAACAATATTTGCAGTAATTAATCCTCCTAAGTTGAAGTCCACCCATTCTAAAAATTGATCTCTTTTACTAAGTACTTTTTGAAACCATTTATTTTTTCTCTTAACAAATTTATCACTGGAGGAAGAGTCATGATGTATGAATGCATCATTTGTTTCAACATTAGCATTATTACCATGATCTATAAATGCATCATTACCATTACCATTGTAAGAAAGAATAGGAGGAATAAAGGTAGATGTATGAGGAGTAGGGTTTAGAGAAGGAGGTTGGTCCTCCACTAACACAATTCTACTTCCATGAACTTGTTCATTTTGAGCATTAGAGACATCATGTATATTTTTTTTCTGCAATACAAACATTTCGTGCTATTTGTACTTTGTTAGTAATAAGATTATAAGTTGGAAAACCTTTGGTATTTTGTATTTTTTCACTCATGCACCTAGTGCATGCAATCTTAGATGGAGCAATAGGAGGTAAATTGTCAACCATATTAGATAAGATATGCTCATTTTCCAAATGAGTGAGTCTTTCATGCTTCATATTAAAATCAATATCTTTGTGCAAAGAGAGTCTAAAAGAGGTGAACCCAGAAAATTTAAATAAGTTATCATCGCCTAACTTAGCATTAGCAACAACTTCATTAGTGTTAGGATCAATAACAGAGCACATGTCCCTATGAAACTCAACTTTGTAATTTTGACATAATTTTACAACAGAAAGAAGATTGTATTTCAACTCAGGAACATAAAGGACATCATATAATTTTCCATTTGGAATACTAACATTACCAAATCCTTCAACTTTGCAACTATGATTATCAGCTAATTGAATTGAAATATTAGAAGGATCGAGTTTTAAAGAATCAAACACTTCTTTATGAAAAGTAACATATTGAGATACACTAGTATCAATAATTCATTCTAAATTTTTAGGAACATTGTAACTAATAGTAAAAGCATGACGAGATGGATGAGAGTTTTGATTATTGTTATTGATAGGTTGCTTATCTTTTTTATTTTTTAAAACAATTATTAGTTACATGACCATCTTTCCCACAATAAGTACAGTGAGGTTTTTATTAGATTAATGAGTATTATTACGATGAGTGTTTGGATGATTATTGTGATTATTATTATTATAAGTATTGGGAGAATCATTATTAAAAAAATTGAAATTCAAATTTTGACTTTTAGACAAAAGCATGTTCATTAGATCTAAGAGTACCAAATTGGAACAACTTAGCTTCCTTTTGACGTAACAAATTTTGAAAAATACTATAAATTAATTGAGTAGACAAAGTAGGAATAGCAAGTTGAGAATGAACATTAGTAATAAATTGTTGAAATTGTCTAGGAAGACATTTCTTTAAAATAATGGTAATTAATCTAATATCAGTGAGAGTAACACCTAATCCAATTAATTGACTTTTAATATAATCAAATTTAAGTAAAAATTCATCCATGGATTTGAAATCAATATACCTTAAATCTTCCAAATTGTCTTGCAATTGAATCTTGCATGATTCAGATGGCCTGTCATACATTTGCTTTAAAATATCCCAAGCTTCATGGGCATTAGTGCAATGAGAAATTAGAACATATAAATATGGGCTAAGAGATATACCAATGAGGCCAAGGGCTTCTTCATTTTTAGTATTCCATGCATTTTGTTCATCTTGTGTAGCTGAGGCACCAAGAACTATAGAAGGGTCAGTAGCAACATCTAAAATATGCTTAAAACGAAATATAAATGAAAGATGAGTTTTTTAAGCATGATAGTTTGAGTTATTTAACTTGATTTCTGGAATTGAAGTCGACATGATTTAAAAATTACGTTTAAAATTTAAATAATAGATTTGAAATAAAGAAGTGAGACTTATTATCCACAAGAATGTTAAATAATTATTAAAAGATTTAGAGAGTCAAAATTAAAAACTAAAATGTTCCCTGCAAAACCACTGGTCAGATTGAAAAAATAGGAAAAATAAAGATTTGAAAAACTGAAAAAATGTGTTACACACAGAGAGTGATAACTTTTTTAATTTAACTCTATTTTCAATAAAATTTAAAAGGTTTTTTCATTTTTATGTCTTTTAAATGCTGTTCAAATTTCAGCCAAACCCAGATCACGGATTAAGAGATATCATAAAAATACGAACTGTTGTCTTAAAACTTGAAAAATAAATAATACTACACATATAGTACAATAACTTTTGCAATATTATTCTGATACAAATGAAAGTTAAAAGGTTTTTTCATTTTTATGTTTTCTAAATGTTGTTAAAATTTCAACCAAACCTAGATCATAAATTATGAGATATAAGAAAAATACAAACTGCTGTACTTTCCTTTCTAAAACAAAAAACAAAAAAAAAACTTGAATTTCAAAAAACTTAAAAAACCTACAACAGAAATAGGGTTAGATACAATTAAAAAAATTAAAAATAAAGAATCTTTTGGCGGCAAGCCTTCCAAAGGAGGTTAGAAAAAATAAAAATGAAGAACTCTTTGGCGGTAAACCTTCCAAAGAGGGTTAAAAAAAAATTGAAGATTGAATAAAAAACTTGCAAAAAAAAAAAGATATGAATTTTTTTCTTCACTTCTCCTCTCAACAAAGTTCTCCAATATGGTAACCTTCACAAAAGCTCAAAATAAGGATTAGAAAGCTCTGATACCATGTTAGAAAAAGTGATTGAAATGATAAAATATAATAAAATAAAATAGCATGAAATAATAGATTTAATCCAAGAGAGCAAGAAGAGTTTTACCATACAAATGATACAAGATCAATCGAGCAATACCAAAAATAAGCAACACAAGAGACAAGGATTTGATAAGGGGAAAGCAAAGAAAACCCCTTGTGAGTATTATGAATGAGGCAAAAGCCTAAGAGAGAGAGAGAGAGAGAGAGAGAGAGAGAGAGAGAGAGAGAGAGAGAGAGAGAGAGAGAGAGAGAGGAAGAAATACAGCAAAATAGCTCATTTACAATAGCATCAAAAACTTGATGTGAATAATGGAGACTAGATGAAAATGAGAGAGAGAGAAGCACCTCTTTTAAAGAGATGAGAAAGGAGTTGCATGTCTTTGCGTGTGTAACTCCCATTTCTATGAATGCCACATTCATAAAAGGTGTGTGCAAAGTGTCAAGTTCCTCTTAAGGAGGAATATCTATTTTCCTTATTAAAAGAAATACAAAAAAGAATTGTCCTCACAAGTGGACAATATGACAAGAATGACATGTCCTTTACATGTGGACTAGAGGACAAATAAATAATACATAAGGGATACCTTGGTTTATCCCAATAAATAAATAAATACAACCAAAGAAAGATTATTAATTCTAACAATTATCAGTGACATTGATATTATAAGTAAATTTCTTAGAACTCGTCTTCCTATTTATGCTATTAAAGTTTCTACAATTCAAGAAGTGAGAGATATGCCTAATACTGTCCTTACACTTGATAGTTGAGTTGGTCGGTTGACTACATTTGAATTAAGAAATTATGATAATAGAATAGTTACACTTGGAAATGCTTCTAAATCTTCACTAACCATTGGAAGTTCAAAGAAAGAAAAGAAAAGTAAAGAAGAAAGTGAATCTAAATCTGAGGATGATTTGGATGAAATTTATTAAGCATTGCTTGCAAGAAGGGTGTCAAGAGGTAAAGGTATATACAAAGGTAACCTCCCCCTTATTTGTTTCAAGTGCATTGAATTTGGTCATTTTGATGCTAAGTGTCCTAACAGAAGTAAGAGTGACAAAAATGAGAAGAAATATTACAAGTACATGAAGAATAATGATTACAAAGACAAAGGGAAGAAATCATGCTACATTGTTGAAGAAGAGCACACTGAGTCTAATACTAATGAAGAGAAGGAATTAATTGAGATGGAATATGTTGCAATCATAGAAGATGCCAATAGAGAAATGTATGAGAGTGAAACTTCCCTTATTTTACATGTTAGCAAGAATGATTCAAGGATTATGGATTGTGGATTCTCACATTATATGACTCGTGACTTAAGTATAATAAATTTGAGAAAATTGATGATGGTGGAACTATTAAGATAGGTAATGATGTACCATATACAGTGAAAGGTAAAGGATCATTAATGTTGAATGATAAGATCAGATGTGATGATGCTTATTGGATAAAAGGACTAAAGCATAAACCTTTGAGTGTTTCTCAGTTACATAATTCAAGTTATGAGTTGGTATTTGAGAACATAAAATTCAAGATCTATTATGATGAAGGAAATCTAACTGGAATTGGTATGCAAACAAAATGAAACTTATTTTATCTTGATCCTACTATTGAGACATGTTTATTTTCTTAAGTTGAAGATGTATGGTTGTGTCATGTAAACTTTGAGAAAATGATGAAGATCAATACAAAGAAAAGAGTTAGAGGCTTACTAAATCTACAAAAACCTGAGAATGTTATGTGTAAAGAATATTGGCTTAGTAAGATGATAAAATCAAGTTTTTCAAGAAAGGTACACACTTCAAATGAAAATTTGGAACTAGTGCATACTGAATTGTGTGGACCTATTAGAATAGAAAGTTATTATGGTGACAAATATTTCATATTATTTGTTGATGACTATTCTAGGATGATGATTTTTATGTTCATGAAGGTGAAATCACATGTTTTTGACATGGTTAGATGGTATAAAGCTAGAGTGGACAATGAAACTGGTAAATCATTGAAATATTTAAGATTTGATAGAGGTGGTGAGTTTATTTCTATTGAATTTACTAACTTTTGTGTTGGGAATGGTATTAAGAGATAGTTGTCTATAGTGAGGATACCACAACAAAATGACATTTCTAAGAGGAGAAATAGATCAATTGTTGATTGTGCAAAGACATTGATGATTAAAAAAGATGTTGCACAATTATTTTAGAG
The DNA here is from genome assembly GCA_028749045.1 of Cupressus sempervirens. Classification (NCBI taxonomy): domain Eukaryota; kingdom Viridiplantae; phylum Streptophyta; class Pinopsida; order Cupressales; family Cupressaceae; genus Cupressus; species Cupressus sempervirens. The sequence goes on from CM053787.1 coordinate 395,568,182, forward strand.
AGAAGTTGTTGGTATAATTTTTTATACTCTCAATTGAGTATAGTTAACGAAAGGAACAAAAAAACACCTTATAAACTCTGGTATGCTCGTATGCCTAGTGTAAGTTATTTCAAAATCTTTGGAAGTAGGTGTTTATATTCACAAGGATACAAGAAGTGGAATGTTTGATTCAAAAGGAGATGAAGGTATATTCCTCAGTTATTCATCTAAGAGTAAAGCTTTAAAATGTTTGAACAAAGCCACTAACAAAATGATTAAAAGTGTGAATGTAAGGATTGATGAGTTTGCAATGAAGAACGAAGTAGAAAGAAAGAAGGAACCTGAAGATTACAACAAATTTGTGTATGTATATGAAGAGGCACCAGACGCACTACCCAAGTTAAAACCAAGACTACCAAGAATCAGAGAGTATTGTCTGATTCACAAACTTCTTTAGTCGAGTACCATACATTTCAAACTAAACAAGAAGATGAACGCCTACCAAGTGAAGAAAATGATGGAAATCAGAGAGCTAAACATGTATTGGAAAAATATGTAAGGAAGAATAATTCCCTTGAATAAATTATTGGTGACAGAAGCGCTACAGTACAAAAAAAAAAGTTAAGAGATAGTGTTAGAGTAATTAGATATTTCCTAATTACCTCTAGTTGTTTATGCTAAACTTTGGGCATCTAATAATTCATTCTTTTATTAATTATTTTGATGCAGCCTAGGTTAGACCTTTTTAGGGTTTTGATCTCCTTTATAAGGATGATCTCTCATTGTAAACATTAATTGAGAATTAAGATTAACTCATTTGTTGATAATAGAAATCTCTTTTTTGCTCATCAAAAAATGTCTCATCTATGGTTCTAGAGATTCCTGCCTCCATAGTTTTTTGCTTCTCTTTCTGTGACAGGTGTTTTCATGTAAGTGATTCTTGGTAGCTGTGGGGTTGATCTTTCATCAACTTCAACATGGTATCAAACCTCCAGATCTTCATGCCCATTATCTATTTTTGAGAGATTTGACATCAATTTTCAAATCTGAGATTTCAACAATTTTTTTATTAGATCAGGGGGGTCACTGATTCTTAGGAACTTTGAGCAAAAATAGACTTCACTATTGAGCTCAAAGTGCTCAAAAACCCCCATTTCCATATAAAATATGTCCCATTCGGATGCTATTGAAATCTAAGGCAAAAAAAATTGCACCCAGATCATTTTAACTTGGGCACGCAAATTAAGATAACTATTTTATTTTATCAAAAAAAATTAATTAATTTAAAAGCTTATTTTATAATATTTTCTTGGGCTTGGGCCCCCTACCATTTGTTTTCCTCCAACCTTTTTTTTGGAGCTGTGGGGTTGATCTTTCATCAACTTCAACATGATTTTGGGCCCTTTTTCGGTTGCCACATGTCCCTGAGCGCAATTTCTTGGAAGACCAACTTCATCTGTTATCTCATGATTGCACTTGGAATTTATTTATTAGCATAGGTACTTGGCCTTGGGTCCCATATTTTTTGGAGGGTGGTAGAGACCTAAAGTGCTCAGGATTCCTATCTTCACCTCACACGCAGTCACATGTGGATTGAGATTGGAAGTCATGCAAAAATGTTTTGAAGTCTGACCATGGTTTTAGCATTGCAGGGTGATGTGAAATTCATGCATTTATGGAGTTAATGCAAATGTGAGTGTGTAGTTGACCCATCTCCTATGCTCCACATCAACATTGTATCCTTTATCAATGAACCTGATATTAGCAGGACATTGGAGTGTGTTTCTTTTTCGAAAGTAACAAAGAAAGTTGTTTGGAATTGCATTTTTTTAATGTAATAGGGTCTGATAGTGGAAGTTCACTACACACTTCTTTACTCCCAACCTTGCATGGTGTTTTTAGATCACATGTTTTTTCTTTGGAAATCAATTTTTTTTTTTTAAACACATTACTATTGGCCACTAGATTTTTACTCTGGCACCGGCCCTTTTCCCGACTTGTTTCCAGCGGCTGGATATTTTTTTGTAGAAGGGGTCATTTTTCAAGTGTTTTTTTGCCTTAATGATCATTTTCTTGTCAAATTTGGGCTTGTCGCTTACTGACATCAGCACTGCAGCAATATATATTATCACCTCCTCAGGCTCTGTTTTGACCTACCTTCACATTTTTGCTCATATCTAAGGCATACAGACTCCATTTTTTGCAAACAAGATATTGTTGAAAAGATGGTTATGAGCCCGTCATAGTGGTATAGGGTTTTTTTAGTTTTGATTTTTTTAATTATTTTTTTGCTACCAAATTTAGAGGTACGATTTTGCACTCTAAGAGGCATATCTTGAGCATCCAATCTCTGATTTGGGAATTATTTATATCATTGGAAAGGTATTTTCAATCTCTTTCTAGTGATGCTATTTGTTTTTTTCAGATTCTACTCCAAGCACATTCTATTCTATCTTTTGCATTTTTTCATTCTAGTGGATAACTTGGTTGTTTCAAGTCCAAGGGTCAATTTCGTTGCTTCAAATGATTCGTCATGACTTGTACTATTTATTGTATTAGGGTGATCTAGGGTTGGGAAACCTGTAACCCTATGCACTATCCTCTAAGTGATCTTTACAGGTCATGTTTCCAACCATAAACATCCATTGTGAATCCTGCTAAGGATAATCTGTATCCACTCAGTTTTGAATCCTGTAGGGTAAACTAGGGTATTGATCAAACCCTTCTTCTCAACTATCTCAAATTCCTTTTTTAGAATCTTGTTTTCACATAGTTTATCATAAGCTTGGAATATTTCTAGGTCACCTACTACACCTATCTTGTAGTTATAGCACTTCCTCACATCTTGAACCATGACAACTTTAGGTGGAATGATGGATAATGCGCCAGTTGGGTTGTTTTTGTAGGCAACTTATGGGATTGGCCTAAATTCTGGGTGTTTGACCTCATTACTAACTAACTAAACCTCATGAATCTCTTTTCCTTTGGGGTTCCTTGAACTAGAGGCCATTTTACCTAGCTAGGTTTTAAATATATTAAAACTTTAACTTTTGAATAGCTCAGCACTTGATAAATACCTTTGAATCGATAAACTTGTGCAAAATTATTGTTGAAATCTGTGCAAATGGTTGTAAGGTTGTTGCTTGATCACTTCTTCTCTCTTCTCATCTTTGCTCTGTGTTAGAATGGCATGAAAATGAGCAAAAATTGACCTTATACCTGTCAAAGACCTAGCATTAAATGCTTCGTGCATACAGCTATAAACTCGGCACTTGAAGGTTTCACCATGACTCAACTCCCATTATATTTTATTTACTCGGCTTCCACCAAACTTCTACTTCACTCAACTTCAACTATCAGCTCGGCATCCATTAGAGCTTTACTCAGCATCTAAGGACAGTTCGGCAGCATTTTCAAGAACTTTAGATTTTGACTTGGCATCTTTTCTTATGTAGATTTCTTTCTTGTAGTACTCCTTTGTTCTTTGGAACTGATGTATGATTTAACTTTGTATATTAGTCCCATACACCTTTCTTTTGCTTAGTTGGATGAAGTTGGATCACTTGACCTTTTAGCTAAAGTGATCCCTTCATTTGATGTGTTGCACTCATCCTTCTTCTTCCAAGTCTTGTTCATTTGCCCTCTTATTTGTTCAACATCAACCTTCTTTTTTCCTTTGTTGACTTCTATCTTGGGTGCTTTTGACTTTGTTGGGCAATTCCTGCTAATATGACCAATTTTCAAGCAACTGAAACATGTATTTTGACTTAAACATATGTTGTAACTCCCTCTAAAATGTGTCCTTATGCAATTTTTAGGAATGTGTCCATACTCCTAACAATAGTGGCAGCTATACCTGGTGTTGTAATCCCAATTATAATGATGATGATGGTTGTTTCCTCTTGCAGGCTGATTAGGTGTCCACATAGCCTTTGATCTGCATTCAAATGCTCTATGTCTATATTTTTTGCAGTTGTAGCAGTGACCTTCAAATCTTGGTGTCCTCATGGTCTTAGTTCTACATTCATGTGCTTGATGTCCTTACTTTTTGCACTTGTGACAAAAGCTTGATTTCTTAGGCTTATCATGCTGATGATTATTCTTGCTCTTGCACACATTAGAGGTATGTCCCTTTTTACCATAGAAATAACAAGTAGGTTTAGTATTCTTACCTTTGTTACTCCTTCCTTTTGTAGTCTTGGATGATTCTCCTTGTTCAGTGCTAGTGTAACCAAGTCCTGAAGTATCATTACTAGCCCTTGGTGATTTTAGTAGTTGCTCAAAATACTTGATAGCCTCATTGGGTTTTCTGAAGCTTTCTGCTACCTCCTTTTCTCTTTTCAATTCATTCTGAAATTGTTCAATCTGCATCTTCAAGGTGGAAATCTCAATGTCCTTCATGTTTAGCTCATGATGAGCATTCATCATCTGGCTTTTAGTGTCTAGCTGCATGTTTGAGATCCTTTCAAACTCAATTATCTTCTCCTCTAGTCTATTGCTAAGATTTCTCTTGTCATCTTCTATCACGGCCTTGTCTTCAATAGCTCTCTTCTTTTGTTCAGTCATTTTACAAAGCATTATGGCTTGTGATTCTTGTTCAAGCTTGAGTAATCTAATTTCTTTAGCTTGTGCTCTATTTTCCTCCATTAGTTATGCTATTGCTGCATCAAATTGCTTGGAATCTCCATTTGAGAACACTTGTGTGGTATCCATCTCCTTGTAGTGTATGTCATTTTCAGCTATGGCTATCTCCTTCCTTATTTTTAAGGGCTATCTCAATTCTTGGTTGGCTTCTTCCACTTTGTGTAGAGCTAGGTGCATATCAATCACCTGATTTCCTATGATCTTCCCAAGTTTGAAGACTTCCATCTTCAGACCTTTTTCTCTAAGCTATTAGGCTTCTCCTTGTGAGAACCTTAGCTCTAATACCAATTGTTGGAATGTTCAAAATGGGAAGAGTACTTATGAGTGGGGGGGGGGGGGGGGGGGGTGAATCAGAAGTATCGTACTTTTAACCTTTTTCAATCCTTTAAGCATATAACTGAAAAGTAAACTATATGCATGCAAACATATAAATGAACATAAAGTAAACACATACACATAACACCAAATTTGGTAACCCAGAAACCCTCCAGGAATAAGAAGGTAAAATTGGGGTGGGGATGATACCCACAAAAATCATTGTAGCAATAATTGTTTGACCACTTCTAATGGTCTGCCTTGTGAAAGGCTCGCCCTATTAAAGGTTTTACATTGTGTCAATAGTGACCTGATTAGAGGATTTACAAAAACTTTACATGAAGTGTTACCATGTTAAAGGATTTACAATAGGTTGTTAAACCCACCTAATACAATAGGATTTTCAATTACCTTCTCCAAAGGTTCTCCTACCTAGCTGTTAAGCTCACCTATCTATATAGGATTTCCAACTTCTAATACAATGGCAAGAAAGTATTAGAACAAGGAACCCAATAGTATGCAATCTCTAATTTTTAGATTCAAGCACTTGATCTGCTCTCTCTAATGTGACCCTTGCTTGATTTGATCTCTATTCTTATTCCTTGTACTGTTCTGATCAATTGGATGTATAATTATTGCTTTGTTCCTCTAAGTCTTTCTCACTTTTCACTAAATTTTGCTATAATCTCCCCATACATTGTTCTCTTCCACTTACACAATGGGGTTTTCGACCTCCTTTTAAAGATTTTGAAGACTTAGGGTTAGGTATGAATCTATAATCCATATTGAATCTTTAAGTTCTCGCTCATTCCTTGCATTTTTCCTCATTGGTTGCTTGCTTTCTCTATTTTTCTGATTGGCTACATGATGATTGCATAGAAAATGTAAAAGATTCGATCTTATCCTTTTTCTCCTTCAAAATCCTTATATGTCAGCTCCAAAAATGGTTTACATCTGAGTTTGTGAGGGCGTAAACTCATATGTTGATTCTATGTTACTCGGCACATACTGGACTACTAGTGCTTGGTACATATACTATCCTGGATTGCTCGGCACCTATTACACTCTATCTTGCTCAACACATATATAATTCTGGCTCACTCGACATATGAATTATTCTAACTTGCTAGGCATCAACTATGACTCGACACCTATATATCACTCAGAATCTATTGCTTACTCGGCACCTAAAGTCACTTGGCACACATTGTGGCTTGGCATACATAGTGTACTCAGCATCAATATAAAAAGTGGTTAAGTGTGTGGACACTCAAATGTCAAAACCATCTAAGACCAACACTTTTGTCTAGTGAATGTCTCTTTCATGATATTAGCCTCATGTTGTGTGTGAGATTGATCACCCCAATATAGACATATGAACTATTTTGTGCATCTTGATCATATTTCCTTGATTTGCAATTCTTTTGGCCCACTTTTCTAGCTGCCTGTCACCTCACCCTTGTCTACATTAGGGGGGTTCTTTTGTTGTTTCTCATGCTTCCTTGGTTTGATTGATCAATACTTCAGGCTTTGGTGTTTCATGCCATATGTATCTTTGAGTTCAATTGTTTGCCTTTATGTGTCTCTTGATTCAATGCAAATTACAATCTTCTCTACCTAGTCAGCTTCTATTTTAGTAGAGGTTCTTCAGATCAGCAGTTACTTTTAACAGAGCTTTGTAACTTCTACATGCTTCAATGATGTTCTTCATGATCATATTTTGTTCCTATCTTCTGGGACATTCCCTAGTTTGGAGGCTTCTTCGGTCCTTCACTAGTTTCTTTCAACATGTTGTCCATCTCTTTTTAGAGTAGGGTTTTTCCATGTGGTTTTCTCAATTTCTCCTCTTTTTAGAGATTTGGTTGTGCTTGGGTACCTCATCGGGCTTTGTTATTAGGACCCAAATCTACTTTTAGTAGTAGTTTCTAGGTTTTTAGCTACTCCCTAAGTTTATCTAAAGGGGTGGTTAGAGTAATTAGATATTTCCTAATTAACTCTAGTTGCTTAAGCTAAACTTTAGGCATATAATTATTAATTTTTTTATTGATTATTTTGATGCAACCTAGGTTAGACCTTTTTAGGGTTTCAATCTCCTTTTAATTGAGAATTGAGATTAATTCATTTCTTGATAATAGTAATCTCTTTTTTGCTCATAAAAATGTCTCATCTATGGATCTAGAAATTCCTATCTCCATAGTTTTTTGCTTCTCTTTGTGTGATAGGTGTTTGCATGTAGGTGATTCTTGGGAGTTGTGGGGTTGATCTCTCATCAACTTCAATAGATAGTACATGTTTGATTGTTGATTTTGAACCAAGAATAGTTAAGGTTGCACTACAATATGAAAATTGGATAAATGCTATGAATGAAAAGATTGATCAGATTAAGAAGAAAAATACATGGACATTAGTATCGATACCTGTTGATAAGAATGTGATAGGAATAAAATAGATTTTCAGAAATAAGATTAATGAAAATGGAGATGTGGTATGAAACAAGGCAAGGCTAGTTTACAAAGGTTATGCTCAAGAAGAAGTAATATATTATGAAGAGATTTTTGCACATTTGGAAAGATTGGAAGGAGCAAGAATATTTTTGGCCTATGCTACCTACAAGAAGTTAAAGGTTTATCAAATGGATGTTAAATCTGTATTTTTGAATGGAATACTTGAAGAAGAATTCTACATTGAACAACACAAAGGATTCATTGAACCTGATCAGGGGAACATTATTGAAAAGAGATTGTTTTGAAATGTAGAATTTGTAATGGAACAATCATTATTTTGTCAATGATGTCAAACCTATTATCTGTTGGTGAGATGATTTTCTTTTTGGTCTAAATGTTATCATGTGTTTGATTGATGAAGAGGATTTGAAAAGAGAAGATAACAAGAGAGTCTATAGAAAGGTTGAGTTATTTGGTGTATAAAAGGAGCACTAAGACCAAGAAAGACATTGATACTATAGCATATTGTTTATCTACTTAAAGTCTGTAATGAAAGATTACTCAAGCAAAGACTCGAAGAAGATCAAGTAAGAAAATTTTCTTCCAAGCCTTGTCGAGCAATCAATGTAAGTCAAGTAGATTACAATAGAAGTTGAGTGAAAATCAATAGGTGTTGAGCAAAGAAGACAAATAGTAGAAGCTGAGTGAATGTTAGTATATGTCGAGTAAAGTTTAGTTTATGTTGAGCATTAGTAAATTTTAGTGTTTTCAGAGTGAATTAGTGTTGGTCGAGTGACAAAACAATATAGATGTTGAGTGATAGCAAACAATGTTAAATCAAAGATTTGACAAATCTGAGCCAACTAATTTGATTTCTTGAATTATGTGAAGCGTGAAGAAGATAACTATGATGATCTCGTCGCACAAAATTCAAGGTAAACCATTTTGAAGTGAATACAAAGAAGATTGTAGAGGAAGTTTCTATAGGAACTCAAATGGAAAAGTGGGTAGATTCATTGAATCTTACCTAACACTAAAATGGATGATTGTGCTTTAGCAGCAAAAGATCTAAACTATCTATTTATAGAGATAGTTGGCCAAAAGAAAAGGTTATCATGTGTGAGAACCTAAGGAAGAGAAGATGTCTAGGGTGTTGCTTCATCTAATGGCCAAACATAAGAGACTGCAGTTGGCATACAAAGTAGGGCTTAAGGGGGTGAATACTTGAAGGATGAACAAGCTATCAGAGCTTAAGAGTATGAATGCCAAGTAGAATGTGTAGTGTTTGACCCTAGATTCTATTTCTATTATCATTGTCAAACTCTTTTAGGCCAGTTTTATGCTTGATTATTAGTAGCATTGTCTTGAGATTATCAGATATTGTTTTACATTCAGTTGATTATATGATGAGATTACTTGGTACTATCTACTTCATGTATGCATGATGATTATTATAGTGATTTCAGTTATTGATGATGATTAGTTAGATGGATTATCACATGTGTTTTCTTATGGATACTTACCCCATACTGCATGTGTATGGTGTGCGTATATATTTTCTTTATGTATGGCATTTCTAGTGTGGTTAAGGAAGGGAGTCGTAGTCACCTGCTAGTCAGGATCTACATGATGTACCACTTCCTACCATTGTGTGTTTAGCTTAGTATATATGTGTTTGTACATGTGTGAATTTTATGCAGATTGTAGGTATCGGGTATCAACTTCCCTGAATTGCTAGGATGAGCTTAGCCTAACGCATTATCTTAATGGTAAGAGAGGGGAGATAAATTCTTAAGTCCAAATCCTAACCTTTAAACCCATTTGTCCTAGAAAAAATTAGGACAAGTATCTAAGTTAATTACCTTTTGAATGCATTGTATGATGTTAATTTGTGATTATAACCCTTTCGTTTGATCTTGTATGTGTTTTTCTATGATGGGTTTTTGTATTTTGTCCTATAAGTCTTTGGTGATTTTTTTATTAATTAAGTCAAATTAAATGATTAAATTAATAATTTAATTTAATGAAAATTGTTATGATATTTTAATATTTAATTATATTTAATTAATTTGAAAAATTAATTAAATAAAAAGAATTAAATTTAAAGATAAAATTATAAGTTTAATTTTAGAACGTGATAATATTTATTTACTTTAATAATAATATATTTAGGAGTCCATTTTTAAATAAATACCAAATATTATTATTACTTAAGTTAATAAATATTTTATCAATTAACGTTTCGAAAATAAATTAAAGCATGGAAAAGATATTAATTTATTAAAAATTTAAAGATTGCATAAGTGTACATGAGATTAAAATTTAATAAATTAATTAAAAAGAGAAGTCAAGTGAATTTAATTAAGATATTTTATATTTCAGTAAACGTGCATGAAAAGATAAAGAAAAGATAATAAAGAGTTGAAGATTGGTAAGCAAGGAGTCCTCTTGGGTGATCGCACAATTAGTGCCCTGAATTTAGGAGAGAATTCCTTATCAACAATAGAGGGTTCATTTTCGAGGGACCGTGAATTTTGGAAGAAGGAATTTTTGGAAGAGAGAAGATTTTGAGAGGAGAAAGTTCTCTCACAAATATTTTTGGACGTTGCGTTGTTAGCATCAGCATCCAGGTAGATTCTTGTGATTAATTCGCACAGTTAATTACATTATTTATTTTCCTATCTTCTTCGTGTCTATGAAATGGTTATCTAAATAATTCTTTGTGATGGGTGTTTCAATTTGGAATTACTAGTATGCATGTAGATTTGTTTTGCATATGTAGAGATTAAATATCTTAAACTTCCTATTCAGTAATTTGCAAATTAGATATTAAACCACAAAGGATTTTGAAATTTAAAGAGGAAAATTTAAAGAGAAAATTCGACTGGTTGGTCATATTTTCCCTATCAGATTAATGCTAGAACTGTTATTAAAAAAAGAGAGAAAATATAATTTAAATGGAGAAGGGTATTTGTTTTCTTTAAAATTTTATATACATAAATTTTTTATTTAAAACAAATTAATAAAAAAAAGTATTTAAAAAATATATATAATAATTTTTTTTTAAAAATTAATATGGGTGGGGAGAACCCACACACCCCCTCCTTCTTTATTACCAGTAGTTGAAGTACTGTTGTGGTAGGTACTACAATAGAAGTGGTATAAGGTACCACTGCTACCGCAAGCCTTGCGACAGCAGAGTGCTATATATGTAAGGTCGGCATGCCTTGTAAAAATAAACACTAGGTTTTTTAATAAATTTTGTTAATTTCATTTTTTATTAAATTTAATTTTAATTAAAGTTTTAATTGTTATTTGTTATTAATTTTAAATATTATTTATTAAATAAAGTTTATTAACTATTTTGATTTTAATAATTAATTAAAATATATTTATTTATATATGTATAATTATTAATTAATTTAATTTAATATATTTTTATTTATTTATTTAATAATGAAAATTAGTTAATAGGGTTGTGGATTTACTTAATTATTAATAATTATGATTTTAATAAAATTGTAAATTATTTTATTTAAAAATTAATGAGAATTATTTTAATAATTTAAATAAATAAATAATTATCCTTAGATTATTTTTAGGAAATTGACTTTAAATAATGGGGGTAATTCTATATTTGAGTCGACTAAATGAATGGGTTAATTTGTAGGGTAAACTAAGAATCTCATTTACTTGAAAAATACATTGAAATCAAAATTGAAACCTTACATTTGACTCAACAATATGTTTTCAAAATCAAACCAAACTATGAAACCTACACTATGTTATCTGTATGTTGTCTATGTTTTGGGTTTGGGTTGACCAAAGTGTTGACCAATTTTAGGACGTCTGCCAAAGGCTTGGGAGTTCTGTGATTGTGGAATTATGTTGAACTGATCTTGATCTTTTAAACTCAACCATGGTAATGTGTTGGTATGCTCTTTGATGAGTTGTTTATATTGTTGGTTATTGTTTTCAGTGTTATTATGGGATAACGAGATGAAAGATATGACCTACTTGACTTAACCAGTTTGAGTCTTCGATTAGTATTTTTGGTATACTTTCCAATTACACGTAGAGAACTGATGAGTTGTTGTGATTTATCTTTTGATGCTTTCCAGTCACTTGTATAGGACTGAGGTGATTTACTATGATTTTTTAATTTGTGATTTCATGAGCTTAGGGTAGGTTATCTATATGTAATGTCAGGAAGTGGCTTGCAATGGAGGTCGGGGCCCTAAGTGGCTGCCAAAGTTGTTTAATAAGTGAAAACACTACACTAAATGAGAGTAAAATGAACCTAATAAGAGTCTTTGTATGTTCTCACCCATGCCTCGAGTGCTATTACAGACTAGGATGAGAGTAGAGAGAACGCTTGGTTGCAACCATGCATCATTAGTATGCCTTGTCATTTGAGAGGATACTAGTACCACATAGGGTCACGAGGGGGTGGGGGTCCTAAGAGACTGCCAGGGTAACTCTAGCATTGATTCATGCAATGACACTTTGCCACTTACATAGTAGGTTTCTTACGTGTCTTTGTGTGCCTTTGGGCCTAGATGTCAATTTATCTTGTAACCTTTGAGTTAGATTACTTTTAGGGTCTCCTGGACTTAGAGAGTACTTTTGATATTTGGATTGGTATCCTATTTTGGACTTGAGACTGTCTCAAAAGATGCAATACTGCAAAGAAGATGTGGGGTGATATACAAACAATTTATGAAGGAGATACAAATTTTTTGAGAGTCAAAGATGAAAGTCCAAGAGGAAAGTTCAATGATATGAGAATGCAAGAAGGTGAGACCATTGTCCAATATTGCACAAGAATTAAAGATGTTGTGAATGCTATCATAGGAGCTAATGGTATTATTAAAGAAGAGATTGTAATTAGCAAAGTATTGAGAGCATTGTTGCCTATCTATGTTATTAGAGACTCTGCCATACAAGAACTAAGGTGTATTCTTGGTAGTGATATGACCCTTGAAGGACTAATGGGTAGACTCACTGCCTTTGAACTCTCTAATTTTGATAATTTCAAAATAGAAAATGTTGAATCCACTTTCAAAGCTAAACTGTCATTAACGGAACCTAAAGAGAAGAAGAAAAAGGTCAAACATGTTTCTAGTGACAGTGATACAAATGAGAATGATGTAGAAGAACTTGAAGCATTAGTGGCGAGGAGATTTCACAGAGGCAAAGGGAAATACAAAGCTAAGCTACCTATCATTTGCTTTAATTGTAATGAGGTTGGTCATATTGTTGCTAGATGTCCAGATAAGAAGTGGAGACAAATACAAAAGTAAAAGAGATGACAACAACAAAGATTATAAAAATAAATGAAAAAAGTCTTGCTACATTGCTGAAGAGGAAACTAAAGATGAATCGGATGACCATGATGATGAAGTTGTATATGTTGCTATGAAGGATGATTCTGATGAGGATGAGGCAACTACACTGGTATCTTATGTGAACAAGAGTGACCGATGGATCATTGACAATGGATGTTCACATCACATGACTAGAGATAAAAGTAAGTTCATTACCCTTTATTATTATAATGGAAATAGTGTAAGATTTGGTAATAATGCACCCTATCTGATAAAAGATAAAGGATCAATCAAACTAACATAAAAGATCATGTGTGACAATGCTTATTATGTAGAAGGACTTAACTATAACTTGTTGAGTGTGTCACAACTGAATAGTTCAGGTTGCAAAGTAGAATTTGAGAACAAGAAAGCAAAGTTCTATGACACTGATGGGAAACTAATTGGAAATGGATATAAAACTAGAGGTAATCTATTTTATCTTGACATGAAAGATGCTACTTGTCTTGTTGTAGAATTTGATGATGTGTGGATATGGCACAAGAGGTTATCTCATGTTAACTTTGATAACTAAGTCAGTATCAATAACATGAAAAGAGTCAGAGATTTTCCTAAACTGAAGAAACTTGATAATGTGATTTTCAAACAATTTTAGTTAGGCAAGATGACAAAATCTAATTTTAAAAGTAAGACTCACTCCTCTAAAGAAATTCTGGAATTAGTTCATACTGATTTGTGTGGACCAATTGATGTGCAAAGCTACAAAGGCGACAAGTACATTATCCTTTTTGTTGATGATTATTCTAAGATGATGATAGTTATATTTCTAAAACAAAAATTTGATGCTTTTCAAATGTTTAAGTGGTACTTGGATAGAGTTGAAAAGGAGACTATCAAAATCTTGAAATGTCTAAGATCTAGTAGAGGTGGAGAATTTACATTAGATGAGTTTGAGATATTTTGTAATGATAGAGAAATCAAGAAACAAACTTCTGCACATAGGACCCCTCCACAAAATGAGATTTCTAAAAGGAGGAACATATTTATAATGAATTGTGCTAGAACAGTGATGATGGAGAAGAATGTTCCTTTGAAATATTGGAGAGAAGTTGTAAGTACAATTGTCTATACCTTGAATTGAGTACAAGTCAAGAAAGGCACTCATTCAACACCTTTTGAACTATGGTATGGATACTCACCCAATGTAAAATGTTTTAACATATTTGGAAGCAAGTGCTACATTCTTAAAGATAACAAGAATAGTAAATTTGATGCTAAAAGTGAAGAAGGTATATTCCTAAGATTTTCCATAAGAAGTAAAGCTAAGTGTTTAAATACTAACACTAACAAAGTTGTGAAAAGTACAAATGTGAAGTTTGATGAATATACAGAGGTACATGAAGTTGAACCTATGAAGGAACCTAAAGATTACAAATCTTTTGTATACTTTCATGAAGGTATGCATGCTTGGTGGATTAATTAGCATCTTGAGATCCCTTTACATTTTTGTTTCAAAAATATTGTTCTAATTGTGATTGCTATATTATTGAAGGTTTATGATTTATATTGTTTTAGGGTTTAGATTGGAAAAAAAAATTGGGATTTTAATTCTTATTTATATGAATAATTATTAAATCCTAAATTTTGAATTGGAAGTATGTTGCTTTGTAGAAACTTAATTTAAACAAAAATAATACATTTATATATTCTTATGGATATGATCATACACATATTAATTTGCATATGAGCATAATCTTTTTATTGAATTAAAAGTAAGTATAAATGAATATATATCTAGAGGAAAATATATTAAATCATGAATTAAAATACCAAAAGAAAGACAAATGTATATGCTTTTGGAACTTTTGAAATCTATTTTTAGTTTTTTAGTTTTTAAAATATTAATTTAATTTAAAAAATTATTAAATAAAAAATAAAAAATATTATTATTTATTTACTTCAAAATTTTTAATAATAACATATTATTTTATTTTTCTTTTAAGTGGGTGTTAGTAATAATATTTTTTTGTACAAGTTTAGTTAAATGATTGTTGGATATAATAATGATTTAGTTGTATTTTAAAAGAAGTTATAGCGGAGTTCACTTTATAATCATTTAGTTATAATTATTGATATTATGAGTGGAACAATAAATAATTTAATTATAATTATAATTTAAGTTGAGTTATTTATAATAAATATTTTGAATTAAAGAAAATTTTAATATTAATATTAGATTTTACTAGAATCCAAATTAATATTTTTAAAAGGAAATTGATATTAATATCTAACTTAATAATATTTTTATTTACATTATTTATTAAGTCATTTATGATTTAAGATCATTAAGATTAATAAGATGATGATATTATATGAGATGTTATATGTACGAAGGAAGTAGTTATACATGATAATCCTTTACAGTCAAATTAGACTTCATAACATTGTTAGAAATTTGTTCACCGCTCCTGTCGAGATTCATGACAAGGGCTTAATCGCCTCCCGTGTTCTATAAGTCTAGTGGTTGCATCGAGCATTCAAAGGTCAATCTTTTGGTGCAACGATAGCCCTAGCTTGTAACAAGTGGTATCAGAGCTTAGTCACAGGTTCAAATCCTTAGACCCTTGGGTAACACTGAGGGGGAAATTGTTAGAAATTTGTTTAACATTCCCCTTGGGATTCGTGACAAGGGCTTAACTACCTCCTGTGTACTATAAGTTGAGTGGTTGTATCGGGCATTGACAGATCGATCTTTTGGTGCAACAACAACCCCACTCTAACAAACATAACTTGATTTTAGTTGCAAAATTAAACTTATTTTATTATTGGGATTCCTTGTGTGTGTCTATGTTATATTTTTTATGATGGTTATTTGGTGGCTTAGTTGACCCTTAGGATTTAGGTTCTAAAGGCTTTTGGATGAACTTTTTTGTTTGAAAAGTTATAACCATTCTTATGTCATGATTAGTCCATTTGTTGTATTTGGATTTAAAAGCATTCTTGTGTCACAATCAACCCATGTTTGATTTTTGGATTTATAACCATTCTTATGTCATGATTAACCTATGTGTTTTTTTTTTTTTTTTAATAACTATACTTATGTTTTGGATAAAACTATGGGTAATGTTATTTGTTTCCAATCATTATATATTTTAACCAAAAGGGTGACAATCATTATTTTGTTAAGTCTAAGTGACCTAATCACCTTGTGTTATCATTTATGTTGTCTTGTATTCTAGATGGATGTATTTATGGATTTTGTTCATTTATGACCATTTTAGGATCTTTTGGTGCAATGACAACCCCACTCTAACAAACATAACCTGATTTTAGTTGCAAAACTAAACTTATTTTATTATTGGGATTTCTTATGTGTGTCTATGTTATATTTTTTATGATGGTTATTTGGGGGTTTAGTTGACCCTTAGGATTTAGGTTCTGAAGGCTTTTGGATGAACTATTTTGTTTGAAAAGTCATAACCATTCTTATGTCACAATCAATCCATTTGTTATATTTGGATTTAAAAGCATTCTTATGTCACAATCAACCCATGTTTGATTTTTGGATTTATAACCATTCTTATGTCACAATTAATCTATGTGTTTTTTTTTGTAATTTATAACTATACTTATGTTTTGGATAAAACTATGGGTAATGTTATTTGTTTCCAATCATTATATATTTTAACCAAAAGGGTGACAATCATTATTTTGTTAAATCTAAGTAGCCTAATCACCTTGTGTTATCATTTATGTTTTTGATAAGAAAAATAGGTTTTAAGGGATCCTAAAACCCATAAGTTTTACATAAATAAGGCTGATAATAAGCCAAAGAAGCCTAGCCAAAACAGAGGTCCAACAGCTGAAAAAAGACCCGAAGGCCCAGCCCAAAACAAAGGCCCACAGAAAGGCCAGAAAACAAACAAACTAAAATAGACTATAGAAAAAATAAACCTAATCACCTTGTGTTATCATTTATGTTGTCTTGTATTCTAGATGAATGTATTTATGGATTATGTTCATTTATGATCATTTTAGGATCTTGATGGTTATCTTTATGAGTTATGCACTCCATGTTAGAGAGGGGTGATATTGATGTTGGTTTGTTACTATTCTCATGTTATGTGACTATGTGGATTCTATTATGATTTTTAGATATCCATTATGGGATGGATGATCTTTTGAGATGTTATATTAAGATGGACAATGGATCCTTGTATCGATACGTATGATATTCTTTCATATTCTGCATTATTATACTTGACAATTTTTTTGTTTATGTGTTTATGAGAATATTTTGTGTAATTATTTTATCCTTCTATTTTGGTTATCTTTGAATGAAGTATTGGGTTAGGTTATCTAGGTGTATAGGGGGGAAGTGTCTTACAATGGGGATTAAGGCCCTAAGTAGTTGTCAAGATACTCATTGTAAATTAACTCAATAAGTAATAACTTAATAAAAAAATTGGGAATGGATTCAAACATTAATAAGATAATTGGTTCTTTGGCCATGATTTAAGTGCTAGTACAAGTTGGGATGGAGCTTGAGATGATGATCCATTAAGGTCTTGCATAATTGGCATCCTTGTTTATACAAAACTATTTCCAATTCTGCATAGACTCACTTGGGGGATAGGGTCCAAACAGTTTACAAGATAACCTTAGAGGTGACTCATGTAATGACACTTCCCCATATATATCTTAGGAATCCTATGTTTATATGTATATTTTTGTGTTCATTTCCTTTGGGACCATTTTTGTTGTTTGTATAGCACCACTTGAGATGAAGAGCTTCCAGAATCCCTTATCTAGGATTATATTATTGATTTTATGGTTTGATTGTTTGTGTGGGACCCAATGTTATCTCCTCAACATGATGGAGTGAGCCTAATTAGGTTACCATGAGGTCATGTGGTAGTGATTATTTTACCATTCAGGTTTGATTGACTTGTACTAATAGTAGATGTTCTATTGTTGTAGTTGTACTAGTTTTATTTCTTATTTTTTGGAGTCTTGCTCATATCCTCAATGGATGTATTCATGTATCTTTTACTTTATATCTTGAGATCACTTGTAATATTATTATTGCATACTTATGACATGTGTAGTAGATGTGTGAGTTAGATGTACTTTGTTGTATCAGTTATACTTTATGTATTCCATTATGAGATCATGTATCTATTATTCCTTTATGGGTGTGGACATTGTACTTATGATAAAATCTAATTAATAAGTCTACACAAATGTGATTCAACATTGAGGAACCCTTGAGAATTTATATAATTTGTAATTATATTGCTTTACATGTATGTGATGTATTTTAGTATATTGCTTCCACGTTGATATTCATTAATGTTGTATAAAAATTTTAAGAAAAAAATTATTTAGAAAAATTAGTAACATGTTTAACTTAATTTATCTTGGGTTCCCTAGCGGGACAATACACTCCTCCTTGCCAAGGTTTTTAAGGTCACTTTGGCTCCTTAACTTAGTACTTACTTCTTTTTTGTGTATCCCTTTCTCCTTTGATAAATAGTAGTTTAAGGAATTCAAAAAAGAGAATTGATAATTATCTCAAATTTTATCTTTTTGTTCCCCTTGTTTCCCAAGTTTTGGTCGTTCTTGCTCCTATATTTATGAGTAATCCAAGTCAGGCATTTACTAATTTATTTGCACAATTCCTCAATTTTTAACATAATATGTCTTAGTTCTTCTTAATTCTCTTCCCTGGTTGACTCAGTATTGTAATTTTTCATTCCCACTCCTTGATCCAATTCCTTTGGTATTGGTCTACCAATCTCTTTTGAGCCACTTACATAACTCCCTAATTCCACAATCTCCCTTCTTAAGATTCTAACCCTTTGGAAGTGAATTGTGAAGTTGTAAGGGTTTTTTTATCCTTTAAAAAAACTAGGTTGATATTTTTCTCTAGTTCTATAATATTTGAACAATTCACAATGAACCCTTGTCCTAGTATGCATTTGCCCCTCGTTTTTCCTAGAGTCACTTCAACTTTTTGTATCCATTTTAATTTTTCAAATATTATCTCAAAATTTTCTAGAAGGCTAAGATCTATATCTAGATCGATAATCATTTTTAGTTTTGTTCCTGGTTTTCTAAAGAAGAAGTTTTCCTCTATGTATGTGAGACACCCTAAAGCTTCCCCAAATTTATCTAGAGTTCCAAGATTCCAATATTTTGAGGGTAGATTCCTTAACTTGATTTCATTAGGGAATCTTTTCAATTTATGGTTATTTGGATCAAAGTTTGGTTCCCAATCATATTAGTAAAAATATATTCCCTATAAAACTATTGACTTTTCAAATAGGATTTATTTCTTAAGATAACTATCTATATAGTCTTAAAATTTTGAGAATTGTGAAATGGTAGTAATAGTGAAAAATGTGAATAGTAGAATTACTCACGAAAACTCTAGAAAAGATAACCTTAAGTTTTGATGGTGGAAACCTACAAAAAAATCTAGTAACCCTACAAATCTGTCAAACCACCCCTTTGTGAAGAATTGCAAGTTTGAATAGATTCCCCTTTAAAGTCAATTTGAAGCACTAATTGAGTGTCATGAAGAATGAAACAAGGAAATAGTTGAACACAACCAATAACAATCCAGGAAATTTCCTCAAACTTCAAATCCACAAACACATGAAATACCATGAAATCAAAAGCATAACAAGGAAGAAGGATGGGAGAAAGTCTACACCTAGAAGAAGATCCAACAAAAAAATGTAAGGAAACTTGCAAGAAAAATATAAACATTTCTACATAACCCATAATAGATCTAAAATAAATATAGAATTAAAATCCACATGCAAGAGAATAGACAACATACCCACAAAAATTGTGACACAAGATATACCTTGGGTAACCCTCATTGAGGGAAAAACCCAACCTCCAAAAACATCCATCACCATGTATTATTCAGCAAAAAACCATTGCAATACAACCATGGAAGCCTTCATAATCATAGTCACAACCAAGCAATCCATGTGAACAAGCATGAATCCACACATCCCATGCCATGCTTCCAACTTTCACAAATGCTTCCTTGGCTAACTTGTCAAGCCTTGTCCCACTTGACTCTTTCCCTTTTTACCTTCTTCTCTTCTCACTTGTCTCTACAACTACCCTTGTGGTTGCTTATATAGTAGCAAGTCCCAAAAAAACCACCAAGTGGTATCACATAAACCATGTGCTACCTAACCCATTGACCCCACATTTAATATTAGAAATTTAATTATTTTCCCTAATATTAAATAATTACATGAAATATTATCGCAATGTTACAATACAACTCATCAAGTATATCCCATAGAAATCTTTACATGTTGCACGTCCATCTAGGTGAAAAATTACATAATAAAATACAATATAACAATATTATGCAATGTGTGCAACACCCATTATCTCAAGAATATCCCACTTGTTATATACATTGCATAGGGCCAATGTATAGCCACATAAATGAACAAGGGAACAATCCCTCCCTATACATCCACCATTATGGATCAAAGTACACCGTGTCCTCCATCCTGGTAATCAAAGTATCCAGCATCTCAATCATGAATGATCTCACCTCCTCTTATGCCACTACCACTGGACATGCATAGAAGCCATCCAAAGATAAAGCCACCCAACCTGTCGCATTAGAAGATCATAAAATCTTGTACCAACTAAAATGCCAAGCACAAAAACCTGATCCAAAGGTAATCACATGTATCTGTAGTTGTCAAAATATCCATAGCTAAAATAACACCCATGACAAGTACCAAACCCATCCAACTATCTGTACCACCAAAGATATACTAAGTGAATCTCACATCATCAAGATATCCAATTTGTAACATGTAATCACAAGCCTCAAGAGCAATACTTGTCACATATATACCAAGGAGCTCCCATTTCAAAAGATAATGTCAAATCTATAACCAATCCACTCACAACATCTCAAAGAAGTGAATCCATGTAGTCTCAAGGACATCCATAACACATAAACTAATAACCTACAAGAACAACTCTCATAACCAATCTCCAATGCTCTCCCAAGTTCTCCACAACCAACAGAGGAAAGAGATAAAGGAACAACCATGTCATCTCTAACATGACATACATGAGCACAAACCAGTGATCACAATCTCTAACCAATCTCAAATATAATGTAAGTAAAAATTGAACATCTAAGAAGATAACCAAGACCAAAGAGAAACCATGCAAATCATAACATGTATCATGTCCTTCTACACACACCTCTAGATGTAAATTGTGCAAGTATGATCTCCTCCATAAAACCCCAACCAAGAAACCTCAACAACACCCAAACCATACCATATAACTAATCATGGATGTAAGCCTCTCACAAGAAGATCAAACTCATAAACCATTCCTAATCTAATAAATATGCCCAATATAAAACCATCTCCCAAACTCAACCAACATAACAACAAAAAATGCACAAGGAGAAAACCAATGCTAAACCATCTCTCAAATGAACCCTCCTAAACTAATTCATGTACCATAGCTCAAGATCCATATCCATGAAAGATAAGCATAAATGTAATGCACATGAGAGAAACAATGGGATATACCTCTCAAGTAGAAAACTACATAGTAGACCAAGAGTGGGGAATGAGAATGCTCATCAAGATATCCAAGTCTCCAACCAAGACTCAACTAAGAACAATCTCCTCTCAAGTCCATATCAGGTGAAAGCCCCTCGGACTTCCTATTGAAACTGTTAACTATCCCAACAAATAATTCTCTAATCCAAGAGATATCAACATCACCACTATCTCTAAGTATCCATAAGTACCTATAAACAATTAATCCATGCCAACTCCAAATGCAACATAGAAATATCATAAAGTATCCAACTCATGATCAATGTACTCTATACCAAGAAACTAAACCAAGATCAATATCAAAGTTCCAACCATGGCCTCGAGAGCATAAACATGACAACATGATCTAACCATCTCAACCAAGGAGATAACATGCTCCATATGAACATGGTATAACATGTCAAAACTCTAAACATGTATCAAGAGTATACCATGACATAAAAAATAAAACTATCTAAATACCAAGGATAACATGTCAAATGAAAACATAAACCACACCTTTACCAAGAACCCCATTAGTCCTCAAGATGCAACCATCTCTACAAACCATGAAGAAAAAACCATCTCCATATGCCACGAAGAACCATCTCCACACACCATGAAGATCACAAGTGCACCATGCAAATGTCAATGACACTTCTGCAATAATAGGATCTAAGACAAACCTCCAACATCTTCAAACACTCAATAATTGTATCAATGCCAAGAAATCTCACTCAACCATGGTACCAAGTCATCCATGGCATTATATAAATCCATCTCCTACATGAAGATCCTCTAGGTCTACACTCACAACCAAGGTGTCAATACCAAGTGAAACCAAGATCTCCAAACCAAGAAGATACAAACCAAACTAGGAACTAAACTTGCATTGTTACTCCACTATCACAAGCTCCCACTAAACTATGTGTCCAAGCTATCCATGACATCATGATGAAAAAATCCATCCCCTAATCATGAGAATCAACCAAGGCATCAAACCATCAAAGAACTCAAAGTGCACATCATGAGCTCCTCAAAAGAAACCAAATAACCATGATCCTCAACCAAGAAGATATACCACCATAACCAAATCAAGAAACTAAACCAATGAACATCAATGATGTACCTATATATCAAATCATGTCATTTCAAAATTCATGGCACCATTATCACATCCATGAACCGAGCAACTAACTCTCAATGTGTCCAACGTGTCAGCATAAAATAGTCAACCACAATTCTCCACCATGACTATACTTGGTAACAACATCTCATCCCTTCTATATGAATACAAATTAGTAAATCATGTGGCTTAGGGCATAGATAACCCAAATCCAAGCAAACAATATAAATATGAACCAATAATGAAAGATCAATGGGCAAAGACAACCCATATCCAAGCCATAAATGCAACATGTAAATATAGACCACATACAACACTACACAACTTGTAGACCCAAAAAGTCATCATACATATCCAAACTAAACATTGATAACCATATCATCATGAGACCAATCTAAAATATGAACTAAGTATACAATGACATCAAATCTTAAATCTCCAAAATATACAATGTCGTAAACTCACAATGTTACCATAGTCAATATATATCATAAACTATTCAAATCAATATATCACTAAATAAACTATGCCAAACCTACACCAAATTTGAACCAATGTGTAGAGCTTTCTATTGACTACTCAAAGTCCAAAATCTAACTCTGTATGCTCAAGTTATGCCCTAATTTGTGGTCAAAATAAAGAATATCTAACTTTTGAGCTCTTAAAATCTAACAAAATTGTCAAAATCACATAACCAAACCTACATCAAGTTGTAGTGCTCTGAATTAGCTTTCCAACACCTATAAGAAGTCCAAAATCTGATATCTTAAGAGAAAGTTATGGCCATTTTTCTAAGACAGTCTTTTTACCATTTTCACTGCGATTTTTTTCTATAACGAAAATTCTAACAGGGTTAAAATTAACGGCCATCATGGGCTAAAAACTTTTAAAATCTTTCATTTCCTCTAAACATGGCCAAACTAGGGCATATTATTTATCAAAATTTATGGAAACATCTACCTGAATCCAATGGTGAGGTTTGTTTTTACCTAGGAGGTCATTTCTGAGTGCTCCTCCCTAAAATCCTCATTTAAATGAAGCATCCAAGAAACCCTTTTGTCCAACAATTTCACATGCCCAAAATTTACCAATATTCCATCATAACAGTAAACCCAAAACCCTCAGATCTACAATAAATAACTCATATATCTTACCCTTTCTTTTATCCTCTCATTCATTCCCATGAATTCAATCTAGGGTTACAACAACAAAACTATAGCTTTGATACCACTTGTAAGGAAACTTACAAGAAAGAATATAATCATTTCCACATAACCCATAATAGATCTAAAATAAATATAAAATTAAAATCCACATGCAAGAGAATAGACAACAAGTGACACAAGATATACCCTAGGAAACCCTCATTAAGGAAAAAACCCAACCTCCAAAAGCATCCATCACCATGTATTATTCAACAAAAAACTATTGTAATACAACCATGAAATCCTTCAAAGCCATAGCCACAACCAAGCAATCTATGTGAGCAAGCATGAATCCACACATCCCATGTCATGCTTCCAACCTTCATAAATGCTTCCTTGGCTAACCTATCAAGCCTTGTCCTACTTGACTCTTTCCCTTTTTACCTTTTTCTCTTCTCACTTGTCTCTACAACTACCCTTGTGGTTGCTTATATAGTAACAAGTCCCACAAAAACCACCAAATGGTATTACATAAACCATGTGCTAAAGCCATGTGCTACCTAACCATCAACCCCAAATTTAATATTGGAAATTTTTTTTTACCCAATATTAAATAATTACATGAAATATTATCACAATGTTACAATATAACTCATCAAGTATATCCCATGGGAATCTTTACATGTTGCATATGTTAGAAATCTGATTGAAAAGATCATTGTTGTTGAAGATCAAAGAGGGAGATTGTTGTGAAAGAGTGTTTTCAATCATTGTTTTGTCATTGATGTCAAACTTGCTATTTGTAGGGATGATATTTGCTTATAAGATCCAAGTACTATCACTTAGTTGATTGATGAAGAGGATTTGATCAACAAGATGTAACAAGAGCACCTAAGGGAAAGGTTGAGTTATGATGTTGTAATGAAGTGCAAGGATCAGTTAAGATAATGGTTAAGTAGTGTATTGATGATATACTCAAAGATACAGAGGTTGGTCACACTTAGAATTATTGGAGGAAGAAGTTGTAACAAGGTTGACTGCAAAGCTTAAACTAAGATCATAAGTGGGTGCCGAGCAAGTTAGTTGAAGTCGAGTAAATTTTTGGTAGAAGTTGAGTAACAAAAATTTCTAGTGTGTGTTGAGTGATCTTCATGTGTCGAGTGAAGATCAACTGCCAAGCATCAGAAAGCTTTTAGTTGGTGTCGAGTGATCTTCAGGTGCCAAGCACCAAGAAAAACACAGTTGATGCCAAGTAACATAGTATGTGTCGAGTACCAGTATTTCAATAGTGTCGAGCTGCTGCGTTATTTTAAATGATGAAGATTCGCTAAATCTAAGCTGACATAATGGTTACATTGAATTTTGTGAATGAGTTGGAAGATAAGGATGATGAGTTAGTGGCACAAAATCCTATGTAAATCATTTTTGGGAAAATTCTAAAGGATTATTCAAGAAATTTCTAGAGGAAATAGAATATGGGTTAGATACAATGAATCCTACCTAATCCATGCAAATTGAAATTGAAAAATGGAAGAATCTAGCAGGAAAAGGTACTCCAAGACTTCTATTTAATAAGTCATAGACCAAGAAGCAAAGAGTTGTTGATACTATTGCTGCTGAAGAGCCAAATCTGCGAAGTAGTTAAAAAGGGTGTCAAGGAGGAGACATCTAGGAGAAGGAAGAGCACAAAGGCTCTACTTCTAAGAGTGGTCATGAAGAGATGATTGCATTGGTACATTGAGTGTGGAGACTCAAGGAGACAAAGCTTGAAAGAAGGGAAAGTTGTCAAGAGTTGCAGAGATTGAAGGCTAGGTAAGGGTATGAGCTGAGAAGTGATCTGAGATCTACAAGATAAGTTGTATGTTGTAGTCAGGTCAAGATTTTCTAATTCTCTCTAGCAATTGTATTAGATTTGAAAATCCTATGGACTTAGGTTGGCCTAATAGCCATTTGTAAATCCTTTAATAGGGTGGCATTCCAAGTGAATGTTCTAAAGTCCTCTAACTAGGCCCACTTCTAATAGGGTGGTTAAATCCTCTAACAAGGCCACATTTAACAGTGTGTTGTAAGCCTTTAATAGGGCAGGCCTTTCACATGGCATCACTTCAAAAGGGTGAAAATTGAGTAGCATGTTACTAGTGGTTTTTCCCAAATTGGGTTTCCACATAAATCACTGTGTCATGTGTTGATTTCTTATGTGTCAATGCTTGCATGTTGATTTACAATAACTTGCTAATTAGATAACTTAAAGCTTGGATGAATGAATGGTTGAATGGGTTCACTATACTTAGTGAAATGCTTGAATAGGACATTTGGACCTTGAATAATTGATTCACCCCCCCACCCCCTCTCAGTTATTCTAAAGCAATTCTAACAGAAAATCCATCTAAGTGCAAAATTACATAATAAAATACAACATAACAATATTATGCAATGTGTGCAAAATCCGTTATCTCAAGAAAAAATGATAAAAAAATGTAAAAACAATAGGGACCTCCAAGGTAAAAACATGTAGATCCAAGGTGAAAGAGATAAAGAAAGATAAAAAAACACATGAAAACTTCTTTGGGAAAACCAAGTATGCAAGGAGTACACAATCAATTCCAACCTCAATAGTCAAATCATCCAAGGAGCTCACAAACAATTCAAATTTTAGCAACTGCTCAAAGGAATGGAAAGCCCTAAATAACATGGACCATCTAGCTACACAAATCATTCCAAAACCCAATAGAGTTTTGGAAGCCAATAGTATTCCTATATACCCTAAACCTAGAAATCATCCTAATTATTACTCAAACCAAATTCTCTCAGAGGAAATGACTTCACTCACAAAACCCATATTCCAATCAGGCCAATTTCATGTTCATAATCCAAGAAAAAAACAAATACTAACCCCCATTAGCCAAAAAACACAAGCAAAGGAATCCACTACCATCATTATCAACAATAAGATTAGCAAAGATAGATGGTTTGAATGCAAAAAAAGGGATCCATATGCGGTATGGATAGGGCCGAAATTAGAATGATAAAAAATGGTTAATTGGTTCAAATTCATGGACACCAAACAAGTAAGTATTACTTTTCTCTCATAATCTTTAGTTTTCTTGCATTGCATAAACTTAAGTATTAGGAAATCTTTTCTTTAAAATTCTCTCAATTTCATTAGTGGATATAGTGTAAACTTTCTAAAATGGAAACCCAACTTTAATGAAACCCCGGTGAGTTCCCTAAATCTTCCAGTATGGATAATATTAAATAACATCCCAGCTGAATTATGTGACCTTGGGATTTTCATTCAAATTGGAGAATTGCTAGGGGAAATTAAGGGTTATGAACCTCATCATATCAAATCTACATTAGTAAAACTCTTAGTCAACTTAAAACCAAAACTCTATCACTAAGAATACATCAAAATTATCACAAATAGATCACTGTTCAAAATCAATTTCTCTATATACCAAGGGAAAATCAAACACACGAAATTTCTCAAAGATGTGAGAAGGGTGGCAACAAACAACTTAGATTTTGAAGAAATCAAGCTAGATACCAGCTTAGAGAAGCAATATCTAGAGTTGGTGGCAAAAGGGCAATATAATAATAATAAAAGAGGAGAGATCAAACAACTAAATAATATAGATAGCCTACTTACATCCACAAACAAGGAGATAGAAGAAGGTGAGATAACAAAACCAAAGGTCATACAAAGCGTGCTTAGAAGTATCAAAAAGAATTCTAGAAAATCAGAGGGAGTAGACATCAGTTAGAATACACATCAAAGATATATGGAAGGAGTTAATTTACTTAACTCACTAACTAAAAAAGTTGCAAGCTTAAAAGAATAAATAATGCAATCAAAAACATAAGTAATGGAACTAGATGAAAATATTTGGAGTATTAAGCAAGCTCAATGAAGAATTTACACTCAAAATAAATGACACCATTGATCAAATAGAGATTTTACAAGAAAAAGTGGCACAAGAAGATAGAGCCAAAGGAGAGACTAAATCACAAATTAAAAAAAATTAGAAGAAATCCCTCAAGAAGAACAAAGAAAAGGAAAAACAATAGTTGGAAAAGGTACAACACCTAGAGGATGATAAACCTATATCTTAGAGCAAGCACACATAGACCCCTGTTCACAAAAAGGATTGTCTTAAATCTATTGAGGATACAAAAATGCATGGTTATTCACAATAAGGGATCCTCAAAGCATAGGAAAGAATACCCGTAATCTGAATTAGGAGAGATCCAAAATAGAATCTATCACAATGGAAACCAAAAACAATAATTTGGAACCAAAAGGTTTAATTATGGAAGCAAATAATGAAGAAAAAAATCTAGAACGTTCAATCCCACCAGCATCATCAACACAATGGAGCACTATCACCATTAGAAAAAAATCCAAAAAATGGAGCTACATATTCTGGAAAACCCCAGCCAATGGAAAAGATCCATTTGAAGTAAAAGCCAATGAGGAAACATAGAAGGTTGAAGAACCTAGAAGCTATAAAGAATTTTCTAATCTAGCAGAAGGAGAAGCACATTTAAGAACTCTAAATATGAAAGAACAAAGCACAAGTCATGGGCAAGAAGAGCACATTGAGAAAGGAATCTGGCAAAATTGAGAAGAATACAAAATTTTGTTGGATCTAGAAAAAAGCAATGAAAAGGAAGAGTCTGAAGAGGGGATAATACAAAATGAGGAAAATACAGAACAAGATGAGAACCAGATTGATCTAGTAGAGCAGATAATTAAAGCACTAAAAGAAGAAAAAGAAAATGAGGAAGAAGAAAGCCATAAAGTAAGCATCAATAATGCTCAGGAGAATCTAGAAAACCTTGGAATCTCAATGAGTCGGGAAGGCATCAAGACGTCAAAATGTAGCAAACAAAAGTCAAAACGAGGGAGGAAATCACTTGAAGAACTAAAAGAGGTAGATGGTTAGGGAAAAGAACAAAAAAAGCTTGTCCAAATTCTACAAGATGGGAAGGGGAAGAGCCTTCCCACATCAATATGAGGATTACAACTTGGAATGCTAGAGCCCTCAACACCCCTAGCAAAAAATGCTTACTAAAGAGAAACATATCTCTATTTGAATCAAAAATCATATTAGTACAAGAAGCAAAACTAAATAAAGAAGAAGGAATCAAATTAGGGAGGAAACTAGAAATTTGGAGAATAGTCTTATAGGAATCTAAAGGAGCATCAGGAGGTATAGGTATGATATGGAACCCAAGGAAAATAGCCTTAGACATGATAATCTTGAACTATTACTAGATAGGATGCAAAATTAAGAGTATCAGGAGCAATCTCCAAATCATCCTAATCAATGTATACGAGCCAACACAAACCACAAATAAGAATCATTTATGGGATGAAATAAGAAAATCCATGGGAGACTATCATAATGAATACATACTTGTAGGTGGGGATTTTAAAGTTATTTTAAACTTAGATAAAAAAATATGGGGGAACGCAACATATCTCATAAGAAAATATTGACTTCAAAAGGTGGGTAGAGAAAAATAAGTTATTAGATATTCCAATTAGCAATGGAATATACACATGGAACAACAGAAGGAAACATTTCACCTGCATTGCAGAAAAATTGGCTAGATTTTTCTTCAAAGGAGAGTAAGAGATATTGACATGGTACTTTGGTCAACTATCTTGCCCATGG
Source organism: Cupressus sempervirens (assembly GCA_028749045.1). Classification (NCBI taxonomy): domain Eukaryota; kingdom Viridiplantae; phylum Streptophyta; class Pinopsida; order Cupressales; family Cupressaceae; genus Cupressus; species Cupressus sempervirens. Next base: position 395,597,455 of record CM053787.1, read on the forward strand.
TAGGATCTGATCATTATCCAGTGAGAACTGAATTAACTGAACCCAAAAGACCTTCAAGAAACCCCTTTAAATATGAAAAAAATGTGATTTCTAGACACCAGATTCATGGAAAACATAAAACTATGGTGGAAAGAAGGAAACTTCCAAGGATACAAAATGTATTGCTTCGTTTCTAACATGAAAATGATCAAAGAAAATATCTTAAAATGGAACAACACACATTTTAATAACATATTCAAAGAAAAATTAGATAATGAAGAAAACCTAAAGACACTAAACAATGACGTTATAAAAAATGGAATGGACACTAAAAAATACCTTTTAAAAAAAAGAATTAATTGCAGAACAGGAGAAAATATTGGCAAAAGAAGAGATATTCTGGAGACAAAAATCAAGAGAGACATGGTTAGCAGAAGGGGATCATAACACAAAATTCTTCCACAACAACACTATATTTAACAGAGCAATAAACAAAATAACAAAGATAAAGGATAAAGAAGGAAACATCACTGAAAACCCAACAAATATTGTAAATGTATTTGTGGACTATTTTAAAAACCTCCTAAACAACTTTGATTATTCTAATAGGAAAGCACAAGAAAAGATGTTAGAAGCAATCCCAAAGCTGGTCACAATAGAAGATAATAAATTACTTGACAAACCTCTATCCTAAGAAGAGGTCAAATCAATAGTCTTCAGCCTAAATCTTGATAAATTGCTAGGGCCATATGGCTTTCATGCCTTCTTTTATAAAAAATGATGGGACACAATTGGGATATACCTATAGGAAGTAATAGAAGCATCTAGAAATGGTGGATCAATATTAACAGAGATCAATCATACCTTTTTAACTCTTATCCCCAAAAAAGTTTATACAAAAGTACCTGGAGATTTTAGACCTATAGCACTATGCACTACCATATATAAAATCCTCTCAAAAGATTTAGCTTGACGCCTCAAAATGATACTTCCTAAGCTCATATCGGAAGAAAAAACCAGCTTTGTACCAGAAAGATCCATTTTAGATGGTATAATAATTATTTAAGAAATGATACATGCTGCAACTAGGAATAAAGCGGTAAGCATGTTTATAAAATTGGACATATAGAAAGCATATGATATGGTGGATTAGAGATTCTTATGTAAAACATTAGAAGCCTTTGGGTTTTTACACCAATAGATCAACATCATTTTCAAATGGATATCAACACCAAAAATCTCATTTCTCATAAATGGGACCTCAGGAGGCTATTTCAATATCTCAAGAAGAATTAGACAAGGAGATCCCTTATCGCCATTCCTATTCATCATTATGGCAAAAGCTTTTGGGAGATCAATAAAAAGAGCTCAAGTAGAAGGTAAGATTAAAGGCATAACTGTTACAGAAAACATCTCCAATATCACACACCAACAATTTCTTGATGACACAATATTGCTAGGAGAAAGCTCTATGGAAGAAGCTCAAAACTTTAAAAACATTATACGTCAATATATGGAAGCATCTGGAAAAAAAAAATGTAGAAAAGTATGAAATACTCTTCATAAACACAAAACATGATCTGGAAAACAAGATATGTAACCTTATGGGATATAAAAAAGGATAATTTCCATGCAAATACCTCGGTATAGAATTAGAAAAAGGAACAAGATAAAATAAAGGTTGGAATAATATCTTAGAAAGAATTGATAAGAAAATAGGAAGTTGGAAGAGGAAATGGCTAACAAAGTTACAAAAATTAAAGCAATCTTGTCAGAAATCCCCACATATCAGATGCCATGCCTCTTGCTATCCAAAAAAGTGAATAAAAGCCTAGAAGGAAAACTTATAAGTTTCTTTTGGAATGATACAGATCAACAAAAGAAAATGGCCTTAATAAAATGGGACAATATTTGCAGACCCAAAGAGTTAGGGGATTTAGGTATAAAAAACCTCAATTGGAAAAATGAAGCATTAGGAGAAAAACTGGTATGCTGAATATATCAAGAACAGGAACAAAAGTGGGCAAAAATCCTGTACAAAATATACTTAAACGAAGCAGATCCCACATCCCTTTTAACAATGCAAAATTTACCAAAAGGATCATAAAGTTATAATTTTATAGTAAAATGTTGATCCCTTATTAGCAAATATGTAACTTGGGATATAGGTAAAGAAGAAGAAGCATTATTCTAGGAAGATTCATGGGATGGACTTCCCCCCCTAGATAGCTTAAGCATTCCTACCAATGTAAAAAGCACTTTAGTAAATATATGGGGTACTAAGGTAAGCAACTATAAACAAGTTCAGAAGAAAAATGGGAAAGATATATGGGAATGAAAATCCTTGGAAAATATAGATTTAGAACCTGAGGAAAAGAAAACTCTCAAGGAAATCCTTAAACAACAAAAGGTCAATCATAAAGAAAGAAGAGACAAACTCATATGAGGAGCTTCCAAAGATGGAAGGTACAACGTGAAAACATGATACAACCTAATAATACAATCCCAAAGATGGGAAGCTATTAATATGCCTCTCAAACTATGTTGGTACTCAACATGCCTTCCAAAGGTAGGAATTTTCATCCAGGCAACAATTCAAAAAAGAATTCTAATAACAGATAGACTAAGGAAGATAGGAATCGAGGGACCCTTGAGATGTTATTTATGCAAACAAGAAAATGAGACAACATAACACCTATTACCAATGTTCGTATGCAAAAGAATGTTGGAAATGGCTCCGATAAAAGCTAACATGGACCTTGCCCCTACCTAGGAACCTTGAGAGTCTCTTGATAGGATGGCCAAATGGATGTTCTTTTAAAATTTATGAAAAACTATGGAACATAAGTCGATCCATACTTATGTGGGAGATCTAGAAAGAAAGGAAAAGGCAGATATTCTGTGACTTAGAACTCATCATACCATCATTACTTAACAAAATAGAAGCCAATATAATAGAAGTCATGAATAAATATTTAAGAAAAATAGTAAAAGAGGAAGGAACTTTCACAAAATGGGATGAATAAATGAAATGAATTTGGAACAAACTTATTAATGTATCACTAGTATATAATAAGAACAATTAGAAAGATAGGATTGAATGCAAATGGGAACCTCTGCCAAAAAGATGGTCAAAATTGAATTTCAATGGAGCATCAAGAGGAAATCTGGGAAAAGCATGAATAGGTTGTATCATTTATTCAGATTCTGGAAAATAGGTCGTTAAAAGAGCCTAGCCTATGGGTATCATCATGAACAATATAGCAAAATTAGAAGCCCTCCAAGAGGGGCTCCGACTGAGTTTAAACTTAGGAATTAAGAAACTAATAATAGAAGGGGACTCCCAAATCGTACTTAATGCCATAAGGAAAATGAAAACCCCAAATTGGGTGTTGAATTCAAAACTTGAAGAAGTATTAATACTATTAGACCTATTAGAAGAATCCAAAATTCAACATATATTTCAAGAAGGCAACAAAGAGGCTAATTACCTTGCAAATAAAGGAGCGGATGGAGAGGATATATTAATACATCAAGAGGAGTAAATACATGACTTGGTATTAAAAAATAGTTATCCTAAGTATTCTGAACACATATTGAACATCCTTTATATACATCAACCTTTAGGCTTAAAGCTATTAATAAACATCAGTAATAAATATGGAAAAATAGAAATCATGAATATGATAGATTGCAAGTAATCATATAGTATACTCATAAAAATTCCTAGAACTATCTAGATCCTTCAACTCTGGCCTCCTTTATAAAAGAGGCATCCTTTTCATTCTCACACTATCAATCACTTTTGTCCCCTGTTAGTTGTAATTTGTCTCTGAGTCAAAAATGGAAATGTTTGTAGTCGTCTTTCATGCCTTAGAAACCTGAACCATGGCATTAGGGGCAATGTAAAACCCAAAAGGTGGAATAGAATCCTAAATCCAATGGATGATTTTTCAAGGGTAGATATTAGCAAGGTGACAGGAGAGAAAAATTTTAATCACAGCTTCACCTAGCACACCAATAGCTCAGTTATAGGGTGTTTCATTGCTTGTCTGGCTAGGGAAATATTGGTCATGTAGAGATTATTATCCTCTGTCATAACATCTTTGACCCTACATGGCTAGAGGGATTGGAGAATGCAGTACTTGGTATTAACCATCAATTGAGAATTCCTCGTCTAGAGGTCTACATGAGCCACACTCCAAGAATTTTAGGGAAAGCTAATGTTCATAAGCATCCAATCTAGTCAATTAAGGACAACATTATGTTTTACCAAGACTTGTCGAAGATGGAAGCCAATATCAACTTCTTACTTCGCTGGAGAGGGATCGTAGAGGAACAAAACACAGAATGGCTTCAGAATTACATAAACATGTACTCTACATGCATTGAACCAGAGGTTAATTTTGATAGTCTTAACGATGCAAAATTCATTCTCCCAAATCTATAAAAGTCCAACAAAGAAACGACAACATATGTATTTCCTCCAGGGTGTTTGGTGACAAATGTAAAGGAAGCATCATAAATCATAATGGTATGTGTGAAGGAGGAGGAATAGAAATTTATCTTTAATCTGTGGATAGTAGGTTTGATATAGATAGCGGTGTGATAGGTAATCATGTAACCCCGAGTCCTCAGACAATTTTCATATGAATTTGTTAGGACCTAGTTCCTTATTTTAAGGTTATAGAAGTTTTCTATCGAGTTAGATAAGGTTTTGTCAAGTCCCCTTTTGATATTTTTGGGAATCTATTAGTTTCCTATAAAGATATGTCAGATTCTAAAGATCTTTTGATTTTCAATAGACTAAAGACTCTTCTCCCATTTTGCACTGCCTCTTTCTATAAGGGTTTTATTTTCGGGATATAGGAGCACTCTCGCAGGAATACTAGCAACAATTTGAAGCTTCTTTCTAATGTTTTCATTCAATTTTGTAAATATATGTTGCTACATAATAGAATACTAAATATTATATTTCTTGTCTTGAGTCCTGTTGAGTACAAATAGTATGAATTATTTTTAGACAATGCATCTCTTTGATTTCCCTTCATTAAGTTAAGACTAGATATCATTAGTGAAAACAAATTCATGATATGGAATCTCAGTATCAAGCATTAAGTGGTTTTCAAAATCCTCTAATCTTCCTTTTAAGCTTTGAATGTTGAATCTACATAGATTGGTGATTAATTGAGGTAGAGACCTTTCTTGGACTGGGAATAGATAGACACGCTATAGCGATAGTCGGTTCTAATCTAACATTAACATAAGGGTAAAAAGAATAGAAAAGCTCAAAAGACTAGACCTCAAAATGGAACTTTAGATCTTTTGATAGGCCTTCTACTTTCATGAACTTTGTAACTTCCTCTTACTCATTTGAAAATTTGAATGCCTGGAGACCTTGGTGAGAACCCCCCAATAAAATTTTGACTGTAACTTTATTTATTTCCTTTATCTAGTCATTCATACCCTATAGGAGCTGACCTTGGAATCTATCAATCAACATCAATTTTATCTTCCTTTAATCACTTAGACCATAGGCTTTAGAATTTTCCTCTCGATCTTTCACATATCATCATCAAACTATATTTTCAAAACTAAATATCAATACTCTTATTAATGCAATCAAATTTGGATAGGTTAATTTATCATTTGGATTAAATGAGATCTTAAAACTAAAATTTAAGAAATCAATGAGTTAATCAACAATTGTGCCTTATTTTCAAGAAACTATGTGTAAGAAGATTACATGTTTAGTGAGTAGGACTCAAAAACTCTAATTATAGTAATAGTAGAATTGAATCATACAAGATTAGAAAATGATGGGATAAAGAAATTAAAATGTTGGTTTTCCTAATGTTAATAACGTTTCATATGAGCTTCAACATTATAATAGCAAGTAAAAGGAAGACAGAAAGAAACACCTCAGTGGTAACTTCAAGAAAAGAGGATCAATGAACATAGGAATATACTAATGAACACATTCAGAACATTTGCAGTGTTAATCAAAATACATGTATTTGAATTAATTGTGGTAAAAATTAACTAGGGTATGCCCCTTTTAAAATATAACTATATACAACAAAAGTCTCAAGCAAGATTGGAGGTTCTCTTCTCTGTTCTTTCCAACCAGTGCCCATTTGAATGAAGAAATAATTTATTGTTTTTTATGTTCATTTATATAATACAAGGCTTCAACCATTTACCAATTTAAAAAAACTATATAGTCAATCAGGAAATAGCCATTAGAGAGATTTATGACACTTAACTGACCTTTGTATTGATCATCCTACCAACGAATGATCTCCCCTCCTCAAATTCTAACCCTTTGGAAGTGAATTGTGAATTTGTAAGGGTTTTTGTATCCTTAAAAAATGACTATGTTGATATTTACTACTAAATCTACTACTTTTGTTATTCCATTGTGTTCTAGAATTTAATTATATTGATAATTTAGAAAATCCTTAGTTCTTATATCTACTACTATTGTTATTCCATTATGTTATGGAATTCCAACTTTTCCTATACCATATATGCCTTTCTCTAGTGTTAGAAATAGTTTTTGTTTGAGAATAATATTCTTTAAGTGACAAATCCTCTACCATTTATATTCCTTCTATCAAGATTTGGAGTTTTTCTTATGGTTTCTCTCGCACGGGTCTGACTTTTTGGACCAAAAGTCACCTTGGATTCTATACCTAACTTCTCATGTCATTTACCAAGTGGAATTAGATTCACCTATACAAAAAATATTGAAATGCATAATTTTTTTATAAAATTCTATTAGTTGAATAACTTGCCTTTCACACTTTTGAATATATTTGCAGAGCCCATTTACATCAAATTTTAGAGTTAAACACTCTCAATTATTCATGTGGTAAAGAGTAACCCCACGAGGTTTCAACTTTGGTTATAGGCACCACATGTAACAATCCCCACCATTTCACCAAAGGGTCACCCCTTACGAACAACATTGCTTATTATTTATGAAGGATATACATAGATAAATAGTCATAGCCCATGATGAAATGCACATAGATAATATATTAAAACTTAAGATGTATATATACACATGAATCTTACTATTATAATTTATATAGACTAAATTCCAAAAGTAGTGATTACGTCTAGGGCATTCATGTTAAATAATGTTTTCTCTTGCTCATGAGAAAAGATTGATTTCTTCGTTAAGAAATTAAAAAATCCATCAAGGGGAAATGACACAATAATATCTTAGTGTAATCAACCCTTTTGAGGGCATTGAAGGAGGTAAGGTGTTGGGGTGACAACTAAGTTATTTCTTTATTTCATAGAGTAGTTACTTAGTTAAATATGGATAACCTTTAGGGAAAGGTTATATATTATAATATTTCTTATGTAAGGTACTTCCAATCTCATCGTCACACTTCAATGTAAGGAGCAATGATATATTCACTTACTTATTAGTTCCTACTAAAGGCATGAATACTATTAGAATCATTAAATTCAATTTTCTAATTAATTTAACCAATCACTTTAAAGAATTAAAAAATATAAACAAAGTTTCTATAGCTTGATTTATTTTTCAATTTTAATGATTATAAAAATTGTTATTTATCCATCTTTCTATTGCCTTACAGTAAAAAAAAAAGTAAGGAGAAAATTTGTCTTTTCTTTTTAAAAGTTAAATAGAACAAATCATTATTTTCTATCTATCATTTTATTTAAATTTGTACATATGTTGTACAATAGATAGAAGACTAAAAAGACTAAAAAACTAATACAAATGGTTAATAATGTTGTTACTAATATTTTTTTATATATACTAAATATATTTCTAGTCAATAAAAATAAATTTATGACAAGAATTAATATCACTAAACATTTTCATTTGTAATTGTAAATTAACTATATTGATTTGTATAATCCAATAAAGGATAAAAGAAATACAAAATATATATTAATGATTTGTTCCTAAACAATATAATCAAAATATTAAATTTTGTGACATTATATTTGTGTTTCAATAACTTTTATTAAATTATAAAACCTAAAAATGCTTTGCTTATGAACTTTGTCCAAATGTTTCTACTTCTAGGGTAGTGAAATCACAGAAGAAAAAAGGAACAACATTGAGGTAGCAACACTGCAAAAGGAACAATGAATTCATTCAACAACCAACTCTTAATAATCCACATGAGTATACCAATCAACATAAATAGATCATGAGATATCAGAAAGAATTGACCGATCTAAATTCATCCAAATGAGTACAAATAAACAATGAAATTTTGGTAGAAAAGGATCTAATGGTTGTAAACATTGTAACAGACATTGATCCAAACTTTGATTACCATTCCATTTCAAACAAGGAATAGATACATCAAACTTTCGACTTTTTTTGGGTACATTCTAGCTCTGTGAACTTCACATTGTCCAATCTAGCAAAGGTATTAACAATTTTCTCATCAACTTAAAACCTCATTTTACATCATTATAAAATTGCAGCTCAAGGACATTCAACAACCTACCCCAAAAGTTGTAAACTTGTCTCAAGCTGACTTGTATTTGTGAGTACATCAAACATCAACATGGATCACCTCTCTAAAGAGCATCCACAAACATCCCTCTATGCCATTGTACAAATATTTTTGTGATCGCCATTAAGAAGTAGACCTAAGGCAATTTTTTGAGTCATCTTGAAGGTGAATTTTGGAGAACCAATGGCGAGTTGAAGAAAACTTTGAGAGATACTTCAGCATAATTGTGAAGTGTATCAAATCTGATTGAAGGAGGTTTAAAAATATGGGGAAATCAAAGCAAAGCTAAGTGCGAAAATTAGAAGAAGAGAAGGAAAATTAGAAGCAAGAAAACTTGTATGCCCTCCATTCAATCAACAATAGAAGAAAACAAAGGGACTTAGGGAAATGATTGGGATCATTCTCTCCTCGAGAAAATAATATCAATTATACATAATCATCCAAACCATAACAAGATCCATAGAAAACAACATGTTAAAAGGAAGTCAAAAAAATTATGATAGCGAGAAGGAAAGAAACAATTCTCAGATACAATACTAATACTGACAGGAATATATCAAAAGAAGGATTGAAATCATCTAGAAAATAACAATTTCTACTCAACTTATCAAGCGATATCTAAATCTACACTTTTCTAAGTCTCATTTCAATTGATCCATTTGCATATCCATTTAGTAATTATTATTTTATTCTTGTCTAAAAATAATAAGAAATCAATTGGAAAATTAAATTTCTATTTGTTATAACTCTAACATATCACCTTTATTTTGTGGTTTAAGTTTTAATTGTCAAACACTAAAATCGTTATTCTTATATTTAGGGAAATGAATCCCGTGAACTCTACAATTTACTGATCTATGCAAACTAGGTAGCTAGATCTTTTTTGACAAATATTGTTTTATCTTTTGGTGCACAAAATGTTTTATCCCCTTTTATTGCAAATCAATTCCAGACTTGGTTCCCTAGAATCTTTTCGAACCAATGAAGAATAAATCTAATAATGAGGGTTGGATTATTATAAAATCTAAATGATCTGGATGATAAGCAACAATGTTTAATTCTCCCAAAACTCAAATTCCTTCCCACCTTTATTCTTAGAGATCACATAGGTCAAAATTGTCCTTTACAAGAAGACTGGGATCAACTCTATCTAGACATCATTTGGATTCAAATCACTTCATTCCTTTAAGAGATCTGATTCTAAGATCACCCTTGCCTGAATTTAAATTAGATCCCATAGCCAAACTGACAAGGAAGGAAGCCCCAACAAGCCAACAAAAATATATCATCCCTAGTCCAGTGGAAACTAATAAGGAGGAAATCCTTACTCTAGATCTTCAAGGTTATGAAGTGGAATATACCCAACAATAATGTGTGAAGCACAAACTCTATGACAAATGGATGGGAATAGGTACAGAGGTATAATCTATTGTGATATGGTTGAAAGAATATTATGGTAATAAATTAGAAGTAATTATCTTGGAAAATGATTTGCTTTGTATTGATTTCTATAGCTCCAATTAAAAATAATAATTTTTATTTTAAAATGCCCTAGTTTTCAAAGGAAAATCTTTTAGAATCCTTGACTAGTAGCCTTTATTTAACCCAAATAGAATAGTCTCCTTCATAATAGATCATTTTGTTTGTTTTCCTAATCTCTCTATTGAACTACTAATAAAAAAGACTTTTAAATTGATAGGTAACAAGTTAGGGAAATATGTAGGTTTTGTAGAAATTGAAGTGAGATTCTCCAGTACAATTATCATAGACAATATGAATATCATCATTTATAATCCTAAGCCTTTAAATAATTGCATTAAGGGAAGGCCACTCATGATATAACCGAGATTCACAGAAGGATATTTCATAGTGGATCCTACATTATCTTCTTCGATCCCAAATAAGAGCCCTTCTTTTCCTAATCCACCTTCAAATACACAAATTGTCCTTAATAAGGAAAATGGAGGCTTTAAAACTATGGAATACTTTGTAGGGGATGATTTGGAAGAGGCAAAAATAAGAGAAGTTGCACCCTCACTCCCTTCAGTTATAGTGGGAACTATGATCTCTATAGATTAGAAAGGGGAGGCTTCAAGATTTATTATGAATGCCCCCCTTTCAACCCAACTAGAGTTAGAGATTCATATAGATAAAAATAGGGGTGAGGAAAGTTCCAAGAAATATCTTAGCAAAGATGGGGGGGAGGAAGGGGTGTGCAGAATACTACTTAATGGGGAGGAAAGAGGCCTCAAAATTGAAAAAGTTTGAAGGAGAGAGGAAAAGGGTTATAGAGGAGGAGATCACCTAGATAATGACATAGATATCCAAAAAGCAACATCATGTCATCCAAACCCTTCAAATGAGGAATCTAATAGCCAAGCTAGAGTGGAGGAAGAAGTTAGGATCATTTCTAAGAATTTATGCAAGTTTGTAGTTAATGAACTAATGAATAAATTTTTGGATGAAGTTTGTGACAAGGAAGAACTACTAATATAGGAGGAATTGTTGATCAAGGAAATTTTGAAAGGTGATAATCCAATAAAGTGGAAGTGGAATGGTTGCTAGCAAATTAGAATATTGGGAACTAAACAATTAGGAATAGCTGGGGATAGTCATGAATCAACTAAGTAAGAATAACCTTGATAGTGGAAAAACAAATAAAAAGAGGTGAAGAAAATCCCTATAAGAACTAAGAATGAGTGATGGATGTGCTTATAATCAATCTAAATTAATTGATATCTTTAATGCAGGGAAGGGTAAGATCCTCCCAAAGTCACCATGAATGTCCTAACTTAGAATGTTAGGGTTTTAAACTCCCCTAACAAGCAACAAGTCTTAAAATATTGCATATCAAAAATAAAAGATCTTATTTTATTACAAGAAACAAAGATAGATAGGAATTATCTAGATGGTTTTTAAAAGAATCTAGGATTTAGGGAGATATAGGGATCTCCAACTAGAGGATCCTTGGGAGGTTTAACTTTCATATGGAACTCGAGGTTTCTATGTAGTGCCTATGCCTAGTTTTCTTTTATGTTATATTGTTGAATTCTTTCAAGCTAGTTTGCATGGTTGTGTGATTTGATTTAGTGGTACTTGGTTACCTAACTTGGTTGATACTATATACATGTTTGGATTATATATTTGATGAGATACTTCATACTTAGAGATTTAATGTGTTCATGGTTATTCATTTGATGATGATGCTTTGTGTACTTCATTTAGTGATTTTAGTTGTTTTCATCATGACAATTATATGGATGATTTAAATAGTGTTTTATGGTTACTTACCCTGTACTTACATGTGTATGGTGTACATGTATGTTTTATTTTATGTTTGACATATTTGATGTGGTTGAGGGAGGGAGTCATAGTCACCCACTAGTCAAGATCTACACAATGTACCATTCTCTGCCATTGCTAGTTTAGTTTAAGACATATATGCATATGTACATATTTGACTTTTATGCAAATTGCAAGTACCAAGCGTAGACTTCCCAAAATTGTCAAGATGAGCATGCCCTGTCGCAGTGTCTCAATGGTAAAAGAGGGGAGATAGTTCTCAAGTCCAAATCCTAAACCTAAGCCTAATTGTCTTAAGATAAAAGACAAGTATCTAATTTTTTTACGTTTCCAAATTCATCAAGGTGACGTGAATTCAAGATCTTGACCTTTGAGTTTGATTCCTTACTTTACCTTTTAGTCAAGTTTCTTATTTGAGTATGTCGGCCTTTTGTGATTTTAAAGTGTAATTAAATCAACCAAAGAGATTATTAAAATGATCTAATTAAATGAAACTTTATAAAGGAGAAATATCAATTATATTATATTTAATTAATTAAATAAAAGAGTTAAAATTAAAAGTTTTAATTAAAAGGCTAATCTTGGAAATTAAAGCAATTAAATCTATTAAGGCTAAATTTGGCAAAATTAACCAATAGTGGCATGTTGTGATGGTTAAGTTATTGAGTTGTTATCCTTGCCATCAAGGTTCAAATCTAATGGGGATGAGGTCTCCTATTTGAGGCCTCACTAGTTCATAGCTCCAAGTAAAAGCGTTTACCCCTCTTTTAAAATAAATAAATTGGTCTAGTTATATTTATTTAATTTAACAATAATAAATTTAGAAGTTGCATTTAAATAGTGGACTTTACATAGTATTAGTTAAAATAATAAATATATTTTCTAAAAATATATTGCTAATTATAAATAAAGTGAAAATAATTTAAATCATCATTATTCTAATTTAAAAGCACTAAACGTGCTCAGAGGAATTAAAATAATTAAAATAATAAAAGGTTATTTTAATGAGAGGCCTTTGCATGTTTGTGAAATCAGAAACCCTAGGTAGGGTTAGACTCTTTATTGAGAGATTCGACCTCATTTCTACATAGTTTGGAGGAGCTTGAAATTGAAAAGACAAGAATTTTCCAAAGGTTCTAGGAAGGAAGATTTTCCCAAGCACAAAGTAGTTACCAGATTCATAGCATCAGATTGAGGTAGGGTTTTGTAGAACCATCATAGGAAATCTCTCAAAAACTTTTGTCTTCTTCATGCCTGCTATATCGATTTGTATTATTGGAAACATATTCAAAATTAAAACCGTTGTTTAAAAAATGACGGTTCTTTGTTAGTGAAACATCTATGAAAAACAAGATTGAAACCCTCACTAGAAAAAGCTTAATTTTAGAAGGAAAAAAAATCACAAGTAGGGTTTTGAATTGAGAAAATATTATTGTTTAATAAATTTGATTGGTTACAAATATTTTCCCTATCGGATATATAATTATACATGTCACATTATTTATTTATTATTGTGGTGGTATTTATTTACACCGATAAAAATCTGAGGGGGGAGGGGGGTGATGGTTTTATTTTATTTTAAAATTAAACAATAATAATAAAAAGTATTGGAGGGGCGGGGCCCCCCACCCGCTTTCTCCCCTTTCTCCCTACGACCTAGGGTCATGAACTATAGGCTATGTATGCTACAAGCAACACATATGACTGCTTAGGAGCGTATGCGGTTGCCTTGAAACCTACCCCAAGTGGGGTTAAAATTTTAAAAGGGTAAAGTTTAATTTTAACTTTTAATATATATATATATATATTATAATTAATTTAAAATATTAATATTTTTAAGTCTTTCGATAGGTAATCGGCCAAAGCCTAGATTATTTATTATTCATTTTATTATTATTGTTAAGATTAATTATTAATATGTATTTATCTCAAGTAGATTCAAACCCAAGAACTCCCTAATGGAAGGCTCGAGATTTACTGATGCGTTATAGGTTCTTGCCTAATTAAAAATGTTAATATTAGTTTAAGTTATTATGTTTTAATATTATTAAATATAAATTTACTTTTATTTGAAAGTAATTTAGTTTTATTCAAAATTAATTTAGTTCGATTTAGTTTCAAATTGAATTTAACGTATGAATGAATTGTTATTGAATATTACTACTTTTAGATTTAAATATTATTATTATATTTTTGAGCAAATAATAATTATGGATTAAAGACATAGTTTTATTATAAATTATTTCTTTTAAACTGCGAAAACAAGGGAGTTGTATTATGATTATCTAAATTTAAAACTATATCTACTGGGAATTATTATAAAATGAAAAACTTCAACTTTTACTCAAATCGATCATTATGAAACTCTATTGAAGACTAAAATGGTTGAATAACTACACTTGTTTTAAATCCATGTTGAGATGTTATGTTTATCTTGGGATGGGTTTTTGGGAGACCTAGTAGTTTGGCCAAATAGAAATGTTTACCAGAGGCTTGGGAAGTGGTTGTATTTATAATGCTTTTATGTTATGTTTTTCTATCACAATTATTTTGTTCCCAACCCATGTGTTTCTATGATGATATCCAGTTCTTCTTTGTAACCTTATGTGTTGTGATTTTCTCGGTGTAACCTATGAGGTTTCAATCAATTGTTTTATTTGGTGTTTTCCAATTGCTTGTATAGGACTAAGGTGAAGATTGTGATTTTACAAGATATACTTTTATGATCTTATGGTAGGTTATCTACGTGTATGTTGGGATGTGACTTGCAATGGAGGCCAAAGCCCTAAAGAGGTTGTCTGGGTAAACCATTGTAGTTTGTATTGATAAGTGATAACATTCTCAGTAATAGGGTTAAAATGAATTAACGAGAGTTATTGTGTTACCTCACCCATGCCTCAAGTGCTAACATATGCTAGGATGTGAGTAGAGAGGATGCTTGGTTGCAAGTATGCCTTGTCTATAAGAAATTATACTAATGCTACATAAAGTCACTAGGCGGTTGGGATCTTGAGGGACTGCCAGGGTAACCTTGGAGTTTACTCATGTGATGACACTTTCCCACATGCATGTTATGTTTCCTACATGTCTTTACTGCCTCTAGGATTGGATGCTACTTGTGTACTTGGTACTTTTCAGATAAATTGTTATTAGGATTCCTTGACCTAAATTCTTGTTATGACTTTTGGATTGTTATTCGTCTAGGACTTGAGATTATCTCCTTAGTACGGTGGGAGTGGGACATTTAGGTTCCACAAGGTTGGGCGGTAGTGTTTCTTATACCATTGAGATCCAATAATTGGATGTCGATGTTGGATGTACCTTGTGCAGTTGTTTTATACTTATTATTTTGTGGTTATGTTCTAGGGTCATATTTTAGTATTTTGTACTTTGGTTATTTGAGATCCTACGAGATGTTGTATCTTATCATGATTTATATTCTTTTAGCATTTCATATCCTACAACATGTGCAAAGGATGAGTATGCATTCTGGTTATGCCATGTGGCATCTTACGTACTTTTATATTCTTTCATGTGATTGTTCTATGACATGTACATTGTTTAATTATGAAACTTAAACTTAATGAAACATATATATGTTATTCAAAGTTAAGGAACCCTTGAGGAATGTAACTGCTATTGTATTGCTTATGCATGTATGTATGTATGTATATGAGTTATTGATTTTGCTTTGTCATCTCTTGATTGTTTTACTCCTTCAGAAAAAATGTTTAACAAAGTTAGTGACATTATGAGTTAATTTATTTTAGGTTCCCTATTGGGGCATTACATCCTAACTATAACATCTTTAGAATATCATGAAAATTGGAGTTGTAGCTTAGCAAAAAGCTACCAAATGAAGTCGATCTTCAAGATTTTTCATGTATATGGACCGATTCAAAATATAGAGAAAACTAGAGTCTAGAAAGAGATTGAAGATAAATTAATTATTTATAAAGGAGAAATTTTGATCATAGGAGGGGATTTCAATACTATAACTAAGGCATTAGAAAAGTGGGTGGAACTCAAGGACTCCCTAAAGTGGCAATAGATTTTAACAAATGGATTAATAGAAATGGACTAATAGATATTGCCACTTATAGAGATAACTACATTTGGAATAATAGGAGAAAAATAATTCAACTATGTTGCAAAGAAACTAGATAGATTTCTTTTAAATAGGGATATGATAGAACTGCCCTTTGCCTTGGAATCATAAGTGAAACCCATCTCAGGTATGATTCACTACCTAGTTGAATTATGCATCATAAAATATAAAAAGCCAGACAATTATCCTTTCAAATTTGAAAAAAAAAAATGGTTTAAGGATGAGGGCTTTCCAAAGGTGATAGAAAAACAATGGAGCAAATTTGTGTTATCTGGGTATAAACTTTAGCAAGTGGTTAACAAACTAAAAATTATTAAGAAAAGGCTTAAGGTATGGAATTCTAAATACTTTGGGAACATCTTTGAAAATAAGGAACAATTGGAAGAAGAATAGGACAATCTAAACAATGAAGTTATAATGAATTTAGCCTTATATGAAAGAGAGAAGTGTGTAATGAAGGATTAGGAAGACATCTTAGCCAAAGAGGAACTATTTTGGAGACAAAAATCAAGAGAAACATGGCTAGAGGCAGGGGATAGAAACTCAAAATTATTTCACAATTGTACAAAACATTGTAGAATAGCTAATAGAATCACTTTCATTCAAAATAAGGATGGGAAAAAATTGGAGAACCCAAATGACATTGCAAAAGAGGAAATAAAGTACTTTGAAGAAATCTTCAATAATAATGGTAACTAGAACCTAGAGGCACAAGAAAGCACCATTAAGAACATCCCAAAGCTTATATCCAAAGAATAAAATAAAATATTGTTGGAAAAAATATCTTTGAGGAAGTAAGTACAACCCTTAAGTAAATGAATCCAGATAAATCTATAGAGCCATATTGGTTTTTGGCACATTTCTTTAAAAATGTTGGGACTTCATAGGGATGGAGGTAACAAAGGCTTTAGAAGGAGTACAAAAGTCAAGGAAACTCCTCAGAGAGGTGAATAATACCTTTATCACCCTTATCTCAAAAAAGGAGAAATTATAGACCTTTAATTATTGTCATCCCATAGATCTTTGCAATACTCTCTATAAATTATTTACAAAGACTATGACAATGAGAATCCAAAAACTTCTCCCAAACTTGATTACCGAGGAGTGAATAGGGTTTGTACAAGGGAGATCTATCTTTAATGGAGTAATTATTGCCCAAGAGGTCATACATACCATTCAAAACAACAAAGAGCCTAGTGTGTTAATTAATCTATATATTAAAAATGTATATGATATAGTGGTTCAAAGCTTTTTAAGGAAACACCTCGAAACCTTTGGGTTCAAAAAATAATGGGTGAATTTGATCTTTGAATGCATATCCTCCCCTAAGTTATCAATACTGGTAAATGGATCACCTAAGGTTTTTTGCAATTACTAGAGGACTTAGACAGGAGGATCTTATATACCCTTTTCTTTTCATATTAATAGGAGAAGCTTTAAATCAATAAATAATGTCAGGTATGAGAAGACTATTAATAGAATAAGGATCACTAGTGATCTGGATTCGACAACCCACCAACTATTTTTTGATGACACAATCCTTTATGCAAAAAGTACCATAGATGATAAAAAAGCATATAAAATAATATTAAGTCAATACACCAACGCATCAAGTCAAGAAATTAATCCAAAGAAATCAGAAATCTTCTTTAATACCCATCGTATCCTAGAGTAACAAATTTGCCAAATTCTAAATTTCAAAAGAATAAGTTTAACCTATAAATACATGGGCCTCCCTTTAGATAAAGGGGTTCATTTGACAAAATTATGGGATCAAAAAACATAAAAGATCAAAAGAAAAATGGAATCTTGGAAAGGAAAATGGCTTCCTTCTGTAGGTAGAGAAATAATGATACAATTTTTCCTTCCAATACAACCTATTTTTCCTTGGAAAAAATATGAATGAAATCAATAGGCTTCTAAGGACTTTCTTTTAGCAAGGAATGGAGGAAAAGAAAAAAATAACCTGCTAGCTTGGGACAAGCTATGCAAACCAAAAGACAAGGGAGGTGTAGATATTAGGGACATCAAAATCTAAGGTAAAACTTTAGGAGCTAAACTAGTATGGAGAATGTACAAGAATCCGTACGTTAAGAGGGAAAATATCCTAGTAAATATATATCTATGCAATACTGATCCAATCAACATATTCAGGGAGAAATCACCACCAAGAGGATCAAGAATTTGAAATTTCATGATGAATTGTAGATGCTCCATGTAGGATAGACTAACATGGAACTTGGGGGTGGATTAAGAGGCTCTCTTCTACCAAGACTCTTGGGGAGGATACAATGCTTTGGAAAAGGATGGTAAACTAGCCCAATCAAGGTTGATACTTGAAGCTAGTTTGGGAAAATGAGTTATAGATTATGTGACCTTTGAGGACAAAGGAAAAAGGTTGAAAATGGAAGGATTTTAAGGACATGAACCTCGCACCCAAGGAAGTGGAAGATATAATAAGAAAATTATCAAAAAAGAAAATAACTTTCAATTTTGGAAAAGGACAAATTGATGTGGGATGGAAGCAAGAATAGGGAATAGAACTTGAAGGAGGGGTATAAATTCCTCAAGTCTCTCCAAATGAGAATAAATGGCTCCCTTCTTGTAACATTATGTTGGAAAAAAGCTTTTCTAGATAAGGTAGGATTTTTCACGTGGTTAATTTTAAATAGGAAGGTCCTTACCTCATAAAAAAATAAGAAAGGCCAAGTAGATGTCCTTTTATGCAAAAATGAGGAAGAATCCATTGACCACCTTTTTTTTGCATTACCCTTATTCAAGTCAATGTTGGAAATGGCTTTGTTCACAATTGGGGTGGGTATCAACATTTCTAAGAACTATAACATATATTAACGATATCACATTTCCACAATCCATTAATAATGTGATTAGTTTTTCAATTTGATTGTGTCTATTTTTTTGCATCAACCTTTCGGATCACACTTTGTGATCCATCATCGGGATGAGAGATAAGGATGGTAAAGAAAGAAAGATATTGAAACATTGTTTTTCTTTTTTTACTATCCTTCTGTCTCATCTTGATTATGGATCATAAAGTGTGACCTAAAACATTGATGCTAAAAAATAGACACAATTGAACCCACAAACTAATATCATTATAAAGGATATGTTACATGCTTGGCCCCTCCTTAGAAAGGACAATCTTTATGGATATATACACCTTCCATAGTCCTATGTGAATTATGGAAGGCATGCAACCAAAAAAAATGGATAAGAAGATGAATGTAGAACAACTTCTAATCAAAATTGAGGCTTCTATCATTGAACTTACAAATAGTCAAGTTTTGAATAAAAAAGGAGGCTATAATGTCTCATTGGGATGATAAAATGAGAGGTAAGTAATTAGGTCTAAAATTACCCCACTTTATAGGAGCAGAGGGGGACTTCAAGAAGAAAATGAGAGATATGTCAATGACAACCACCCAAGGAGGGATAGTTAAAACTCAATTTTGACAGAGCTTCAAGAGGGAATCCAGGCAAAGCAGACATTGGTTGTATTATCCATAACTTAGAAAGAGTGGAGATAACAAAGCTAGCAAGATATATAGGAATAGAAACTAACAATTGGGTGGAATTAACATCTTTAGTTGAAGGATTAGAATTGTGTAAAACTCTTGGTTGCAAGAATGTAGAGATTGAAGGAGATTCTGTGATTATAATAAATGCTATTAGGAAATGATCCCTCATTAATTGGATGCTTGACAAAATTTTATCTAGAGCGATCTCATTGTGTCAAACCTTTGATAAGATCAATCAATCATATATACTAGGAGGGAAATTAAAGAGCAGATGATAATAAATGTATAGGAAAAGGTAAGACATAAGAAGCCAATATTTCAATTTAAGGACTCTATATGAATTAGTGATGGTTTAGATTTTTAAGAATTTTAACCATAGTTTACATCTCATTATCCCGGGGAAGATTTAGGGGTCTTTCTTTAGCTTTTACCCACTACCTACATCTCACATCCCAAGACAAGATGAGTGAATATACAGACTCGTTGTGGAAGATGGCATTGGGAAAATGAGTTTGAGGTGAATTTAGATCTTATGGAATTATTGAGTTTGGACTTGATAAACATTCAAAATGACAGGGAGCATCTTCCCCCCCCCCCCCCCCTCCCCCCCATTTTATGCTAGTAGAATTACATGAGTTTATTGTTGTTGTATTTTTATGTAACTAAGCCAACAAAACACCCTTCGACATAAAAAATCAATAATCACGGTGCTTAAGATATGTTTTCTTAGTTGAGGAATATCTACTCTGCTCAATTAGATGTATTTTCTCATGATTAGATGTATATTTTTTGTTTTTTTTAAGAAAATGTTTTATCACTTTACATTTTATTTCTATGCCTTTTTTGTATTCGTGTTTTGTTACTTCTTAGAGCTCTATCCTTAACATAAGAAGAAGATGTAGTGCTTAGATTATATACAGATCTTGATCAGAGGAAAAAGAAGAAGGGAAGGATAGGGAACAACCTAAAAGAAAGACAAAAATTTGTAACTTGGGAAAAGCTAATTATCTAGATGTATATATGTACTTTATGATGTATCAAGGCTTATGCCATTTATCTATAAAAAAAATGCTTTCATTATATTATGTTATTGAATAGAAACTTCTTAATGGAGTTGAATTAATTCTTATGTTTACAATAATTTAATATAAATAAAAATTAATGATATTTTTATATTTTTTTTATAAGGGGCCAAAGCCTAGATTATTTAATTTTATTATTATTATTTGTTGAAATTAATTATTATTATATGTTAAGTTCAAGTAGGCTCGAAGATGTGAGGCTCACAATTTACCATTGTGTTGTAGGCTCTTGCCTAATTATATTTATATTTACTACTTATATTATAATTAATATAAATATTTAAAAAATATTATATCTGTTAAAAGTGAAATCAAATTTTGTGACATTATATTTGTGTTTCACTATTCAATAACTTTGAATAGAAATTTCTTAATAAGGTCAAATTAGTTCTTATATTTATAATAATTTAATAAAAAAATTTAAATTATATTTATATTCATTAAATATATTATATTTATCATAAATATTTTAAAAATATTATGTCTATTAAATGTCAATTTTTTCAAATGTATAATTAAACTTGATTGATTCTTCATAATAATGGTGTACAACATTGAGTACTATTGGTAAGGGTACTACAATTCCAAAATATATGACATAACCACAAGCATTTCTACTTGCCACCAATTAATCTACCTCCTCTTCTTCTTTCTCTTATCCTCCCCCTCCCTTGTCCCTCACTTATTTCATTTACCTATCTTTCTCCCTCTCTTTACCTCTACTCATATCTCACTCCCTCGCTCCCCTTTTTTCCTTTCTTTCCTACCCATTTCTACATTTCCATTTATCTATCTACCTCTTCCTCTCACACTCTATCTTCATGTCTACTATCTCCTAATCTCATACTATCATCATATCTACTTCTACCTTCTTCTCTTCTATTCCCACTCTATTGGTAGGAACTTTGACACATCATGTCTCTTGTTTTGTTTGTAAAGACCCTATAGGACTTGTTAGGTTGTACTAGTTAGAAATATTTGTTAAGAGCCACGTCTTAATTAATGAGATTGCTAATAAAAAAAGGTTGTACATGTTTTTAAGTTCTTCATGTAGTGGTGAATGACATTAGTTGCACTGCCTTATAAATTCCCTTTAAAAAATGAAGTCACTTCCATCCATACAACACATTACATCAATGTTCTCAATTTACCTTTCCTAGGTTGTAACACTCATTATTACAAGTAACTTTGAAAAAAAAAAAACTTACTATGATTTTTTTCTTTTTTTTTTGGACATGACACCCTTCACTATGATTTGATGTTCTTCATTTTTCACTCATCTGCGAGTTTGAGCTTGTAAACCTACTTTTGTTTTATAAAACTCATGCCAATCACTTAGTAATAAGACCTCTATATCCTTTGATATCACATCAACTGTTGTCTTTGCAATGCCATCACCCAATGTTTGCCCACCTTGAATACATTTAACACAAAAAAGATCCTTGTATAGTTCAATAACTTCCTTAATTTGCCAAGGCCAATTTCCTAACTTCCAATTTGGTATTTGCATAGTTTAGATGATATTGACTAGGAGTTGTGAGTCTTCTTTTAAAGGAACCCTATAACATTCCAAATTCCATTTCCATAGCCTTAGAAGTGCCACTTGAACCTTTGCCTCATTATTGATGGTTTTCTCGTACATCTTATTTGCTAACTTCCTTCCTTTCCATACCTTTAGAAGTGCCACTTGAAATTGTGCCCCGTTATTGTTTATTCCCCCCACCTATTCCCTGCAATTATTAAGATCTTCTTGTCATAGTCATTGATTGCATACCTTGCCCCAACCATTCCCAAATAGCCATACACTACCCTATCAAAATTGATCTTAATCAACTCCACTTCAAGGAGAACCCATTTCACATGTTTTTTGCCTACTTAAATAGAGACAAAATAATAACTTTTAACTATATAAAAGATGTATCATTTGAAAACTTTGTATGTATAAAGTGAGGATATGCAATTACTAGATCCTTTTATCCATCCACAAAGTAATATCTTAACCCCATTTCTCTATCCAACTACTCAAATATATCTTTTGTTTAAATTTCAATCATTAGAATGTTTCTAAGCAAATTCTCAGTTACAAAATAAATAATAATAATTCAAAATATTTAGTGAAGCAACTAATATTTAAAAATTGTTTTAAAAAGAAAAGATAGAATAAACAACAACTACATATTGCCATGGGTCTCATAAAAAAGAAAAACCAGTTCTTTTGGTCCCATAGACCGTTTCATTTCATTTCATTTCTCTTCTCAAGTTGATTCTCCAATTTTTTTGAATGAATGAAAGATTTTTAATGATGTCCACTATAACATACTGATTTTCCTTAACAAGTTTTTAATCTTGAATTATATCACAAGACATTGATTTCCATCAAATGTTTATAACTAAAAGAATACTTTATTCATTATTCAATACATATTCTACCAAGTTTTTCGAGAATACAAAATGAGATATTAATGTATTTTAACTTCTTCTAAATATTCAATTGAAAGTAAGTAATAGTTATTCTTGAAATAAAATATCTAAAAATACAAAATGAGATATTTATGTACTGTAATCATTTAACTACTTCTAAATTTCTAGCTAGAATTAATAACAGATGTTCTTGAAATGAAATATCTATCTAATTACAAATTAAGATAATTGTGAACATTTCACTTCTTCTAATTAAGTAACAACTATTTGTAAAGTAAATGACTTTCATCTTGAAATGAAATAACTAAACATTCAGAGGTTTAAAGAACATACAGTATCATTTGAGAAACTTATTTTACTCGTTGTCCAAGCCCTGGCATTGGTGAGAGGAGAAGCATTGACATAGGCTTAACCTCCCAACCGCGGACTAGTACTTATCCCCACATATTCTAATTTAATAGAATGACCCTCCCTACCCCGAGGTCGAGCTTGAGATGTTCATAACTCCAACCATCAGAGTAATCAGGTGGGTTGAAGTCCCAATAGTTATTCACTAAAATAACTAAAGCATCTGGACAATCAACAAAGATCATTTGCTCGACATTTCTGCCTAATTTCACCCTAGCCAAGGATTTCAAAATTGGGTCTACAAACCCGATCTCCACCACTTGGCTTGAAACCATTCTTCATGAGTGGAACATGCATGAGCTAATGCATTATTTATCATGTTATTTATTTATTTTGATGGCATTTTTGTTTTACAGATTCTCTACACCTCCTCACCTCATTCAGGCCTCCAAGCCAATGATTCCTAGGTGCTATCATACTATAATTATAGCAGAATATTTCACCTTCTTCACCATATTATGGCATCATCACCTGGTGAATTCATTGGTGTCATGTTTTTCAGATATTCTATTCACCATTATGAAACATGAATGGAAGTATTTGGATTTAAAATATTTATCAGACTACACAACAAGGTATCCATTATATGAAGCTGATTACAAATGTATATATATCTATTTCCACCTATCATTCCTTGCATTCGAATGGAACTATCAGATATCATGACATGGAATCGATATTACATTCTCCTTACTACTGTTGTTACATTATGAAAAAGAAAACTGAGAACTGGCAGAACTTAGAACATATAAACAAACTTGGTTTGTTGTGTATTGAACTTGGCAAACAAAGAAAATAAACAAGTTGTGGCAGGTGCCTTATGTAACTCCTCTAATGTCTTCGAAAGGCTTGTGCTTGGATGAATCCTTGATTTTTGAACTGTGATCCACGACAAGTGTAATATGAAAAGTTCAGGAAAATATAATTTCAAATTCTGATCTCTGCTACTTTGGGGTTTCGGCGGTAATGGGTTTGAAAGGCTGAATGGAATAATCAAATGTATGATATGATTATGGGATTCAAAGAAATAAGTAATAGCCTAACTCTACGGCTTCCATCTATTACAAGAAACCATTCGAAACCATTCAAATCGACTTAAAGAATAAAAAGAAAGGAGGAGGAAAAGAAAGAAAGAAAGAAAGAAGATGAAAAGTTTTTAAAATTATTATTATATTTTCTCATCTATGGTTATGTGTACATAATGATAAGGTGACATCATTGGATTATTATTTATAATGTATTGGTGTCATCTTATTATTATTTACATATGTTCGTATTTGAGAATGTAAAATAATAGTTAAATAATAATAATATTTGATAAGTCTTTTAAAGGCAATAATTTATGTTTATTTTACTTTATTTATTAAAATGTTCTCCTTATAGCTCATGCGGTTCCACCATGAAATATGTTGCCAAGTCCTAGTAACCTTGCCAAGATAGTTTTAGGTCAAACCTATCGATTCTGATGATTGAGCTATTCGACCATCCCCTTCCGATGACCCTGTTTAGCAATGCTTCATCTCTCTCTTCAGTCTTCTTCCTATAATCATTCAAAACAACATTCTCAAAAAGACATCAATTCAAGATTTAAACGTTGCTAATTTCAAAATCATCAAGTGACTGTTAGGGATTTCATCAATGTTAGAGTAACTAACTGTACATGTTCATCGTATATACAATGGCTATAATTAACTAACTTACTTTCACATGATCATGAATAAATTGATGCAACGACTATATTTAACTAGCTTACTTTCCTATGATAAATAAATTGATGCAACGACTATAATTAACTAACTCAATTTCACATGATCATGAAGAAGTAATCAACGGCTATAATTAACTAACTCATTTTCACATGATATGAAGAAATAAATGATGACTATAATTAACTAACTCAATTTCACATGATATTGTTTCGTTAAAACAATGGCTATGTTCAACTTAAAATTTAAGGCAAATTTTGGGATGTAACATACCCACCCCCTTAGATTTTTCATCGTCCTCGATGAAAATAATAAAAAAATGTACTTAATTATTTAAAATAAAAGAAATAAAGTATTCAGTTTTCAACTTCAGAGAAAAGGTACAGATATCTTTGAAAAATATTATGATAATCTTCCCAAGTGGCATTATCTTCCGTATACTGGTCCCACAGGACCTTGCACTATGTTACTTCTTGATTTCATAATGTACCTCGAGTATTCTGAGCAGTTTTACCTCTACCACTCTTGGCTCTCGCACCTGCAGTAATTTCCAATCAATCATATGCTCATGGTGGCTAATATAATTTTTAAAGCAAGACACATGGAAGACGTCATGCATCCTGGCAAGGGCTAGTGGTAAAGCAATCCTATAAGCCACTAGGTTGACAACCTCCAAAACCTCAAAAGGTCCCACATATCTGTGAGCTAATTTTGCATTCTTGCCAAACATGATAGTACTCTTCTGAGGTTTAACTCTCAGTAACACCTTGTCCCCTACTAAGAATTCTCTAGGTGTTCTTTTAGCATTAGCATAACTTTTCTATTTATCATATGCTTCCTTTAATCTTTGACAAATCTAAAGTACTTGTTCTTCCATTTCCTGAAGCATTTCAGGCCTGACAATGACCCTGTCTTCCAATTGATTCCAACTTACTAGAGTTCTGCACTTATGACCATACAAAGCCTCAAAAGGAGTCATTTTAATTGAAGACTGATAAGAGTTATTATATGAAAATTCTACCAAAGGTAAATATTTTTCCCATTGATAATATGGATCCATACAATATACTCTTAGGAGATCCTCTAATACTTGATTTACTCATTCAGTCTAACCATCTATCTCAAGATGATAGGCTGAACTAATATTCAATTTGGTGCCCAAAGTTGAAAATAATGTTTTCCAAAATCTAGAAGTTATCCTAGCATCCCTATTTGAAATAATTTTATTTGGAATCCCATGTAACCTAAAAAATTCTTTTATGAACTTATGAGCAATTTCCAGTGCTCCATTAGATAAATTCCCTGGTATGAAATGAACAACCTTAGTCAATATGTCAACCATGACCAAGATAGTGTTGTGTCAATTTCAATTCATAGGTAGCCCTTGTACAAAATCCATGGATATTACCCGCCATTTCCACTTAGGTACCTCATTTGGATGCAACAAACCTGTTGTGTACCAATTTTTTGCCTTCACTCTTTGACATTCCAAAAAACCTGCTACAAACTTGATTATTTCCCTTTTCATTCCCTTCCATAAATATAAAGGTTTTATATCAAATAACATTTTTTGTTACTCCTAGATGTCCTGAGTATGGAACTGAGTGATATTCACCTAGAATCAAGGGTCATTTGGCACATAGATTATGTGGCAATATCTTAACAATCCATCTTCTTCTAGGCTAAACTCTAAATACTTGGGATCCTGCAGATCTCTAATAAGTGCCATGTTGATTTCTATATAAAATTCATCATGTTCCAAATGTTGTAAAATTTGATCTCTCAACCTAAAATTTACCATAGTCATTGTTGACATGTGTCTTCTCTAGCTTAAGGCATTAGCCACCTTATTTTCCTTTCATTTAATGTAGCTTATGTCAAACTCATAATTTGCTAAAAATTCCAGCCATCTCCTCTGTCTAGCATTAAGATTATGTTGGGTGAAAACATATTTTAAACTTTGGTGATCAGATCTAAGCTCAAAAGGTTTTCCAATTAAATAATGTCTCCACATTTGCAAGGCATGCACTATTGCTACTAGCTCCAGATCATGGGGTGTGTAATTTTGTTCATAATTTTTTAGTTTCCTAGACTCGTAAGCAATGACTTGTTCCTCCTGCATTAACACACCCCCTAAACCTTCACCTGATGCATTACTGATAACTACAAACTATTTCTGTGGATCGGATACGCTCAAAATAGGTGCAGTAGTCAATTTTTCTTTTAGAAACTCAAAATTTGATTGACACTTTTTCGTCCAAACAAATTTCTTCCCCTTCCTCTAGAGTGAAGTGATTGGATAGGCTATCCTTTAGAAATTTCTAACAAATTTTCTGTGGAATCCAACTAATCCCATGAAGCTCCTGACTTTAGATATCTTTCTAGGTATGGGCCACTCTTTAATTGCTTTTATCTTAGATGGATCTACTGTTGTACCTTGTGCTGAGGTAATATGCCCTAGGTACTAAATTTCCTTTTGGTAAAAAGCACACTTAGATAATTTCCCATATAGCTTGTGTTCTCTTAATCTTTGCAGAACTATCTCTAAGTGCCTCTGATGTCCTTCTTCATTTTTGGAGTATATTAAGATGTCATCTATAAAGACCAATACAAACTTGTTTAGACCATCCTGAAATATATTGTTCATTAAATTCATGAAAGTTGTTGGGGCATTAGTTAATCTGAATGGCAACATGGTAAACTCATAATGTCCATATCTAGTTCTAAAGGCAGTTTTATGTATATCTTCATCTTTAATTTGTAGTTGATGGTATCCTGACCTTAAATCAATTTTTGAAAATATAATTGCCCTCTTCATTTGGTCAAAAAGATTGTCTATCCTTGGCAATGGGTACCGATTTTTTATGGTGACTTTATTAAGCATCATGTAATCTATACATAGTCTCATGGTTCCATCCGTTTTTCTTAAAAATAACACTAGGGCTCCCCATGGTGAGACACTTGGTCGAATCATCTTCTTATCCAACATATCCTGCAGTTAAATCTATAACTCCATTAACTCTGTGGTGGTCATTCTATATGGGGCCCTGGATATGGGTTCCACTCCTGCTATCAAGTCTATAGTAAAATCAAATGCCCAGGAAGGGGGTGATCTAGGAAGTTCCTCGGGAAACACATCTTGATATTTCTTCAAATAGGGATATTTTTCTTCGAAAGATTCTTTTAATTTTTGTATGATTTCTCCATCCTCATAAATGTAGTCATCCCCATATGTAGTTATTTTAGGCTCTCTTGTGTCTTCAATCTTAACTTTAAAAATTTCACAGCCTTTTCTCCCATATCTCTTAAGTTGCATTGCAAAAATCTATTTTGGTTTGATTTCATATTTAATCCTTGAAATGTTTGTGGGTCTACCTTGATCATCCACATAGTTTACAATTTTGGCAAGACAATCTATCTTAACCTTATGTTCACTGAGCTAATTAATTCCAATGATAATGTCATATGACCCTAGCGGAGCTACATATAAGTTCAATTCTGTAGAGAAATTCAAAAAATTAACTTGAGCTTCAAATAGGCATTGCTCTACCTTGACCCTTGACTAGTTTGCATACTTGACTATCCATGGTTTTTCCATAAAACTAGAGCTTTTCAGAAGTCTACTTAACAACCTAGGTGATATAAAACATTCAATTGCTCTAGTATCAATTAATATGGATACAAAGTTTCTGTAAATCTTACCTGAGGTTTCTATGGGGCCTATTTGCTACTTTGCTTGCCTATTATCCAAGATTGCATGAATCCTCTACTGAAAGACTTGCTACTGCCAAGGCAAAGGTGGACACTGTGACTAGCTAAGGTTAGGGCACTGCTTCTTATAATGATTTCCTCCACAGATAAAACATCCTCTCGGTGGTCCTTTCTTCTCATTATTTCTGTCATTTTTGTTCACATAAAAATTACCTTTGATATCTCTTGTTCCACCACTTTTATTTTCAAGTTTGTTATTCTTATAATCCTTAAATTATTTTTTCAGCGTTCCAAAATCAACGCCTTCTGAATTCCAGGTAGTCTTTCTTTTGTTGTCCCAAATGGAATCATCCTTTCTAATCTTATGCTTTTGTTGAATTACCTTTTCTAAAGCCTCTTCCATCGTCTAAGGTGCAAGAACATCAATAGCTCCTCCTATCTTGTTATTCAGTCCCATGATAAACTTTCTTACCTTCAAATTGGTGTCTTGCTGATAAGGTGGTACGTATTTAAGCAACCGAGTAAATTTCTCCCAATACTTATGCACTAACAAATCTCCTTATTTTAAGTTCTAGAAATCCAAGAGTTTTTTATCATAAAAGGTCTGAGGCAACCATCATTTCCAAAATATGCCCATCAATTTCTCCTAGGTGATATCAGTAGTTCTAATGTTTTGCTCGACTTTAGTGTTTCCCCACCAAGTTGCAGCTTCCTCTATGAAATGATATTTATCCCATACTAGCTTTGAGGTCTCAGAGAAATATCTAATCTTGAAATATTGCTTCATTTTAGTCAACCATGCTTCTGCTTCTTCTCCGAACTCAGAACTGGAAAACTTAGGTAGTTTTATTTCTTTATGTCTACTGATAAATCAGCCACTATTTCTTTGTTCTTTTGCTTTTTTGATCATTTGGGGGAGAGAGTTTCGTTACGTTTAGAGACTTCTATCTCTGCTCTAAAAGTGGGTGTGGTTTGCACTTCTTCACAGTTTTGCCCCATCTCGGTTGCCATTTCACTCATCCTCCTTTCCATGGTTTCTAACTTTAATTATGTTTCTTGCAAGATTTGGAGTAGTTGTTCATTGGAAGATTGAGGGTTTTTGCGTATTATATATTAATTTTCTAGATTCCCACTATTATTCATTTTTATATTTTAGATTTCCAACCTATTAATTTACAATTGTATTATTACGTGAAAAGAAGAAATTCAAAAAAAAGTAGAGATAAAGTCTCTCAACACATATTTCCAATAACTTAATATTATTTCCATTGCTTGACTAAGCAATTTTATTTACAAAATTTTCCTCTACTGAGGAAGTCTACATAGCATTTTAATCTTGCTTTACAACATTACATTTTGGGTTCAGACTGTTACATATCTTGTACCATCCAAGATCTATGAAACTATAATAGGGGGCTACTCTGCTAAGCATTCCAACTTTGTATCAGCTTGTTTAGATAAGCTACCTTTTTGGTAGGTGTCCACTTGACTCTTTCCTTTTTCATTCACTAAATTGCCTGATTTAGGGTTTCATTATCTCAAGGTTCAGAATAGCAAGAGTAGTCGTACTTAGTCATGTTTCTAATAAGATAGGGAAAGATTGGATGCCCAGTTTTCTTGCAGAGTGTTTTACATACTAACATCCTGTAGTCATTTTAGATCTCCATTAAGTTTTTAAGAAGGTAATGTGCCCTAGGTTTAGTGTCAAACCCAGTGCTCTGATACCATATGTAACATACTGATTTTCTTTAACAAGTTTTTAATCTTGAATCATATCACTGTATATGAGCAATGTTAGTATGCTAATAGAAACCAAATTTAAATAAAGCTTCTACAAACTAAACAAAATTCATAAACTTCAAGATAGACTAAGATGAGCTCTCAATTGAGAATATGAGCCATTAATGGACTCTCTCAATAAGAAGCTCTCTTGTTGAGTGGCTTTGTCTAAATAGATAGGATGTATGCTCAAGCTTATGCTTCAAAAAATGGCTTCAAATGGAGTTGGAATTTGGGTATGAGTGTATGGTTTTGATGTAAAATGGCTTCTTAAAATGGCATTATGACTTTACTTCATGGATTGTGTTATTTTGCAAAGGGGAAGGATCCAATTTATAGGCAAGAGACTTGAGGGATTGAGGGCTAAGATGCAAGGATGGGAAAAAGCTCATGGAGGGCTCAGATTGCATGAGAGGAGAGCACATGGATTGTGCTTCCTTACAACCAATCAGGGAGTGACACATGTCACAGGGTGAGAGGATGGAGAAAAGGGGAAGGATGAGTCAACAAAGGAGGCTCAAGGGATAAAATCTTCATAAAGACCCTCATAATGGCTTGTAAGAGCAATAAAAGGGCTTTGGAAGAGTCATTTATGGCCTAGTGGGCTTCATAAAGTTTTATGGTTGGGATATTTTGAAGGAGATGAGAGGAATTTTGACTTGGGCTTGATTAGGAAGGTTTTAAGCTTGCTTAGGATTGTGCAAATGATTAGAGGATGGTTAGGATTAGCTTAGGGATAGGCAAGTGGATGGCATTTAATGAGGGTGGGTGAAGGAGGAGATAGTTGTTAACTTTGGCTTGGGTTAGTAAGTCTTAACCCATGTTTAGAGAATGTGACAAGGTTAGGAGGGGATTAGGATTAGGTTTAAAGACATCTTCTAGAAGAGTCTAGACTTTGGATGAGGATAAAGACTTTCTAGAATAGTCTAGAACTTCCTAGGATGAGGATGAAGACTTTCTAGAAGAGTCTAGAACTTCTTAGGATGAGGATAAATTAGATTTTTAGGAAATAAATAAAGTTTTATTTATTTCAAGGGTTTGGGTTGAGGAGATATTTATTAAAACTTTTTTAATAAACATGAGGATTAATATTTAATCTTAATTAAATATTTTGAGTTGGGATTAGGGGTAGGAAATGATGGGATTAGCCTTTAATCAAAATTAAAGAAGGATTAGAAGATTTTTGAAGAGGCTGGTGGTCTTAAGGAAATTGGCCAAGTTTTGGGCAAAAAATGAATTTTTTATTTATTTTGGGTTTTTTGGTCAATTTATTAATTAAATAATTAATAAATAAGGAAATAATGTTTAAATAAGATTTAAACATTTTTGGGAGGGATTCCTTAATTAAATATTTTTACTTAAGATAAAGGGATTTAATGGCATAAAAATAAATTAATTAATTAAATAAATAATTAATTAATAAATGATGATGTCATCAGAATTTTTTCAGAAAATAAAAATACTTTAATTTCTAAAGGTTTTTAGGTGTCTACATTTTGCCCCTCTTTGATGTGATGCCGCAATTGGCATGGCATCAAAGATAAGAGAATAAGATGCCCAAGGCTAGAGCAGAAGAGGAGAGAATGGACTGTGAGATGCCCCCTTAAGAAGGCGGCAGGGAGAGAAAGCGAGGCTCGATGGCTTCTTGAAAAGTACAAGAATCTTGGATGAGCAAGGAAACTC
Organism: Cupressus sempervirens; assembly: GCA_028749045.1. Classification (NCBI taxonomy): domain Eukaryota; kingdom Viridiplantae; phylum Streptophyta; class Pinopsida; order Cupressales; family Cupressaceae; genus Cupressus; species Cupressus sempervirens. Next base: position 395,629,690 of record CM053787.1, read on the forward strand.
AGATTGGCAAAGAAAAGGGGTTGAATTAGCTCAAACTCTCACTATGGGAGAATGATAAAGGAGAATCAGATGCACAAGAGGAAGCAAGCTTAAGACTTTAGGGAAGGTGGAGGATGAAGGAGCGGAGCGCTATAAAAAGGAATCCAAGATAGGGAGATGGATGAGGGGATTATAAAGCTGATGCAATAGGATTTCAAAGAGTCAGATTGGCGGAAGATGGGTTTCGGAGATCCCTAGGACTAGGATTGTGGATCTCGAAAGATGAGGCTTGGTGGATTGATTTGGATTGGTGGATCCCTAAGTCTAGGATTATGGATCCCTAAAGCTAAAGGTGAGGAGTGATTCAAAGAGATACTGATGCATAAGCTGGGGTAGGAGAGACAGATGTTGGATATGGATGGGGGATAATGGAGATGAAGGAAAACCATTGAAGCTTTTTGAGCGGGGGGATACTTCAAAGAGAAGTACCACCATGTAGTTGAGCACTAGATTTGCTATAGGACTGTTGGTTAATTGCCAAGGTTACCAAGAACATCAAGGCCTTTTCACCAACTGTCCAGAGGACTGACGAACTGACTCAAAACAAACACGCAAGGATTGCCCCAGTATCACACATGAATCCCAGAGGAAGCAGTGTGGAAACGACACTGGGTAACCCACAAGTAGAAAAGAAAACAAGCAAAAGGCATGATCAAGACCTTATGCTCTAATTGCCCCATTCGCAGTATACCATGATATGGAAGATCGTGGCAATCCTGAGGAGGGAACAAGGAGATTGCTTGGAAAAGATATTTCAAGACCTAATAAGGAAGAGTCCAAATCAAAAGAAAGCAAAAATCCAAAAGAGAACTGTTTGCCAACGAGATGGGTAGGAAGAGGTACTAACGGACCAAGATCAGACATGAGGAAAGCTATATCCTGCAAGGACCTATTGGAGAGCACCTAAGCTGGTGGATTTGGATGAGTGATGCGTCTGGCAAGCTGAACTAAGAAAGATAACACTTTGGTGACAAGAAATCTAGCTAAAGGATGCATTGGAATAGCTAACCAAGATGGGCGATGGGTGCAAGATGCTAATCAAGGACGAACTGACACGAATGCTGGATAGATACAATGGTACTAAGCTAAAGAGGATGTACAAGCTGATGGACCAAGATATGTTACAAATGTACAAGTTTGTTCATGTTTTGGTTTTTGTGAGATGGAAATGTTTGTGAAGGATGGGATGTCTATAATAGGTGAGAGGTGGATAGGTAGATGGTTTGCAAAAAGCTTAAGTGAAAATGGGGTTTTGTGTGTGCACGTGATAGTATACAAGCTAGGATACAAGATTATTTACAGGCTGGAATATGGTACAAACTTTGGACAAGATTCGGATATACAAGGTATGGTACAAGATTTACAAGGTATAATACAAGCTTTGGTACAAGATTTTACAAGCTGAGGTACAAGATTTTACAAGCTGTACAGGAGATATTTACAAGCTCCATTAGATTTTGGATATTTGGTTGGAACACCAAGGGAACAAGCAGGTGTTTTATGGGATGGTGGGTGAATGGATGAGGGATAGGATAGTGATAGATAATGGATTAGTCTTAGTACACAAGGCACCTAAATTACCAGGTTTTCACCAAGGTACCTATCCAAGGCGCTTGAATTGCCAAGTTTTCACCATTGGACGCTTATTTCTCTTTACTATTTTTTTTTGTATTTTTCAAAAGCTGGGTATACCAAGGATCTTCAAGCATAGAACTTCTTGAGATAAATGATGTTAGTAGGATCATTCAAGAGTTCTCCTTCCGGTGTAGATAGTTGATAGGCTCCAAAGCCAAAGGAAGCGGTGAAAACATAAGGACCAAGCCATGTAGGTTCAAACTTGCCTTTCTTTTCTTGATCTGCTTGGACTTTCATGTTTTCTTTGAGGACCATGTCACCTCGCTGAAAGTGTCATGGAAGCACCTTCTTGTTGAAATTCCTTTTGAGATGAGTTTGATAGACAGTGAGATGATCATAGGCTTGTTGTCGCTTCTCATCCAAGAGATCTAGCTGGGTGAGTCGAGCTACTCTGTATTCTTCATCTGATATTTGCCCTTGCAAAGATATGCGCAAGGAGGGAAGTTCAACCTCTATAGGTAGTACCACTTCGGCATCATAGACTAGGGAGTATGGAGTTGTGCCTGTGGATGTACGGAAGGAAGTTCGATAGGCCTATAGGGCTAGATTTATTTGTAGGTGCCAATCACAGCCGAAATCATTGACAACTTTCTTTAGGATTTTGAGGAGGGTTTTGTTAGTTGCCTTTGCCTGGCCATTACCTTGTGGGAGATATGGGCTAGAAAAGCGATGATGGATGCAGAGGGAAGTGCATAATTCTTCCATGTTGATATTTTTAAAGTTACCTCCGTGGTCGGTGAAGATGATGGATGGGATGTCGAAGCGGCAAACAATGTGGTACAAGATGAACTTGGAGACCTGAACTCCTGTAGCTAAGACTAGGGGCACTACTTCCACCCATTTAGTGAAATAGTCTGTAGCTGTTATTATCCATTTATGTCCATCAGATGAGAGGGGTGTGATAGTTCCAACTAGATCAAGGCCCCAACAAGCGAAAGGCCAAGGTGGTGCAATAGGCTGTAGATCCTGTGCTAGAGCGTGCACAAGATTTGCATGCTGCTGACATGGGAGACACTTTCTGACAAAGTCACAGGAGTCTTCTTCAATGGTAGGCCAATAGTAGCCTGCTCTAAGGATTTTTTGCGCCAGGACAATACCACTCGTGTGGGAACCGCAAAGTCCAGTGTACTTCCTTTAACACCATCGCGACCTCATTTTGGTCTAAACATTGAGAGAGAGAGTATCGTGATAACCCCGACGATATAGGGTATTGGCTATGATAACATAGCAGGATGATTTTCGGATGAGGTTCTGGCATTGGGTACGTGTGAGGTGAGGGGATATGATACCATCGTTAAGGTAAGCGTGAATCTCATGGTACCAAGGGGATTGGGGACCAACCAAGATACAAACACGGTTCGAATCCTCATTCGCATAGGCAGGTGTGAGGAGTTGCTCCACTAAAAACTCATACTGTGTAGCTGCTTGGGGAATTTCCAAGAAGGAGCCTATAGTAGCCATAGCATCTGTTGCTTTGTTCTGTATTCGAGGCACTTGTGTAAACTGAAGCCTTGTAAAATGCTGGGTTAGCTGATCAACTAGCTCTTTGTAGGGTAATAGCTTTTCATCTTTGGTTTGATATTCATTTAGGGCTTGCTTGATGATGAGCTGAGAATCGCCAAATATTTGTAGCTCAGCAATGTTCCATTCTGTAGCTATCTTTAATCCTGCTATGAGGGCCTCATATTCAGCTATATTGTTGGTGCTAGGGAATTGTAGCTTGAAGGCTTTTGGAATGTAATCTCCTTGAGGTGTGACCAAAAATATTCCTGCCCCTGATCCATGAGATGTGTATGAGCCATCAAAATAAAGTTTCCATGGGGGTTGTTCTTCAATTAGACAGATATGCTCATCTAGAAATTATGTGATCAACGGATAAGCATCTATTAGAGGTGCATTAGCTAGGTGATCTGCTATAGCTTGCCCTTTGATTGCCTTTCTATCCACATACTAGATGTCAAATTCGCTAAGGATCATAACCCATTTGGCCAAACAGCCTGTAAGTGTTGTTCTGGAGAGCATATACTTGAGAGGGTCAATCTTGGAGACTAGTTGGATGGTATGACTTAGCATGTAATGGCGAAGCTTTTGAGTTGAGAAAACAACTGCCAAACAAGCTTTTTCCATAGGAGTATAATTGAGTTCATAACCAACTAGGGTTCTACTGATGTAGTAGATGGCTCTTTCTCTGTCATAGTCATCGAGCTGTGCTAGAAGTGCCCCTAGAGCAGTAGGCGTTGCTGATATGTACAAAATTAGGGGACGACCAGGAACTGGTGGAACCAAGATAGGGGGATTGGTGAGATACTGCTTGAGTTGATCAAAGCTGCGCTGACATAAAGGATCCCACTTGAAGTTCTCATCCTTCTTTAGTAAATGTGAAAATGGTGTACACTTATCTGCAAGCTGGGAGATGAAGCACCAGACGGATTGAAGCTTTCCCTGAAGAGAGCAAAGTTGTCGCAGTGTCTGGGGAGGAGGCATGTCTAAGATAGCCTTGACCTTCTTGGGTTCAATCTCTATACCTCGTTTAGACACTATAAAGCCTAGAAGCTTGCCAGATGTGACCCCAAAGACACACTTCTTGGGATTCAGCATGAGATGATATTTGGCTAACCTATCAAAGACTTTCTACAGGTCAGCAAGATGATCCATGAAGGTATGAGATTTGACCAAGATATCATCCACATAATCCTCCAAAATGCTATGGATGAGATCATGAAAGATGGTTGTCATAGCTCTTTGATAGGTAACCCCAGCATTCTTTAGGCCAAAAGGCATCATGTTGTAGCAAAAGGTTCCCCAAGGGGTAGTGAATGTTGTCTTATGCTGATCCTCTTCTGCAATCTTGATTTGATTATACCCAGAAAATCCATCCATGAGGGACAAAATTTCATGTCCAACTATAGGATCTACAATCATATCTATGTTGGGCAAGGGAAAATCATCTTTTGGACAAGCTTTGTTAAGATCTCTGAAATCAGTGTAGATTCTGATGTCACCAGAAGGCTTAGTGACGGGGACCATGTTGGAGATCCACTCTGAATAGTCGATAGGTTGGATAACCTTAGCAGCTAACATTCTTTCTAACTTAGCTTTGACCAGTAATGCCACCTTGGGGTGCATTTTTCTAAGCTTTTGTCTGACGAGCTTGATCTGTGGATTGACTGCAAGATGATGAACTACAAGCTTTGGATCAAGCCCTGGCATGTCCTGATATGACCATGCAAATCGGCCAATGTTCTCTCTTAAGACCTCAAAGAGGAGATCAGCTTGGTCTTGTGATAGGGATGCAGCAATGTGAACAAGCCTAGGGATCTCTGAAGAACTGATGTTGACTTCCCAGGTATCCTCAATTAGAATAGAAGATATCTCTGGTCGATTATCTTGAGGAGGTAATGCTAAATCCTCATGTTCTACTTGTGGCTCTGGATGTTCTTGCTAAGGGGTTCTCTTCGCTACCTTAGCTAGTCTCAGATTCACCTTAGTTCCAGTTTTGGGTGTATCGAAACTAGGTTGGGGATTTTCTCCAAAATACCCCTTGGCATCTAGCTTGTAGATATAGGCAGAATCTGGCTTTGTTTTCTTGTGAGGTGTTTCAGCTCCCATGAATCTTAGAAGTGCTTCCTCTGATGTGAACTCATCAATGTGTATGATGCTTAGTTGGTCCCAATCTATGAGTTGTGGATGGGTGAGTGGTAGGTCAATGAGGTGGATGGATAGTTCTTGGAGAACAGAGTCTCCGAGGGAGATTTGGTCTAGGATATCGTCGTAGGCTCTCTTTTCAACTTCCTCAAGAATGTCTTCGATTTCGACAAGGTCGCGGTGAATGTTAAAAAAGCATGATCGTTCGTATTGGTGCCCTCAGTTGTGGGTATGCCAAAGCCAAGACCTGACTTCGATTCCCACTTGTGTGTGTCGATGGGGCACTGCATGCCTCTTTCTTCTGGTCCTAGACCACCACCTTGATAGTTCCATTTGTCAGTGATGAGCTTATGTTCTTGGGGATACTTCTAGCTGAAGTGATCAAGGCGTGCCTGATTCCTTTGAGGTGCATCCTTATGTAACCAATTGTTGATATCTGGAGTGAGCTCCTCATGAAGAGGGATTTTCGAGGATACAAAGGTTGTTGGGCCAAACTGTTTGTATCGAGGAGGTGGAATCTCCTTAGCTTTGTGATATGTCGGTCGTCCATGGGCATGTGGATCAAGTGGGAGTGCCCCGACAGCAAATGCATCTGACAGACTATACTCTCCACAGCCCTTGTTATTGATCTTCACGGTAGACAGGGTAGAGGCGAGGATGGTTTTTGGGTCATTACAAGTGTGGGATGAGCTGGCGATGGATGTGCCGATATCAATTCCAAGGCAATGGTTTGTATATGAAGCTTCAGCTGCATTGCAGTAAGCAAAGGGTTCTGGATCGGCATGGATGGTTACCTCAGTGCCTTGATGCAAAAATTTGACGCACTGATGGTAAGTGGATGGAACGGCTTTCATGGCATGAATCCATGGGCGACCGAGGAGGATGTTGAATGGTAGGTTTAGATCAATAACATGGTAGAGTGTTTCTTGGATGACTGGCCCAACCTTGATTGGCAGCAAAATAGTTCCTTCTATGGTTCTTTCCAAGTTGTCATAAGCTTTGATGGTGATAACCTCACTGATGATATCTACCTCAGTATACCCAGCTTGTTTTATGAATTTGTATGTCGGTGGGTTTGAACGATAGGGCACATGAGGATGAAAGGTGTCCAACAAGATTACGAAAATCAGTAGCATTGATATCAGAAGGGACACAAGATTCTATGAGAGCACTGTCAAGGATGTTCTTGTATACAGAACTAGTGCGAAGAAGGTCTAAAATGGAGATTTGGGTTGGCATGTTCCCAAGGTGTTCCAAGATATTGTACTGGCTTTTTGATGGAGCTGATGGTGCTGGTGAAATGGGTGGGCCTACGATGTTAAATCGGGCTCTTCGAGTGTTGATTGCACACTCATTGTTTGGTCCTTGGATATTGATAACATTGATAGAAGGCCCTTTCTTGGATATACAACCTATAAGGCTACCATAGTCTATATAGGATGAAGTGTGGTCATTGTTCTTCCCATGTTGTTGGTTTGGCTGACGGTTGTTGGTGTTGTTGTTATTGGTTTGGATAGGTGCTTTTCCAGGATTTTGATTCTTGTGAGGAGGAAAAGCATTTTGATAGATCTGTAAGCCTGCATTGGGAGAGGTTTGGGCACCAACAGTGATTTCCTTCCGATCAATGAGGTCCTGCACATAGTCTTTCAATTTCATGCATCTGAGGGTAGTGTAACCTTTTACCCTATGAAATTTGCAGTACTCATTGTCTTTGTACCATGCAACTTTGGATTGGCTTGGGTCAATTTGCTGGGTAGGAGGAAATTTGATGAGGTTTTCCTTGACTAATTTCTCAAAAATGACATCCAATGGCTCACCAAGGGGTGTATAGTTTCTAGGTGTAGGTTGGAATTTGGGCTTTTTTCTTGCAGCTACATTGATGGCATTAGCTTGATTGCTAGACCCTTGAAAGTTTGGTCTTGGATTGTGGTTTTGACAACTATGGTTATTCTGTTGTTGGTAGTTGATAGCTTGCTGACTGTTTGGTTGATAGGGTGGGTTGGACTGGTTGTGAGAAGGACCAACAATATTCACATGTCTGGTGTCAGTGATGCCATCTGTTGCAACATGCTTGTTTTTGCTCCAATACCTAGACTTGTCATTGGAATGTGATTGATTTTGGTTGGCTTCCTTGTAAATCTTGACCACACCATCTTTAATGAGTCCTTGCTCAAGGATCATTCCTTTCTCTTTGATATCTTTGTAGGTCTGCAAACAGTTCATGGTCATGTGGTGAGCCAAGCTAGGATGAGCATTATCAATAAACATTTTCATCAAATGGCACTCTGGCAAGGTGCAAGATATGCGGGTGGTAAGGGTTTGCCATCTTTGCAGATATTCAGGAAGGCTTTCTCCACCTTTTTGCTTGGTGTGGACAAGATCAACTACTGATAGCTCTGTTTCAACAAGATGGGCATATTGGGCTACAAATGCCTTAGATAATTCAGCAAAAATTTTAATTGTGCCATAGGGGATTCTATAAAACCATTCAAGGGCTGGTCTGACCAAGCTTTTGGGAAAGAGACGCAAGAGGAAGACGTCATCGTATGCCACTTCTTGGCAGTGCATGTAAAATTCTTTGATATGTGTGACAGGGTCTCCTTTTCCTCTAAATTTGTCAAATTTGGGTGTCTCAAAATGCTTGGGGAATGGTGTCATGGTAATGGCTCTGTCAAATGGGTAAGGGCACACATTCTCAAACTTGAAAGTTTTTGGATCATTTCCCTCTTGGATGTTCTTCAAAGCTGTTTTCATGGCTTCCCATTCCGAATTAATGGGTGATGGATGGGGTGCCCCCAATGTAAGAGTGCCTTGAGGTAGGTATGCACTAGATGAGATCACTGAGTATAGATGGCTGTAAGGGATTTGCTGATAGGGATTGTACAATTTTTGGGCAGCTGCATGGTGGATGACGGTTTGCTGAGGGGTGATGCAGAGCCACACCTTGGAAAGCTCAGGAGGAATACTCACTCAACTGAGTTACTTCAAGGGGCACAACATCAATCAGCCGGGATCAAACTTGAACCAAACTCAAGATTGGATTAATCAGAATATATAAATCTCCATAGTTTATCTTCACTCGCACACCAAGATCTTTAACTCGAAATGTCCTCAAAGAAAATATATTTGCACTTTTACAAGAGAGACCAAGATCGAATTGCTGCCAAACTCCATAGTCGATTATCTATATCCTTTCTAAGGCAAAAACTGAAACTTTCTCTATTACCCAAATTCGAATGCCTCTCTTACATAGCCAACCGGCTTATTTAAAACTGACTCTCCTTTTCTAATAAAAGGATGAGAAACATTTTTTCGTCTTCTATCCAAGAAAAGGATAACAATCCGAAAACTGCCTACTACCTATTATTGGAATCTGACAATCATGCAGTAGGCCACATGTTTTTTTTTGTCTTCTATCCAAGAAAAGGATAAGAATCTAAAACTGCCTACTACCTATTATTGGAATCTGACAATCATTAAAACTATTCTAATTTAAAGAATCTACACCCGGTCCTAGGTGGCTATATCTGGAGAGCTCATCGAACTGCTACTCTAGGTATGCCACCACATGTAGGATGTTTATTGAAAACATTAAATTTAAATATTGAAAACATAAAACATTTCTTATTTTATTTCCCGCTCTGCTACTGCAGCATACTCCCCTGTAGAAAGAATCTCAAGTCCACTTGAGATGAGATCGTGTACTAATGAACCATGTTTGCTAATTTGTTGCTCATCCATCCAAATAGCCTCTGTCACTAGTTTGTTCTTCCATTTGACTAGATACTGAGTGTATTGTCGTCTGCGAGTTTTCTTTATTTTTGTATCTAGGATTTTCTCCAACTGAGGTGGTGCTGGTTTAGGTAGTTGTTGCAGATCTTCTGTTACTGAATCTTCATGTACGGCTTGTGTTTTAGAACCTCTGTATTGTGTGAGATCACAAACATTGAATATGGGTGAAATACCGATGTCTGTAGCTAACTGAATTTTGTAAGCATTATGTCCATATTTTTCCAGAATTTGACAAGGGCCAACTTTCTTAGGTAGTAACTTTGTATTCTTCCTTTGAGGTAACCTCTCTTTCTTCAGATACGCTCATACTAAATCACCAACTTCGAATTGTACTTCTCTTCTTTTCTGATCAACAACTTCTTTGTACTTTTGATTTGAATTCTGTAGCTGCAACTTGACTTGATGTTGGACCTCTTTAATAGCTTCAACAAATTCTTCAACATGTGAACTACTTGGAAAAGTATTTGGAAGTTCCCTCAGCTCGAGAATTCCTCTTGGATGTGTACCATACACAATCTGAAATGGAGATTTCCCTGTACTTCTATTCACTGTATCATTGTATGAGAATTCAGCTTGAGCAAGTATGGAATCCCACTTTTCTCCATGTTGTTTTGTAAGGCATCTTAATAGATTTCCCAAAGATCTGTTGACAACTTCTGTTTGACCATCGGTCTGTGGATGATATGCAGATGAAAATGATAAATTTGTGCCTAGTTTCTTCCAAAGAGTCCTCCAAAAATGACCCACAAATCTGCCATCTCTGTTTGAAACAATATTTAGTGGTAGTCCATGAATTCGCACTATCTCCTTGAAAAATAAATCTGTAATGTATGATGCATCTTTGGTGGATTTACATGGTAAGAAATGTGACATTTTACTGAATCTATCCACAACAACAAAAATGCTATCATACCCCTTCTGAGTTCTTGGTAATCCCATAACAAAATCCATACTAATACTTTCCCATGGTCGTGAAGGAATAGGTAAGGGCTGATACAATCCTGCATTGGTACTTTTACCTTTACCTTTCTGACAAATGGTTCATTCTTCTACAAACTTTCGCACATCCTTTTGTAACTTTGGCCAAAAATAGTGTCTACGAACCAGCTCTAAAGTCTTATCCAGTCCAAAATGACCAGATAATGCCCCACTATGTTTCTCCTGTATGATATTATCTCTCATTGAACACTTTGGGATGCAAAGTTGTCCTCCTTTGAACAATAATCCTTCTTGAACCAGAAAATCAAAATATTCCCTATTGTACCTTTCATCCAGATTAATACATGCTTGATAAATGTCTTTGAAATCAGCATCATCAACATACATACCTTTCAGATTTGAAATGCCTGTAGTTTCCAACTGAATTTGTGATGTAGTCAAAGTTCTTCTGCTTAATGCATCAACAACCTTATTTGTTACTCCCTTCTTGTGCTTGATAGAAAATGTGAATGCTTGCAATGTCTCTACCCATTTCATGTGCCTATGATTCAATTTCTCTTGACTGTTTATGAAACTAAGTGCCTGGTTATCTGTGTATACAATGAATTCCCTGGGTAGCAAATAGTGTCTCCATTTCTTCAAGGATTGAACAAGTGCATACATTTCCAAATCGTATGATGAATATCTCTGTTTGGCTTCATTGAGCTTCTCGCTGAAAAAGGCTACTGGTCTGTCCTCTTGACTAAGAACACCTCCTATGGCTATGTTGCTTGCATCACATTCTATCTGAAAGACTTTATTGAAATCAGGAAATGCCAGGACTGGTTGTCGGGCCACTTTTTGCTTAAGAAGTTCAAAGGCTTTATTGGCTTCTTCTGTCCAAACAAATTTACACTTTTGGCCTCCTTTTATGGTGTTCAAAATAGGTGCACAAATCAAGCTGAAATTTCTGATAAACTTTCTGTAGAAAGTGGCTAAACCATGAAAACTTCTAACTGCTGCAATAGTTCTGGGAGTTGGCCAAGAAAGAATTGCACTTACCTTATCTTGATCCATCTTGAGTGTTCCCTTTGAGATCACAAAGCCAAGGTATGTCAGTTCCTCTCGCATAAAACTACACTTCTCAATATTGATCATTAGCTTTTCCTCTTGTAACCTTCTCAACACCAAATCTATGTGTTTCAAATGCTCCTCTTTTGTTTCGCTGAAAACCAAAATGTCATCTAGATATACTATCACAAACTTCCCTGTAAAATCCTTCAAAACTTCATTCATAAGCCTCATAAACGTACTAGGAGCGTTAGACAATCCAAATGGCATTACCTTCCATTCATACAATCCCTCATTTGTCTTAAATGCTATTTTCCATTCATCTCCTGGCCTAATTCTTATCTGATGATACCCGCTTTTCAAATCAATCTTTGAAAAATATCTTGCTTTCCCTAAACAATCCAGTAAATCTTCTATTCTAGGCATTGGAAATCTGTACCTTATAGTGATCTTGTTTAGTGCTCTTGAATTTGTGCATAATCTCCATGTTCCTTCTTTCTTTGGTGCTAGGACTGCAGGTACAGCGCATGGGCTTAGACTTTTACCAATCAAACCAGCCTCTAGCAACTCTCCAATTTGTCTTGCCATTTCTTCATTTTGTTGTGGTGTTAGTTTATATGTCGCCTTGTTGGGTAATGTTGATCCTGGTATGAGATCAATGCAATGACTGATTTCTCGCACTGGTGGGAGACTTTTTCGTATTCCATCAGCTATAATTTCTTTGTACTTGTCCAGAATTGGTTCCACTTCGTCAGGTACCTTTTCCTTGTTCTTTTCTATCACTTCCACCTTCAAGTTTGAAGACTCCATCTCTGAATTTTCTTCCTCAGTCTGATTTTCAGCATCATTCTGCAATTTGTCCTTGAGTACAGGAATTAGTGCAAAGAGTGGGCTCTTCTTTTCTTTCACTTCTTTCAATAATTCTTTCTTACCCATCACCATAACTTTGGCTTCTGCGGCTTTTGCTTCTTCTTGACTTGGCTCAACTAAAGGTATCAGTTCAATTACCTTTCCATTCTTTGTAATGGTATATGTATTCTTCACTCCATCATGATGTGCCTTGAGATCATATTGCCAGGGTCTGCCAAAAAGTAAATGGCACGCATTCATGTTAACAATATGAAACAATAATCTGTCCTTATAGGCTCCAATCTGAAATTCCACCCAAGCTTGCTCTTCTACTATAGTATGATGCCCTTTATTTAACCAAGATATTCTGTAAGGATACGGGTGTTGTATTCTTGGTAGCTTCAACTTTTCCACCATTTCAAGAGACAAAAAATTTTCTGTAGAACCAAAGTCTACTAGTACCTTGCAAACTTTTCCTCTAGATTTACAGGTAGTTCTGAAAATGGACTTCCTTTGTGGCGGTTCTTCTCTGACAGGCCTTTTCAACAGTGTTCTTCTCATCATAAGTGCTTCCCCTTTTTTCGGATAACCATGGTTGTCTGAATCTTCTTGTAAATCTACTTCTTGTGCCAGATGTATTCTTCTTTCACCATGAGTACTAGAGCTTGCTTTTGCTGGACATTTGTGTGCCATATGACCTTCCTGATTACAGTTGTAACATCTTATTGGTCCATTCGTCCTTCTTGGTGATCTTCCTTTGAAATTTGGCCTTCTACCTTTGAAACTTCCTCTGAAATTATCAAACTTATTAACTTCATTATGCATCTCCGTTTGTGGCTGAAAATTTGGACTCCTTCCTGCAAATGTACCTCTTCCTCTGAATGGTTGTCTTCCTCTACCTCTGTTATTATTTTCTTGTCTCCTTTTGATTTTCTCTTCCACCTTCAAAGCCAGCTGATAGCATTTAGCTACCGTGTTAGGACTTAGCAACTGCAACTCTTCTTGTATGTTCATCCTCAAACCATTTAGGTATCTTGCTACCTTGATACTCTCAGGTTCTGCAAATTTTGACCTTAGACTTAACTTCTGAAACTCTTCTGTATAAGTACAGACATCCATATCCCTTTGTCTGAGATTCTGCCTCTTCTGATGCAACTGTACCTCATAGTCTTCAAGGAGATACGTCTCTCTTATCATTGACACCATCTTCTTCCACGAACAGATCTTCCTCTTATCTTCCTTTACCCTTTCTTCTTGCACGAAATTCCACCATGTAAGGGCTGCTCCCTTCATTCTGGATTTGGCCAATTTAACTTGCTGCGATTCTGAAACTTTCTCACATTCAAAATGATTCTCTAAGGCTTCAATCCATTCCAACACTAATTCAGCATCCATCTTTCTTGTAAACATAGGTAAATCAACGGGTTTTCCTCTCAAAGCCTTTAAAGCTTTAAAAAATGGCCTCTCGTTCTCAGCTATTCTATCTTCTTCACTATCGGGTACATCTTCCTCTTCTTCCATTTCTTCTTTCATTTCTTTCTTCTCAACTACACTCTACATATATTCCAACTTACTGGCTAGTTCTGCCACTATCCCCTTCAACTCTCTATTCTCGTTCTGGAGAAGTTCTTCTTGCTCCTCGACCTTCTTCGCTAACTCTGCATTGGTCACCATCTTGCTTGACCCTACTGAAGAATCTTGATCAGGGGCATTCAACATATAACTTCACAACCTGCAACTCTCAAGCTCTGATACCAAAAATGATGCAGAGCCACACCTTGGAAAGCTCAGGAGGAATACTCACTCAACTAAGTTACTTCAAGGGGCACGACATCAATCAGACGGGATCGAACTCAAACCAAACTCAAGATTGGATTAATCAGAATATATAAATCTCCATAGTTTATCTTCACCTGCACACCAAGATCTTTAACCTGAAATTTCCTCAAAGAAAATATATTTGCACTTTTACAAGAGAGACCAAGATCGAATTGCTGCCAAACTCCATAGTCGATTATCTATATCCTTTCTAAGGCAAAAATTGAAACTTTCTCTATTACCCAAATTCGAATGCCTCTCTTACATAGCTAATCGGCTTATTTAAAACTGACTCTCCTTTTCTAATAAAAGGATGAGAAATGTTTTTTCATCTTCTATCCAAGAAAAGGATAAGAATTCGAAAACTGCCTACTACCTATTATTGGAATCTGACAATCATGCAGTAGGCCACATGTTTTTTCCGTCTTCTATCCAAGAAAAGGATAAGAATCTGAAACTGCCTACTACCTATTATTGGAATCTGACAATCATTAAAACTATTCTAATTTAAAGAATCTACACCCGGTCCTAGGTGGCTATATCTGGAGAGCTCATCGAACTGCTACTCTAGGTATGCCACCACATGTAGGACATTTATTGAAAACATTAAATTTAAATATTGAAAACATAAAACATTTCTTATTTTATTTCCCGCTCTGCTACTGCAGCATACTCCCCTGTAGAAAGAATCTCAAGTCCACTTGAGATGAGATCGTGTACTGATGAACCATGTTTGCTAATTTGTTGCTCATCCATCCAAATAGCCTCTGTTATTGGTTTGTTCTTCCATTTGACTAGATACTAAGTGTATTGTCGTCTGCGAGTTTTCTTTATTTTTGTATCTAGGATTTTCTCCAACTGAGGTGGTGCTGGTTTAGGTAGTTGTTGCAGATCTTCTGTTACTGAATCTTCATGTACGGCTTGTGTTTTAGAACCTCTGTATTGTGTGAGATCAAAAACATTGAATATGGGTGGAATACCGATGTCTGTAGGTAACTGAATTTTGTAAGCATTATGTCCATATTTTTTCAGAATTTGACAAGGGCCAACTTTCTTAGGTAGTAACTTTGTATTCTTCCTTTGAGGTAACCTCTCTTTCTTCAGATACGCCCATACTAAATCACCAACTTCGAATTGTACTTCTCTTCTTTTTTGATCAGCAACTTCTTTGTACTTTTGATTTGAATTCTGTAGCTGCAACTTGACTTGATGTTGGACCTCTTTAATAGCTTCAGCAAATTCTTCAGCATGTGAACTACTTGGAAAAGTATTTGGAAGTTCCCTCAGCTCGAGAATTCCTCTTGGATGTGTAACATACACAATCTGAAATGGAGATTTTGGATCCTAAAAAGAAACAAGGTTTTGGATCCTAATCTTATGCACCCAAGATGGCCTCGAAAGACGATAAGAGGAGAGAAGACTTGGATGACCTTGGGCTAAAAAAAACACGCTTGTTCTTTTACCAACTGACTCTTATGTGTGCTAATCTAGACTTTGCAAGCACTCATGTTTAAGAGACAATGTTCAATTCCAACTTGAAGCGCCAACAAAAGTAAATTGATCGAAGAATGCAAACAAGAAGAAGAGTTAGGGTCAACAAAAGAAAACTCGCGCGCCCGGAGGCCCTCCACGTCAAGTATCGATTAATTTCCTTTAAAGCATTCAAGAGTTGGTGTGATTTTGTTTTAAGCCCAAAGCAAAGATGTGTGAGACTCGATTTGTCAAGCGCATGCCCGGAGGCCCTCCACGTCAATAGTTGTTCAATTTTAGTGCCCAAACTTGAAGTGTGATCGATTTAATCTAGAGTTTTGGTCATTTAAATTTTTTGATAAAGTTAAAACAAACGTTCAAAGACCAAGCAAGTGAGTTAGATTGTGAAACATTTAACACCTTTTTCAAGTAGACCCATCCCCATAAATGGCGCTAATATTGCAACCAATGGTTGAATTGATGGGTGATTAGAAAAGAGGTGAGTCCAAGGAACTACTCAAATTGATTTTTGCAAATTTTTATTTAACTTAACAAAGTTTCTTAAATGTCCAAAAATCAAACTTTACATAAATTGCATGTCGAAAAGAGATTTGTTTTGTTCAATTTTAGAAGCTCCAAATGAAGTGTTTGATATTGCAATGGTTAATTGATCCTTGGAATTCAAGATTGGATTTGTTTTTTTAATCATGCATTCAAGAAAAATTTGATTTTAATCCATGGCATTCAAGAGTGTGTTTAGCAACATGCATTCAAAGACAAGTGATTAAACATTCAAGTTTTTTCCTTTGAGCATTCAAGATTGAGATTTTGTGTGTTGTTTTAAGAACTTTGAAGTGCTTTGTTTTAACCTTAGATCATTCAAGATTGTTTTGGACTCAAAAGTGAAAATGAATCTTTGGACTTTGGTTTTCATTCAAGATTTTGTGTTCTAGTTTGCATATTTTAAGCCCAAAGATGATATTCCTAGATTGTTTTGATGCATGAAAAACCTAAGAAACATTCAAGATTTTGCAACAAGACATTTATTTGGAACAAATAACAAAGCTTTTAGGACAATTTTTGGCAACCATTTAGGATTCTTAGTTTTCATGAGATTTTTAAAAAAACTTTAAAATATTTGCAAATGAGGTTCATTTTATCCTTGATTGATGCTTTGAGTTTGATTTAGATTTTAGTGTGCACTTAGTGTTGATTTTGAACCTTTTGAAATGGAAACTTGAAGTTCTTTTTAAATTTCCAAAAATGAAGTGTTCCTAACTTTGCATGAATGCATCTAAAACCTTGATGTTGCAAGGATGCAAATGATTGAATTGATTTAGTTTCACTTGTTAAAAGGCTTTTTTTTTTTTTTTGCAAATTTTTAGTTTTTAATGGATTTAAGTATGATTTAGGGGTTCATTTTAAGCACTAAAAAGAAGTGTGTATGATTTTGCTTCCTTCAAAAAAAATGGCCAAGATCTCCCACAAGAAGAAGAAGAAGTAGATGGAATAAGAAGAATATAGACAAGAAGAGGAAGAAGAATTCCAAGTGCTTTGTCCACCTATAAGCTTGAAAAATCTGTAAACACTATGAGATAGACTATGAGTTCCTTTGTCTTCTTCATGCTCATGTGGACCTACAAAACCAATTTATACAATCCTACCAATCACAAAAATAAGCAAAATTAGCTAAAATTAGCAAATGACATACAAAACTTGACTAAAAAAGCTAATGAAGATGACCCATGCGGGGTCCCACCAGATGTGCCAAAATGTATATGAGCAATGTTAGTATGCTAATAGAAACCAAATTTAAATAAAGCTTCTACAAACTAAACAAAATTCATAAACTTCAAGATAGACTAATATGAGCTCTCAATTGGGAATATGAGCCATTAATGGACTCTCTCAATAAGAAGCTCTCTTGTTGAGTGGCTTTGTCTAAATAGATAGGATGTATGCTCAAGCTTATGCTTCAAAAAATGGCTTCAAATGGAGTTGGAATTTGGGTATGAGTGTATGGTTTTGATGTAAAATGGCTTCTTAAAATGGCATTATGACTTTACTTCATGGATTGTGTTATTTTGCAAAGGGGAAGGATCCAATTTATAGGCAAGAGGCTTGAGGGATTGAGGACTAAGATGCAAGGATGGGAAAAAGCTCATGGAGGGCTCAGATTGCATGAGAGGAGAGCACATGGATTGTGCTTCCTTACAGCCAATCAGGGAGTGAGAGGATGGAGGAAAGGGGAAGGATGAGTCAACAAAGGAGGCTCAAGGGATAAAATCTTCATAAAGACCCTCATAATGGCTTGTAAGAGCAATAAAAGGTCTTTGAAAGAGTCATTTATGGCCTAGTGGGCTTCATAAAGTTTTATGGTTGGGATATTTTGAAGGAGGTGAGAGGAATTTCGAATTGGGCTTGATTAGGAAGGTTTTAAGCTTGCTTAGGATTGTGCAAATGATTAGAGGATGGATTAGGATGGTTTAAGATTAGCCTAGGGATAGGCAAGTGGATGGCATTTAATGAGGGTGGGTGAAGGAGGAGATATTTGTTAACTTTGGCTTGGGTTAGTAAGTCTTAACCCATGTTTAGAGAATGTGACAAGGTTAGGAGGGGATTAGGATTAGGTTTAAAGACATCTTCTAGAAGAGTCTAGACTTTGGATGAGGATAAAGACTTTCTAGAATAGTCTAGAACTTCCTAGGATGAGGATGAAGACTTTCTAGAAGAGTCTAGAACCTCTTAGGATGAGGATAAATTAGATTTTTAGGAAATAAATAAAGTTTGATTTATTTCAAGGGTTTGGGTTGAAGAGATATTTATTAAAACTTTTTTAATAAACATGAGGATTAATATTTAATCTTAATTAAATATTTTGAGTTGGGATTAGGGGTAGGAAATGATGGGATTAGCCTTTAAACAAAATTAAAGAAGGATTAGAAGATTTTTGAAGAGGTTAGTGGTCTTAAGGAAATTGGCCAAGTTTTGGGCAAAAAATGAATTTTTTATTTATTTTGGGTTTTTTGGTCAATTTATTAATTAAATAATTAATAAATAAGGAAATAATGTTTAAATAAGGTTTAAACATTTTTGGGAGGGATTCCTTAATTAAATATTTTTAATTAAGATAAAGGGATTTAATGGCATAAAAATTAATTAATTAATTAATGATGATGTCATCAGGAATTTTTCAGAAAATAAAAATACTTTATTTTCTAAAGGTTTTTAGGTGTCTACAATCACAAGACATTGATTTCCATCAACTGTTTATAATTGAAATAAAACTCTATTCATTATTCAATACATATTCTACCAAGTTTTCCAAGAATACAAAATGAGATATTAATGTATTTTAACTTCTTCTAAATATTCACCTAAAAGTAAGTAACATATATTCTTGAAATAAAATATCTAAAAATACAAAATGAGATATTTATGTACTGCAATCAGTTAACTACTTCTAAATTTCTAGCTAGAATTAAATAACAGATGTTCTTGAAATGAAATATATATCTAATTACTATATATGCGAAATTGGGGGCCTTTAATGCTTACATACACATCAACATGGTCATTACCTGTGAGATCGTCCTGAAATAAATATTATGTTGTTTATTTGAGAAGTCTAACAGAGCAACATGTTGCCTTCTAACTAGAAGGATTATGCCTTTGCTCTTAGAATGAGAAACAGGCAACCAAACCTCTAGAATGAAGGATTTATGCAACTAAATGAAAGTGCAATTAATCTAGATGAGAGGTGCAATTATTAATCTAAGAAATGAAGAAGCATAGTATGCTAAATGGATGCATATTTAAAATCTAAATGATATTAGAATGAAAGAAATAAAGTTATGCAAATGTGAGCAAAGTGAGTGAGAATTTCAACATAAGTTCGACGCAAATTCCAAAATTCATCCTCTATAATGAGGAATGGAGAGCTTCTTTTAGGGCCCGTTTGGTTGCTGGACTACAATCAGAATAGGAATAGAAAATTAGAATTCAATTTTAATTCTCTGTTTAGTGCACCAAATTAGAATTAGGAATAGGAATACGTATTCCCCTTTTGCCCCAAAATGAGCATTTGTCCATTCTCCAAAATACTTGTAATTGGAATTGCTATTCCCATTCCCATTTTGAATTTTTCTTATGTGAAAATGTTTTCAAATCCGCTTCATTATAACTTCTTGTTGGAGCTCCCCAAAATGAAAAATCATGGCCATTTTCAAACTAATGATACTGAAAAAATATATATATTCCTCGAATTCTACTCACGGAAGACTAGCACACAGTGGCCAATGAATCACTCAGCATCGTGATTCGATTGCTCGATGTGGGGATTTGGATTCACCCACTTTACTATTTTTTGCTTCAGATTCTTTTCGTGAATGCCATGAATTTGTTAAAAATAAGTGTGTGAGAAGATGAAACCCTCTATAAATTATGTTTTTTCTTTTTCATTCATAAAATTTGATGGGGTTCAAACCTTCAATCTTCAATTCAAGTTTGTGCAACCAAATAAGAGATAAATGAGATTGGATTGTAATTTCCTATTCTCATTCCCATTTCCATTCCCATTCAAAATTTCACTTCTAATTCCCAATTCCTATGCCTACAACCAAACGGGCCCTTATAGAATCCAAGAGGTGATCAACAGTCAAGATTGAAGAGGAGAGAAAGTCATAAAGGAAACTTCCTCATGAAAAGGGAGTTAACTGGTTGCCTTTGAGTGAAAAAAGGAGTTAACTGGTTCCTTTTTGAGTGATAAAATGAGTTAACTAGTTCCTTTTTGAGAGATAAAAGGAGTTAACTAATTCCTTTTTGAGTGATAAAAGGAGTTAACTGATTCCTTTTTGAGTGATAAAAGGAGCTAACTGATTCCTTTTCGAGTGATAAAAGAAGTTAACCAATCACCTTTTTGAGAATATTTAATTTAATAAAATAGAATATGATGTCATAAATGAATAAATTTAACTAAATGAATAATTAAATTAAAAAATTAAAAAGAAGAGATATCTTATTAAATTAGATGAATTTAATTCCTTTGTATATTAGCTAAAGAGATAATTTTAATTTAATTAAAATAGAACACTTATAATTAAATTAAATTAAATCAATAGGTTTATGTAGCTAATTTGAATCGATATTTAGGAATTAAATAAATAATATGATTAATACAGATTAGGATTTTCTACATTTAACACCTAGGTCAAGTAGCGATTATCAGAATTAGAATTGCCTCGTAAAATAGGACTTAGGAATAATTGAATAAACCAAAGTTGGTTAATATGGTAATGTGCCAATTTTGGGGTATTACATTTGCCCCTCTTTGAATGAATGTGCGAACAACATGTTTGATTCAAAGAAATCAGAAGTATAGATCAAGAAATGAGATTAGTTCTGAAATTGATGATATAGAGACCAATTGATTAGCTCTTAAAGGTTATCTCCAGAGTGAAACTTAACCTTAAGGGATCCGGATAGAACACCTAGATACCAAATTTGATTGCATAAAGATTGTCAATTTTTATAGAACGGTTCCCAAAACAAGACTCAATTCTTAGGAGTTGGGATTTAGACTGTCCTGATACTTGTCCATTAAAAGATGACAAGATTAAAGATGATTCATAGAATTATCCCCAAAATGAGGCTTAATCCTCAACAAAAGTTAGGATTATCTCCAAATTAAAGCTTAATCCTTAGCAAGAATTTGGAATTATCTCTAGAACAAAGCTTAATCCCCCAGAGTCCAAATATAACACCTGAATATTGGTCCATAAAAGATAGTAAGATCCAATTATGAGTCATAGAATCATCTTCTGAATGAGGCTTGATCCTCAAGAGTTAGAGTTTAGACTATCCCGATACCTGTCTATTGAACTTTGACCAAAAATGTTATAAGATGTGATTAGCTGATCAAAAGATGAGATAGATAACATAGACGCTAGATAGAAAGGAGCGAGATGCCTCGAGTGACAAGATGCCCCGAGTGATGAGGACATAAGATTCAGATTGAGTTGAAATTCAGATTCAATGATGTAATCATCTTGCCCCCTCAGGGGCGAAATTGAAAGATGACACACTAGAAATATGATATAGAGCGGTATAGAGAGAGATACAGAAGTAATATTCTATTCAAAAGAATATAGAAGAGATCATAACGATTAGAAGAAAATTTGGAGTCAATTCAAAGTGACTTTAGGGTCTAGAAGACCAAGTTTGAACAAAGGTTGACCAAAGTTGACTTTTTCTAGAAATTTTGAAAATTTTGAAGGAAATGTGATTCGAAAATATTCCAAGATTCACAAAGTATCAAAAAAAAGACTACACAAGTGTTTGATCACGTTAGTCTAAAAAATTTAAAATGTATTTTTGAGCTGCTTAAGTGTGTCAAATTTTGAATTTGATCTCGAAAAATGAGTTCAGAGCAGCCAAAGTAGCTAAGAGGGTGATTAATTGATCATTTGTGCAGTTGTGAAGAACATGATGCTTTGAAGAAGCCAAAAATTCCTCATGACAAAGGATGAAAGTACATCTGCAATCAAACCATGTGCTTATGCAATGCAACCCTATGCTAGATGCAACCCTAGGTTTGGTTACTAAGCTTAGACAATTACCATCATTAAGCGTATAGCGAAACCCTATATGTCATATAATCCCCACTGACATTGCAATCATAGGAATATGAATAGGACATATGTTCTAGTTTTTTCAGGATTAAATGTAAGCATTCGAGGCACAAGAAGCTAGAATGACCAAAACATTTATCCCTTTTAATGTAGCAAGTTAATATAAGCAAAAAAGAATAAAAGCTAGGATGACCAGAATGTTACTTGTGTGTAGACACATTAGACACATAAGAGATCTATCTTATGCTAAGTATTCAGTAAGTATTATATCTACAACGACCCTTGCATTCGTAACTTGAGATAGAAGTGTGCTAGATATACTTGCAGTGACCTATACGTTCACTTAGCAGGACAAGTATCAGTATTTACTATAGCATGAAGAGTTTACTCCAACAAGCAAGGAGAAGAAACAACATTATTGATGTATCCATATAAAAAGAGTTGAGGTACACATGACCATCCAATATGAGATGGAGGCTTCTTATAGTGGACACTCCTCTTATATGGATACTTCAAATTATTGGAACTAAACCACAAACAAAAAACCAAGAAAAGATCATGCCCTTAGTCCTTGCTTCTCTAGTCAAAAAGGACATCATCGAGTTGCTCAAAGAGACATGATAAAGCAAAAGAAAAAAAAACAAAGAAAAGCTTAGCATATCCCAAACAAATTCATCATTTTTGGGTTCAATGTTTTTGTGTTATAGGATTGATGCCAAGTGTCAATGTCCAAAACATGTTTGAAAAAACCTCTTCTGTAGAGTGACAGGCATAGTTAGAACAACTGGTGACTAAAGTCAAAGAGGAATCTTCAGTAACAAGAACCTTGGTAGAACTAAGTGATAGTAGACAGACACAGTCGGGGCAACTAGTGACTAATGGAAGAGAGACCTTCCATAAAAGAATCTCAAAAAGTGACACGAGCAACAATAAGCAGACGTAGTTGAAACAACTAGTGACTATTGCAAAAGAGATTCTATGAGGAGAATCTCGAAAAGAAGTGACCCTAGTGACAATAGGCAAACATAGTTAGAACAATTGGTGACTGATGCAAAAGAGATTCTATGAGGAGAATCTCAACAAAGAGTGACACTAGTGACAGTAGGCAGACATAGCTAAAACAACTAGTAATGGTCGCAAAAGAGATTCCATGAGAGGAATCTCAATAGCGACACAAGCGAAAATAGGCAGACATAGTTAGAACAACTAGTGACTGTCACAAGAGATTCCTATGACACTATAGGGTGTTGCCTCCGAGTTATGAAAAGATTCAATCCATGGATACATGAGCAAAAGTAACAAATTAAAGTAGGAAAGCAACTTTACATGAGCCAGAAGATGCGCTGTAAGATATAGCATTGGGAACACGAGGTGCTTGTTTACCAAGTTTTCACCTTCTTGGCAGAAATTCTATTTTTGCTACCATAATGTTTGTTTCCAAATTTCCATCAATGACACTTTTTTTTGTTTTTCCATTTTTTTTGTATTTTTCTCTTCTTCTTTTTTGTATTTTTGAATTTTTCAAATGTTTTTGGTATTACCAAGGTGCCCATTGCTAGGTTTTCACCAAGATAATGATTTTTTTAGGACTTTTTGCAATTTTAAAGATTTTTTTAGGACATTTAAATATATACAGAGAGCTTTTGTGATCAAATCAGTTGTAGAACTGCTTCAAGTGGAGAGTGTTGATGGGCTCTTTGAGCACCTCTCCCTTGGCTATAGAAATTTGGTAAGCACAAGATCCAAACACCGTAGTGACTATGTACAAACCAAGCCAGTTAGGTTCGAACTTCCCCTTTTTTACTCTTTGTTGTTGATTCTTAGGGTTTTCTCTCAAAATGAGATCACCTAGTTGGAAGTCACATGGCTTAACTTTCTTATTGTAGCTTTTAGACATACATTGTTGATAAGCTCGGAGATGATCGTACACTACTTGCCAATGTTCATCTAATAGTTCTAGCCCTTGAAGCCAAGATATTTTATAGTCTTCATCAATGATGAGGCCTTTCATGGAGATTCTCAAAGTAGGGATCTCAACCTCAATGGGAAGCACAACATCCACTCCATATACTAAAGCAAATGGCATTGTACCGGTTGGAGTTCTGATACTTGTTCTATAAGCCCATAAAGTTGGATTAGTCTAAATATGTCAGTCCCTTCCAGATTTACTGACTGTGCGATGCAAAATCTTAAGGATCGCCTTGTTGGATGCTTTTGCTTGACTATTACCCTAGAGGTAATAAATAGAAGACCAATGTTGCGTGATTCTAAACCTTTTACATAATTCCTTAAGATCCTTGTTTTTAAACTGTCCTCCATTGTCAATAATAACGGAGGAAGGTACACCATAATTGCATATGATGTAAATCATAATGAACAAAGCTACACTTTTTACATTTGCTATGGAAAGAGGGACTGCCTCTACCCACTTAGTGAAGTAATCTATAGCGGTAATGATAAACTTATGTCTATTTGAAGAAGATGGGTGAATCTGACCCACAAGATCAAAGGCCCATTGTTGAAATGGCCATAGTGTAACAAATGGAATTAGATCTCTATCTAGAGCATTAAATAGATTCCCATGGATCTGATATTGCTTACAGGACTTAACATATTTGATCACCTCTTGCTCTATATTCAGCCAATAGTAACCAGCTCTAATAAGTTTACGAACTAGTGTCAAGCCATTTGAGTGAGATCTGCAAATTCTCTCGTGTACATCTACTAATGTGCATTTGGACTCTTCAGGTTCTAGACACCTAAGGAGTGTTCTGTTGAGACCTCTCCTAAACAAGTCGTCAATAATAATGATATACTATGAAGTATTACAGATAAGGTGATGTTTTTTATTCTAGGTTAGATTGTCTAGAATGGTTTGGTCATGTAAGTAAGAGTATATGTGTTGGTAGTGAGATGAGTCATGTCCTACAATAGAACAGATCATCTTAGATTTGGGAGAGTCATAGGTAGGGTAGAGTAATTTTTCCACTAGGAACTCATGTTAGAGATCATTTTCTGGCATCTGTAACAAGGAAGCCAGAGTAGCCATGGCATCAGTTGCATTGTTGGCTGCCCAAGGAATCTGTTGAAAATTGATGTGAGCAAAGTATTTCTTCAAGTCATCCACCATGCATTTATAAGGAATCAATTACTCATCCTTTGTTTGATATACATCACTGACCTGGTTGATTATAAGTTATGAATCACCAAAGATGTTTAATTGATCCACTCTCCATTCAACTACAAACTTCATGCCATTAATGAGAGCTTCATATTCTACGATGTTGTTTGTACAAGGAAACAAAATCTTGTATACTTTAGGCAGTGAATATCTTTGTGGTGTTCTGAAGAGCAACCCAACATCAGATCCTTGTTGTGTGAAGGCTATGTCGAAGAACATTATTCACATTTGGTGTGTGAGCATTAGAATTGACTCATCTGAAAAATCAATGTTCAGTAGGAGAAGACTCTGCATCGATGCATCTGCTAGTTGATCAACAATCGCTTGTCCCTTGATAGCCTTTCATTCAATATACTGAATGTCAAACTCGTCGAGTACCATGACCTACTTAGCCAATCTTCCTATTAGAGTTACCTTGCTGAGAAAGTACTTCAGTGGATCAATTTTAGCCACTAGTCATGTAGTGTGAGCAAGCATGTAGTGTCTCAACTTTTGGGAAGCAAAGACAATTGCCAAGAAAGCTTTCTTAATGATACTGTAATTCATCTCATAAGAGAACAATGTGTGACTCAAATAGTAAATAGCTCTTTCCTTGTTATTGTTGTCCCCTTGAGCTAATAAGATACCCAGAGATGTTTCAGTTGTTGAGATATACAAAATCAAAGGCTTCCCATAGATAGGAGGCATCAAGATTAGTGGATTAGCAAGATATTGTTTTATCAGTGTCAAGCTTTGTTCGCAATCCTAACTCTAGTTATATTTCACACCCTTATGTAGAGTCCTTGTAAAAGGTTGTGATCTATCCACCAGCTATGAGATGAACCTATGAATAGATTGGGATCTTCCTTGTAAAGCTCACATTTGACTGATATTATGGGGTGGAAGCATATCCATGATTGCTTGGACTTTCTTTGGATCCACCTCAATTCATTTTGCAGACACAATGTAGCCAAGTAGTTTCCCATATGTCACACTGAATGCACACTTCTTGGGGTTAAGTCTCAGACTGAATTTTTCCATGCGATCTAGGATAGGTCCCAAATCTTGAAGATGAGTATTGTGTTTTGCGCTCTTAACTAAGGTATCATCGACATAATCCTCCATTGTTTTATGCATCATGTCATGAAAAATTGTAGTAACTCCCCTTTGATATGTTGCACCAACATTTTTCAAGCCAAATGGCATTACGTTCCAACAGAAGGTTCCCTATGCACATGTAAAAGCAGTCTTTTCCTGATCCTCTGGTGCAATTTTGATCTGATTATAACCAGAAAAATTTATCTATGAGTGAGTACATCTCATATCCTACTATCATGTCCACTAACATATCAATGTTGGGAAGTGGAAAATCATCCTTAAGACATGCTAAGTTGAGATCACGGAAGTTAGTACAAACTTTGATAGATTTTTCGTGCTTGGAGACTGAAACAATGTTGGATATCCATTCAACGTAATCAATAGCACAGATGAAACCAACTGTCAGAAGCTTCTTCAATTCAACTTTGACAAGCAATGCAACATGACAATGCATTTTTCAAAGTTTTTGTTTAACTGGTTTAATGTCTGATGCGATGGACAAATGATGCATAATGAGATCAGGATCTAGTCTTGGCATGTCCGAATATGTCCACACAAAGTTTATCTTCTTCTCTTGGAAGAAGGCAATGAATTCCTCTTTTTCTTCTGGTGATAGTGACTATGCTAGATGTATCATGTGAGGATGCTCTTATGTGCCCAAGTTGATCGATTGTGTTGGCTCTATCAACACTGATGATCTCTCCTAAAAATGACTAGGAAGTGCATCAAATATCTCATCTAGAGGCACGTTAGAGAGGTTTTCACCTTTGGATACATCTTTTATTTTTACTTTTTTAAGTTTTGCCACTGCCACAATGTGGTTTTTGTTAGAATTGTTTTAGAATAACTGAGAGGGGGGGGGGGGGGGGGGGGGGGTGTGAATTAGTTATTCAAAGTCCAGATGTCCCTTATACACTTTTCACTAAGTGTGATAAACCCATTCAATCATTCATTCATATAAACTTTAACTTTTCTAACTAGCAAGTTATTGTAAATCAACATGCAAGTACACCACATAGGAAATCAACACATGACATAGTGATTTACGTGGAAACCCAATTTGAGAAAAACCACCAGTAACATGCTACTCAATTCTCACCCTTCTAAAGTGATGCCCTGTGAAAGGCTTGCCCTGTTAGAGGCTTACAACACACACTATTAAATGTGATCCATTAGAGGATTTAACCACCCTGTTAGAAGTGGGCTTGGTAAAAGGACTTTAGATCATTCACTTGGAATGCCACCCTGTTAAAGGATTTACAAATGGCTATTAAGGCAACCTAAGTTCATAGGATTTTCAGATCTAATACAATTGCTAGAGAGTATTAGAAAATTTTGACTTGACTACAACATACAACTTATCTTGCAGATTTTAGATCACTTCTCTACTCATATCCATGTCTGGCCTTCTATCTCTGTAACTCTTAACCGCTTGTCTTTTCTTTCAAGCTTTGTCTCCTTGAGTCTCCATACTCAATATAATAGTACAATCATCTCTTCATGACCACTTGTAGAATCAAAGCTTCTGTGCTCTTCCTTCTCCTAGATGTCTCCTCCTTGACACCCTTTCAATCACTTCGTAGATTTTGGCACTTCTGTAGTAATAGGATCAGCAGCTCTTTGCTTCTTGGTCTATGACTTCTTAAATAGAAGTCTTGGAGTTCCTTTTCCTGCTTGATTCTTCCATTTTTCAATTTCAATTCACATGGATTAGGCAGGATACATTGTATCTATCCCATATTCTATTTCCTCTAGAAACTTCTTGAATAATCCTTTAGAATTTGCCCAAAAACGGTTTACATAAGATTTTGTGCCAACAACTCATCAATCTTATCTTCCAACTTGTTCACAAAATTCAATGCAACCACTATGTCAGCTTAGATTTGGTGAATCTTTATCATTTGAAATAATGCAGCAGCTCGACACTATTGAAATACTAGTGCTCGACACATACTATGTTATTTGGTATTAACTATGTTTTTCCTGATGCCCGACACCTAAAGATCACTCATCACTAATTGAAAATTTTTCTTATGCTCAGCACCTAATCTTTTACTCAACACTTGAAGATCCCTCGACACTAACTAAATTTTTTGTTACTTGACTTCTATTAAGAATTTGCTCGGCTTCAACTGACTTGCTCAACACCTTCTGATGATCAAAGTTAAAGCTTTGCAGTCAACCTTGTTACAATTTCTTCTTCCAATGTATCTAAGTGTGACCAACCTCTATATCTTTGAGTTTGTCATCAATACATTACTTGACCATTGTCTTAACCGATTTTTGCACTTCATTACAATATCATAACTCACCCCTTCCTTTAGGTGCTCTCGTTACATCTTGTTGATCAAATCCTCTTCATCAATAAACTAAGTGATAGTGCATGAATCTTATAAGAAAATATCATCTCTACAAATAGCAGGTTTGACATCAATGGAAAAACAATGATTGAAAACAATCTTTTACAACAATCTCCCTCTTTGATCTTCAACAACAATGAGCTTTTCCATCAGTTTTCACCATCAGGCCTTCTATTATTTTTCATTTTGATTATATGACTGAGATATTTGATGTTAGCTTCAGTCATGTTGATGCTTTGTTTACTGGTGGAAGACGTTACTAGTTTGACAACGTTTAAGTAGCAGGCAAGAGAATAGTCATTCTAGAATGTGGGGACTTCACTAGATGTATTAGAATTCTAGTCTATAAGCTCAGGATATGTGAGTGAAAGAGTAGTGGTTGGTTCAACTACGTTCACAATATAATTATTAAATGCTTGGACCAATAATTTGAGACTTAGAGCAGCTTCATCCACAAGTTTATTTGAATGCCTTTGAGCACTAACGTCATCAACCGAAGACTTGAGGACACTAGATGGATCAGACCTGTCTGACCTAACCCTAGACGCTTCACCTACTTCGAGTTAGTTTTCATAGACATGAACTTGGTCAATGTCTTTATCTATAGAGGCTTCTAAAAGGGAGTCAAATTCATATTCCTTAGAATCGGTGCTACATGGTGACATGCTATAGAATTCCCCAATAGTGATAGGGACATACTCTCCTTCATTATCTGGATTTTTACACAAGTACTCAACATGTAACGCTTGACTAGACTTTCTTTGTTCTGAATAGGCATAGTGTGGATCATTATTGTCCTGAGAAGAATCACTAGTACCATCCATAATGCTAACATGTGGCACAAAGTCATCTGGCTCAACAAAGAATTTAGCATGATCACGAGGAATATGATAAGGATAAGGATCATCATCATCAGTATTATCTTCTCGAGTATCAAAATCATCTTGTGACTCATTTCCAGATGAACTCTCAGGCTCTGCTACGGATTTGCTAACCCCTAAATGGAAGGGAACCTTCTTAAAGCCTAGACTAGATGTATCTCTTTTTCTTTGAGCTATTACTTTGACAGGATCAACTAGACCGTTGTTATTGCATCCAATAGGACCAGTCCCCTTATAGCCAAAGCACTTCATGAATCTAAGACCAGGGCCATATTTCTCAGGAGTGATCTCACGAGTTTGTTCTATGAGGTCAATTGGTGTCTCCTCTTTGTAAAGCCATGCAACAATGGCTCTATTTTCGCTTTCACCCTCTAAGGGGACTGTAGCCTTGACAAAAGTACCATTTATACTTGGTTTGAGGTGTCAACATAAATGTCTTCTTTGCCTCATATGGTCTCCCATAATGATGGGGAGACTCAAGAAGAGATGTTAATGACAACACTGGTTCGATAAGGTATTCACTCATGCTAGTTTCTTTAAGCTTGAATGACTACTCAATTTGCTTTAGCTTGTTATCATGATAATTAGTATATCCTCTATTAGTGGTTACAAAATTCTCAGTAGCTTTCAGCATATTGTAGGTATAGCTAGTACTTGCAGGGATAGTGACTTTGGAGCCATGAAACAAGAATTTTACGCATTGATGGTATGTGGATGGCACAGTGTGCATCTCATGTATCCATGGCCTTCCTAGAAGAATATTGTAAGCCAAGGGAATGTCGAGGACCTAACAAGTGACATCCCTTTCTATAGGAGCGACGCGGAGGGGCAACACTACAAGACTTAGAGACTTTCACTCGACTTCGTCATATGCTTTGATAGTGATCTTGCAACAAGGATTAATAGAGTCCTCAGAATAATCTAATTGTCTAAGTAGAGTAGCAGAGACAATGTTTAGCCTAGCTCCATTATTGATGAGTACCCAATGAACACGTGTTTGATGTATCGTGACCTTAATGTGTAGAGGTTGATTGTGTGGGTGCCTCAATGAATTATCATCCTCCTTAGAGAAAGATATATAGTAAGGCGAGGTCAAATGACCTACCATAGATTGAAATCGCTCAAGATCAAGATCTTCAGGAATATTTGCCTTAGTGAGGGCTTTGTTAAGAATCTACCTATGGGTAGGTGAGATTTTAAGCAGCTCAAAGATTGTGATTTGAGCATTAGTTCATTTTAATTGATTGAGAACATTGTAGCTAGTGGCTGTTGAATTTGTTGTGAGTTTTGCACCTCTACCAGATGGACCAATAAGGGTTTTATCTTTGTGTTGTTCAAGATCAGGAGTAGAAGGCATAGGGCCTTTGAGTACCAACTTGGCACAAGAATGAGTAACAGCATTGGCACAGTATTGCGAAGATGTATTGTTGGTTGTGTGGGAAGTAAGGCCCCTCAAGACAAACGATGTCTTGGGTTTATTGTTATCTTGCTTGCCCTTGATGGCAATAACGTCACAATACTCAAAATCCATAGGTTCAACCATGTTGACTAGATTGTTGTCATTAGAGTGTGTATAGTTGACCTTGTTAGATTTTGGTTTTGAGCTCTCTCCTTTTTCATAAGACAAGAAGGGGTCCTTGAAAGCCTTGTGATTCGAGTTCTTGTTATGTGTGTCTACCACAATGTCACCATCATTGATCATGTCCTGGACTTTGTGACACAAGTTTACGCACTTGCTAGTTTTGTGTCCCTTATTTTGGTGGTACCCATAGAATGCGATTTCGTTCCACCATGGTAGGTGTGGTTGCGGGTCATAAGGGTGAGAGTTGTCCAATGGTGAAATGAACTTGTTTTGTAGCAAGGCCTTGTAAACAACATCCAAAGGTTTACCCAGAGGTGTATATTCTCGTTTAGGGTGTGTAGCCCATGAGTTTCTCGATCTATTTCTGGATGTCTTGTTGTCAAGAGGAGGTTTCTCAATATTCTTGGCTGCGTTGAGACTATTTGTGAGATTAAAGGCTGCCTTAGCAGGTTTAGGAGTGACGTTGTCAACAACCCCATCATGTACAATTTCTTGGTTCTTGTTGACATACTTGGGTTTGTCCTTGTTAGAGGTGGATCCTTGTTTTGTGTCTCTTTGAAGGGTAAGTTCGCCTTTCTTGACTATGAATTCCTCTATGCAGATAGCTTGTGTGACCATGTCCTCGAAGGTGTTTGGACCTTGAAGTTGGATTCTATACCCAAAATTGGGCAGGAGATTATCAATGAAGATGTCAAGCTTTTCCATTTCAGGAATCTTGCATGAATATTTAGTATAAAGTTGTCTCCATCTTTGAAGGAATGTGAGGAAAGGCTCCCCAACTCTCTATTTAAGGTTGCACAAGTCTCGAATATCAACTAGGTGTTGTATGTTGTGAGAGTAATGTTAGAAAAAGAAGTTAGTGATTTCATCGAATGTTTCGATAGCAACAGGCAAGTGTGAAAACCACTCCATAGCCTAACCACCTAGACTCCTTGGAAATAGACACATGAGATATGTTTGATTATGCATAAATTCCATAGACAAGGCTCCAAATTCTCGCAAATGAATCTGGGGATCAATGGTTCCAAAGTATTTATCATACTTAGGAAATTCAACCCCCCTTGGAAAAGGAGGCATGTTTATACTCTTGTCAAAGGGGAATGGACAAAGAGCATCTAAAGTGTACATTTTTGTAGGTCTGTCTTTGTCACTCATCATTTGAGCTAACTGGTCTTGCATGATTTTCTATTTTTTTTGCAATTTGGAAGTTTCAGTTTCCTTTTCAGGTGTAATGATAGTTTCAATGTTGAAATGATGAGGCAGCTTGGCTCCCTCTTGGGCAAGTTTGAGAGAGTATTTCTCTTTCTCTTCATTAAGCAAGATTTCCATGACCTTTTGGAAGTTTTTTTCTTTATAACACTTTGCTATGTGTTCATAAAGTATTTCCACCTCTTCCTCATCTTCATCAGTGTAAGGGTCTTTCTCTTTGTCATTCCTAGGTTGGTCTTAGTTTCTGCTATGTTCATCGTGTTCAGGTTTGTAATCAGCCACTATAGGAAGGTGTTTAGTTTTTGTATGTTTTGATTGGAAAGGTCCCTTTAAAAAGAATTCAGATGTATTGTTTGGATATGTGGGACCTTTGTTAGTTTTAGGATACTCTTGATACAAGGGATTCTTGGTTTGTCGCAAGTTTATAGAGAATGTTCTAAGGACTCAAGGCAATTTGACAGGTGAGGGAGATCGTGAAGATTCCTCACTAGATGAACTAGAGATAAACCATGTATGGACTGAAGAGTGACCTCTGCCATGATTAGTACCCCTAGCTCTACCTCATCCAGGTCTTTGGAGATAAAACACGTTGCCACTTCTTGTTGCCACAGTCATAGACAAGGACAAAAAGTGAAAGCTTAAACAAGGACCACACTATAACATAGTCTCAAAAACAAAGCAAGATAAGGGTACCATATACTAAGGTACGAGTCATCTAAGTAATGGCTAGAATAGCTAAAGATTATGACTATCATGACATAGAGTATGACAAGCACCAAAGAT
The DNA here is from genome assembly GCA_028749045.1 of Cupressus sempervirens. Taxonomy (NCBI): domain Eukaryota; kingdom Viridiplantae; phylum Streptophyta; class Pinopsida; order Cupressales; family Cupressaceae; genus Cupressus; species Cupressus sempervirens. Next base: position 395,662,629 of record CM053787.1, read on the forward strand.
CAAAGACAAAGTGAACAAGAGACAAGACTAGTTTATGTGTAGGTCACAAGTCATTAGCTAAGCAAGAAGTTGTTGTTTGACATTGTTTGTAGATAGAAAAGAGGTAAAATGTTGTAGATAATAGACCAGATTTAGAACGCTAGTAGCTCTGATAGACAAGATACTAAATTTTCAAGTGATTTTTGCAAGTTTCAGACTATTTTGGATAGATTGTTGATTGTTTTGATAGATTTTAGATAGATAGTAAGACTGTTCTCAAGTTTAGGACAACATTTTGGTTGTTTTGAACAAGACAATTGGTTTTTAGATAAACACGAGAAGTAAGCAGTAGTTTCAAAGAACCCAACCAAGGACAAAGCAACTCAGAGGGCTGGGGGAGTCTTGAGGTTTAGTTTGTTTGACAGGTTTGGACAATATTTAAAGACTCAATAACAAATACGCTTTTATCCCTAAAACAAAAAATTGGTAGAGAAGGCAAAACCTTTGTCCCACAACTTATGTGCATGTGTGCACCTCACACAACCGTGTCACCCCCTAAAGGGTGCTCATGTTTTTGGTGTATTCAAAGGGCTCAATAACATATATGTTGAATGAACAACCTTGTGGCAGGGGTCAAGTGCATATACCACCTTCCAATGCCCAGTTGCATGCCCATGGTGAGTTCTACAAGAGAGATTCTTTCCCCTCCTTGCACAAAGATTATGCCTCCTTTCAGAGGTGAACCAAGTAGCAACTAACTAAGAGGTTTTTACTTGGCTTCTATTCATACTAATCCCTGGTGGCTTCACAAGTGAAGTTGAGGCTAAAAGCCCACACCAGCATCTGTAAGTGCACACACTTGACTAGCAAGACTGGGGCCAACACTGACTAGTGTAGTTTACAGAGCCTCTTCTTGATATGTGATATCAAAATGAAGAAGAGGAAATTAATATGGCTTTGGAGTCTTTCGCTCAACATAGTTTTTTGGAGAGAGGTGGAATCTCTGGTGAAAGGAGTGTGCTCACTTGGGTTGTCCTTGGAGGTTGGATCACTCTGGTAGGCCCTCTAAAGGATTGACTCGAACTGGTGGTTCAGATTTAAGGGTCAAAGTTTCTGATTTTCCTCAAGGGGAAAGAGCATACTCCTCTACCTCATTTCCTCACCCAAACATGCAAGACATGTTAATCACCGAGGTAGCTTAATCAATCCCACCTTGGCCTATTCCAAGACTTTGATCCCCTAAAAGGAAATCATCATATCTTCATTAAAGGCTTCATTTGGGAGAACTGCTAACTTGCTTGCCTCCCTCAGATGCCATCTTTCAGAGGCTTCTAGGTTTTTGATTTACCCTTGGTCATGACCTCCAAGTGGTAAAGAGCATACTCCCCTATTCCCCTATTTTGTACCCTACGAAGTTCACAAGCCCTATTTATACTATGTGTGAAAAGCAATAAAAGAAGACACAACGTTTATGTGGGTTTGAAACAAGTCTTCGTCATTCGTATCTTTGACAAGTGTCTTGCATTCACACAGTCAGTATATGTTTGAAGTATTTGGATAAAAGGTGTCTTTGTCAAGCATCCTGCAAACCATTGTTAAGCTATTGAAAACCATAAATCCAAGTGAAAATGCTTCAGAAAACACCATTAATCAAACAAAATCTTAACTATGGGAAAATAAAATTTAACTTTTTTTGTTCTTTTTATACCTAGAAAATAGCTTAGAAAAAGTCAAAACCTAAGAAAACCTCAAAAGTCAAAATTCGTTTTATACTTTAAAAAAAATTTAAAAATTATTTTTAAAAAAATGTCCTGCAAACCACTGTTAAGCTGCAAAAAAACAAAAATTTGAAATAAAATGCTTCAAAGAAAACTGTTAGTCAAACAAATATCTTAATAAACTAGAATATGAAAACTGTATCTTGCATTGCTGTTGCAAAATTCCACGTGAAATCATGCACAGATCCACGTGAAGAAATGATGTGCACTGCGTGAGAATCTGCATGATTATGCACTTTTTTGCATGAGAATTATAGGGGAAGACACGAAATCCTCAGGTCTTCGCATGAAAATTATATTTCTTGTGCGAAAATTTGGAAACTTGTACAGACAAAACAATAAAAAATGCAAAAAATATAGAAAATGAGACCAAAAAATTTGATTTTTCAAGCCCCACGGTGGGCGCCAGAAATGTATATGCAAAATTGGGGGAATCTAATCCTCACATACACTTCAACATGATCATTACTTGTGAGATCATCCCGAAATAAACATTGTATTGTTTATTCAAAAAGTCTAACAGAGCGACTTGTTTGCTACTAACTAGAAGGATTATGCCTTTGCTCTCAGGACGAGAAATGGGCAACCAGAACTCTAGAACAAAGTTATGCAACTAAATGAAAGTGCAATTAATCTAGATGAGGGATGCAATTATTAATCTAAGAAATGAAGAAGCATAGTATGCTAAATGGATGCATATTTAAAATCTAAATGATATTACAATGAAAGAAATAAAGTTATGCAAATGTGAGCAAAGTGAGTAAGAATTTCAACATAAGTTTGACATAAATTCCAAAATTCATCCTCTATAATGAGGAATGGAGAGCTTCTTTTATAGAATCCAAGAGGTGATTGACGGTCGAGATTAATTAGAATGGATGGTCAAGATTGAAGAGGAGAGCCAGTCATAAAGGAAACTTTCTCATGAAAAGGGAGTTAACTCGTTGCCTTTGAGTGATAAAAGGAGTTAACTGCTTCCTTTTTGAGTGATAAAAGGAGTTAATTGATTCCTTTTTGAGTGATAAAAGGAGCTAATTGATTCCTTTTCGAGTGATAAAAGGAGCTAACTGATTCCTCTTCAAGTGATAAAAGGAGTTAATCGATCACCTTTTTGAGAATATTTAATTTAATAAAATAGAATATGACCTCATAAATGAATAGCTTTAACTAAATGAATAATTAAATTTAATAATTAAAAAGAGGAGATATCTTATTACATTAAATGTATTTAATTCCTTTGTATATTAGCTAAAGAGGTAATTTTAATTTAATTAAAGTAGAACACTTATAATTAAATCAAATTAAATCAATAGGTTTATGTAGCTAATTTGAGTCGATATTTAGGAATTAAATAAATAATATGATTAACACAGATTAGGATTTTCTGCATTTGACACCTAGGTCAAGTGGCGATTATCAGAATTAGAATTGCCTAGTAAAATAGGACTTAGGAATAATTGAATAAAGCAGAGTTGGTTAATATGGCAATGTGCCAATTTTGGGGTATTACAATTAAAAATTGAGATAATTGCGAACATTTAACTTCTTCTAATTAAGTAACAACTATTTGTGAAGTAAATGACTTTCATCTTGAAATGAAATAATTGAACATTCAGAGGTTTAAAGAACATACAGTATAATTTGAGAAACTTTTTTTACTTGTTGTCCAAGCCTTGACATTGGTGAGAGGAGAAGCATTGACATAGGCTTAACTTGCTAACCGCAGACCATTACTTATCCCCACATATTCTAATTCAATAGAATGACCCTCCCTACCCTGAGGTCGGGCTTGAGATGTTCATAAGTCCAGCCATTAGAATAATCAGGTGGGTTGAAGTCCCAACAATTATTCAACAAAATAAATAAAGCGTCTGGACAATCAACAAAGATCACTTGCTCGGCATTTTTGCCTAATTCCGCCCTAGCCAAGGATTTCAAAATTGGATCTACAAACCCTATCTCCACTACTCAGCTTGACAACATTCTTCATGAGTGGAACATGCATGAGCTAATGCATTATTTATCATGTTATTTATTTATTCTGATGCCATTGTTGTTTTACAGGTTCTCTACACCTCTTCACCTTATTCAGGCCTCCAAGCCAATGATTCCCAAGTGCTATCATATTATAATTGTAGCAAAACATTTCACCTTCTCCACCATATCATGGCATCATCGCCTGGTGAATTCATTGGTGTTTTGTTTTTGAGATATTCTATTCACCATTATGAAATATGAATGGAAGTATTTGGATTTAAATATATTTATCAAACTACACAGCAAAGTATCCATTATATGAAGCTGATTACTAATGTATATATATCAATTTACACCTATCATTTCTTGCATTTGAATGGAACTATCAGATATCATGACATGGAATTGATATTACATTCTCCTTACTACTATTGTTACATTATGAAAAAGAAAACTAAGAGCTGATAGAACTTAGAACATATAAAGAAACTTGGTTTGCTGTGCGTTGAACTTGGCAAATAAAGAAAATAAACAAGTTGCGACAGGTGCCTTACGTGACTCCTCTAATGTCTTTGAAAGGCTTGTGCTTGGATGAATCCTTGATTTCTAAACTGTGATCCACAACAAGTGTAATATGAAAAGTTTAGGCAAATATAATTTCAAATTATGATCTCTGCTACTTTGGGGTTTCAGCGGCAATGGGTTTGAAAGGCTGAATGGAATAATCGAATGCATGATACGATTATGGGATTTAAAGAAATAAGCAAAAGCCTGACTCTACGACTTCCATCTGTTACAAGAAACCATTCGAAACCATTCAAATCGACTTAAAGAATAAAAAGAAAGGAGGAGGAAAAGAAAGGAAGAAAGAAAGAAAGAAGATGAAAAGTTTTAAAAGTTATTGTTATAATATTTTCTCATCTACCCTTATGTGTACATAATAATAAGGTGACATCATTGGATTATTATTTATAATGTATTGGTGTCATCTTATTATTATTTACATATGTTCGTATTTGAGAATGTAAAATAATAGTTAAATAATAATATTTGATAAATCTTTTAAAGATAAGAATTTATGTTTATTTTACTTTATTTATTAAAATGTTCTTCTTATAGCTCATGCGGTTCCATCATGAAATATGTTGCCAAGTCCTAGTAACCTTGCCAAGATAGTTTTAGGTCAAACCTGTCAATTCTGATGACTGAGCTATTTGACCATCCCTTTCCAATGACCCCGTTTAGCAATGCTTCCCCTCTCTCTTCAGTCTTCTTCCTCTAATCATTCAAAACAATGTTCTCACAAAGACATCAATTTAATATTTAAAAATTGCTAATCCCAAAATCATCAAGTGACTGTTAGGGATTTCATCAATGTTAGAGTAATTAACTCTACATGTTCATTGTATATACAACAACTACAATTAACTAACTTACTTTCACATGATCATGAATAAATTGACACAACGACTATATTTAACTAACTTACTTTCCTATGATAAATAAATCGATGCAACGACTATAATTAACTAACTCAATTTCACACAATCATTAAGGAATAATCAACGACTATAATTAACTAACTCATTTTCACATGATATGAAGAAATAAACAATGACTATAATTAACTAACTCAATTTCACATGATATTATTTCGTTAAAACAACGACTATGTTCAACTTAAAATTTAGGGCAAAATTTGGGATGTAACATCCACGAGGCCATAAGCCTAAGGGACCCACGTAAAACATCTAGTTAGCCTGATGTGATTACTCCAACCTATTGATTTTGTTGTGAATTTGCATAAGTAAAATGGCCCCCTTGAAGAGTCTTGGTCCTTCGAAAAGATCTTTTATGTTGTTCAGTTTTAACATTTCTTTGTGTAGGTTGCGAATGTCTTCGTATGTTGTACAATCCTTCAGATAGTGCCACTCTGTTTCCACCACCCCTTTGTTGCAAAATCTACAAATTCTGTCCTCCCACTCTTCCTTAGAAACCTTCCATTTACTAGTTTCACATCTCAAATAGTGGAAATCAGATATCAATTGAGCGATTAGAAGTGTTGCCTTTCCTTGACATCGGCTCCTAAATATTCTTTTCTCACAAAATTATTATTGAACCCATTTCAATGGCCGTTAAAAAATAAAAAATTAAACAAAGCAGTCATATGGAACCTCACCCCAAGCAGCTGCCTGAACCTTTGATGGAACGATTAATTTTGTTTCGATGCCGCGGACAGTTTGAGCTAGATTGTAAAACCCAAGGCTCAAACCTGCGAAGTCGCCTTGTCCATTCTTAAATCCTCAACTTCCGAAAGTCCCAGCAGAGCACATTCATCTCCGATGGCAAGCCTAGAGGTTCTATTTCGCCAAGCAGGCAGGGCCTGCACTAAACTGCATTTGGGGACTCGAACACCGTACGTCTTTCAACACTTTCCATACTGTTCCTCATCATCTTCATCTTCCCGTGAAGAAGATACATCACTACGCAGTGATCCTCCCGCCATTGAAGTGGTATCGTATGCTCCAAAACCGAAGAATCCAAATACAGAAAATACCAATGCAGAAAGCCCAAATGCCAATCAGTCCAGAACAACAACAGCAGCAAACAGAGATTTCACACCTCCTGGGCAGAGTGGAGATTCGATTGCCCTACCCTGGAGTCGTGAAGATGGCAGGTACTTAAAGGATTCTCCTTCTGTTCCTGTCGTTTCTTATGGGCTTAAAGTGGCTCCATTGCCCGAAGACAAGGTCGCCCTGCAGGAACAAGAACACGTTGAAGGAATAAAGGAGGTGGAAAACAGTTTTGAAGGGGTAAAGGAGAAGGGGGAAGTGATCAAGGAAGCCCTTAGGGATTTTGGAGGAGGGGTAAAGTGGCAATTGGAAAGGGAGGGAAACAGATTGCGGCAACACATGTTTGCCAGGAGGCAGGAGGCTAATATTCCCTTTCCTAAGCTTTTGCCTCCGGAGAAGAAGCAGCCTAAAGTTCTGTATGAGTTGAATGAAGCCATAAAACATGTCAAGGTATTCATTTTTGTTAATAGAACACTTTAGGCTTCCACGTCCATTCGGTTTTGAAGATAATGCTGCGTAGAATGAAAATATAATCAATTCTTTGTTTCTCCGTTGAACTTTTTTTTAAGTTGGTTTTGTATTCTGATTTATCGGTTTTATAATGTAATCTTTTTATGTTAAATTAGCAAACAATCTCGCCCTGTGAATAAATGCATTTTTCCACTGGGTAATTGCTTGTATGCCATGCGTTTAGTAAATTGGTACTATTTTGGTACATTCCTAATTTAAATTCCTATTTTCATTGGCATATTGGACTTGCGATGCCTTTTTTTCTATCTCTAAATCAGAGGCGTCACACTAGTGATCCATTGGGCTGCATCCCCTGTCTTAAATGATCTCGTTCCCTGTAGAAGACATTTTGGGGACGAGGGATAGGTAGGAAACGACCCCAGCCCGTCACCTCTTTTTTCAAAATTTAAGAAACATCCCAGGAACGTCAAAATTTTTGTATGGTATTGTTATCACTCAAGCTTGCACGCTATTGAGCTTGCAACTCATCTGCCTTGTGACAAATGGGAAGAACTCCAGATTGTGGGTGACCTGTAATTGAGTTGGACCTCCAAAGAAAGCTGGTTCCTTAGAATGCCTCACCTAAAACCTACTCTAAACTACAAACATTCAGGGGAAAGGGGAAGAAAAGCCTGAAAATGACATAAAATGCTTATGAAAATCAAACTAAAACGATAATGGCGATGTACCAAGTTTATGCTGCAAACATCTACTAAGGTTTGAAAACAAGTCTCTTAACTAACTCAGAAAAGCTTTTGCACAACTTGAGTTTTGTATGTATTACTACATCAACACTTTACACAATGGTATTAATTTGAGCAAATATTTGAACGAAAACTAGTGGTTTCACAACTGAAGTTGTTTTCATTCTCTAGACAACAGGTAACCTTAAAGAATGAATACATTTTCCTATTATAAGGTGCTGCAAACAAGACATTCACTTGAGGATTTGATGAAATCATAGAAGTACATATCTAACATGAAATTGCACATGAAGAAACAGAAACTTCTGAAGGCAATAATCTGAAATTTATTAACAGAAAGATGCTGTTACAGTTATAGAAGTTTGACATTATTGAAACTTTGCTTGAAAAACAATAATAAAATTGTTGTCCTAGTCGTTCAATGACTGATTTTGAGCTACAATTGTGTAATTTCTGTTCAAAGGAGCTCAAAAAGCTACAATATTTAGTGAAACTGAGAGCAAGAACCAACTGAAAAGAAACAAAAGATCTGTGCTTTATAGAATCACAACAGCTGCTTATAACTGGAGAATGGCAAATGCATAGAGGAAAAGGTTAATTTGTTGTTTTAACCATCTTCTTCGTCATCCAAGCTTCTGAGTGCTATTTTTCAGCCTCCAAATCTGTTGTAAAAGGTGATCTTCATAAAGAAAGATCCCCTTCTTTGACTTATCTACACATAAGGTCTTTAAAAATAAATCATATCGTCATAAACTAGATATATCAGACCATTCGACTAATGAATAGCAACACCAAGAAGCATAAGAAACAAGAGCCATAACCATATGAGGCTGAACACAAGAATTTGAGTGGAAAACCCTTAAAAAGTTAAAAGGTGAAAAACCACTATGAAGGAATTTTTATTAGGCCTCACTGATCAAAACTTCACCAATGACATTTATGCCTCACTAAGAAAATCTTCACTGACAAAGATCTCACGGATCACAATCGTCACGGACTACATTTAGGGCACTAACCCTAGGAGCACCAAACCCTACACACTAATTCTACATACTATACTCAAAGCTGAATGAGTAAAATATAGAGGGTTACTCTATTTTACATTAAAACAATAAACTGATTGCCTTAATGTTTTTAACAGTGTACATAATCTTCTTATGTGTATACAGTGATTGCAAATAACCAAATTCTGTAATTCAATGGACTACATTTAGGGCACAAATCCTAGGAGCACCAAACCCTACACACTATACTCAAAGCTGAATGAGTAAAATATAGAGAGTTACTCTAGTAAACTTTAAAACAATAAACTTATTGCCTTAATGTTTGTGACAGTGGACATAATCTTCTTATATGTATTCAATGATTGCAAATAATCAAACTCTGTAATTCAACATTCTTACACAATAAGGCAACAAAGTCTCTCGACACAAAATTTATTGTAACCTTCACAAACTTCTTTTTCCCGTAATAGCAGTTTCTTTGCATCATATCTGTAGAAATAAACATTTTAATACATTAATATACCTGTTAATTCTGTGATGTCCCCGCTCTAGTCAGTTCTCGGGAACAGTGTGTTAGCTCTTTATTGGACCCTTGTGGGCTATCTAGATTGGTTAGAGGGTCAGTGGTAACTTTCTGGAGAGTTGGATTGTTCTCATGTTCAGAATCCAGTGTTGGTTCACAGCAGGCATTAGCAGTACAGGAATCGGCAGCTTCTGACGGCACGGGATTCTATGAAGATTTGTGGAAGTTATGCCAATTTGAGTGATTTAAGTTATTTATTAACTTAATATTTTATTACAACGTCAGATTGACTTTATACTTTTTAAATCACTTAAATATTCTTTAAAAGTAATTTAATATTTAATCACTTAGATTAATAAAGTGCGCCCACTTTATTTAAGTTAGAAACTATTGAAAGTGACTTAAATTATAATTTAAAAGATTTAAAATCAGAAGTGGTGTATCTTTCTTGGAAATCGTGCCCTTTTTGGCATATATAGGCATTTTGGGCAATGGGGAAATCATCTTTGAATATTTCAACTCTGCCTTTGGCTTCTTCTTGTGCTTCTCCTGTGATAGGGTTTGAGCATTTTTTATCCATTGGAGAACGATATCTCTTCAGTGTTGAGCACTCTTGAGATTGTGAAAGATCAATCAAATCCGTGCAGTTGAGAGCTTCATTGAGAGGTTCTACATGATTCACATCGAGTATTATATAAAGATTTACTGTTGATTGTAATAAGAAAGGGGTTTCTTCCTTGTGACGTCTTCTTCTTTAGATCATGGCATCCAACAGGATTATTATCCATTCCTCTTCTTGGCCGTACAACTTGCAGTGGGAATTGTGCTTTCTGGAGAGGTGTATGAAGGGTTTGGCTGAAACGCCTTCCTTTTTGGTTGTTGTTTGACTTCTATCCTTGGCGTCTAGTAATTTCAGAGATTTGTATCCAATTTCAAGGTAGGAGAACCTAGATCTGGAGGCTAGGCATCCTTTATTGTCAGTTTTCAGCACTCTTGTCAGGCGAACTGGCTTACTTTTTAAATAAAAAAACTGGAAACATTCTGGTATGTTTATCATTCATGATCTCATTGTTGCAATAAAATAACGTCTTCTGCATTTCCATTCTGTAGGAAATTGCTCTGTATTTCAGTTTATAAGCGTTTATATGCTGCACCCCTTCTCTTTTGTCTATGAACTATTCTCTAAAAATTAAAATAACACAATAAGACTTAAGAATTTACTGGAGTTTGAGTTGAGAGCCAGCAGGGCTCATCACAGTGGTATCAGAGCATTTTAATCCCGCCAGCTTGTGGGAAAAACATTTCTATGTGTCCACACTAGAATAGGTTTGATAGGCACTACACACGTAGGGGTCCCAGAAATCAGCGAAATACTTTTGCCCCTTTTCAGGCACCTCCATTGTACGAAGAGGAAGAGGATTTTGATTTTGAAAATATGGCTGAAAGGAATGATGAGGCTCATCTTAATGACGAAGACAAGGATGCTAGAGAAGTACTAAGGGGAATGGTGGCCGGTCAAGAACAGGTGGCAAACATCCTTCAACAACTTAGCACCAATGAGCAAAACTTGACAGTTTAGAGGAGGCCAAAAATTGATCAAGATCGGGAAGGTAGCATACATGGGGAGCGTCACAGGTATATTGCTCCAGCACGCACCTTTGAGAGAGCCACATGCCCTACTTTTGTTAGAAATGACGTGGAGGAGGAAGAGGAGATGGAAGAAGGTGGTGAAGGAAACTTTGCTGACAACATCCTAGCTATGCATGATGAATGGGATGCAATGCTTCCACGAGTTAAGGATCATCTTAACTTTGATCGTTTTATGAGTAAAAAAAGAGAACACACCAGGAATAGGAACGACAGGAGGCCTAGATACCAACATAATGATCTACAATAGGCTACCATTAAGCTTACCTTAGCGAACTATGATGGTAGTGGCAATGTTACAACACGTGCTTGGGTGAGTAAATTGGATACATTCCTGACACTATGCCCTATGCCAGAGGAAGATGCTATTAGATTTGTAGCTCTACACCTTGATGGTGTGGCACATGACTAGTGGATTCATGTCATGGCCACTCTTCACCATGATCAGATTACCTCATACTAGGAGTTTACTGATAGATTGGTAGAGAGGTTTGATAAATGTGATCCTCAACTGTTCTTCAGGGATCTAGCACAGTTAAAACAAATGGGTAGCTTGGAATCGTACATTGGAGAGTTCCAAAGACTATCCGTAATGGTGACAGGTATTTTAGAGAGAAGGCTGATCATATTGTTTATTGAGGGTCTTTTTGTGCCTATGAAAGGTTGGATAAAGGCATTTGATCCACCTACCTTACAAGAGACCATGAGAAAAGCTCGTAGTATGGAGCTCACTACACCTCGTAAGCAATTTGGCACCAAACCTTCTTCCTCCTACACTGAGAACAAATCTGATCCAAAGAAGGCTGATAATGCTGATCAAAGGAAAAAAATTGCAGCTCCATTAGATCAGGACACAATGAACGATCTACGTAGAAGGAACCGCTGTTTTTACTGTAAAGGTCCATATGACTTCAATCATGACTGCCCCCTCAAGCCTAAAGGGCAAAATAGACACATGGAATGGTTTTATGAGGGAGAAACATTGACTGATTTTTCTGATTAGCCAGCTGCTATTTATGACACAAATGAAGAAAAGTCAGAAAATGAGGCAGAAATTGAAGTAGAAAGTGAGCTACAGGAGGCTCATATGTGTAGCATGCAGAGAGAGGGTTTTTGCAGGCTCCGTGGGATTCTTGCAGGTCAAAGAGTCATATCTCTTTTGGACACAGGTGCAACCCACAACTTTATTGATTCACAGTTAGTGGAGAAAAGGGGAATTCAAACTCAGCAGTATGAAGGGATTCGAGTGAAGGTTGCCGATGGTCACACTCTGACTTGTGAGAGGATGATTCTTGAGTTACCATTGAAATTCAACAATTTTGAGTTTATGGCAGATTTTTATATTGTGAACATGGGAGGAACGGATATAGTTCTCGGAATGAAGTGGCTTCATGCTATATGAGAGTTCACACTTAATTTGCGTGATATGGAGATGAAATTCAAAATTAATGGCACAAATCATGTTCTTAAAGCCATCAAGGCCAGCAATCTAAAAGAAATTTCACTCCAGAGAATGGAACGTTTGATTTGACATTGTTAGTGAAATAGGATTTCAACTTGTAATAGCACTTGTGGAATTTTATATGTGTTTTCCAGGTTACTATATGAATGAATATATATGTGAAATGAAGAGGCATGTCTCTTTAACATATTAACTTACATTAGTTATAGTTATAACACAAGTAATATACCCTCAATATATTATAATTGTTATATAACAATATATATATATATATATATATATATATATATATATATATATATATATATATATATGATATAAGTTAATTATTCCATATATAATATTTGTCATATATTATATATCTCATATATCTAATATAATTTATGCGACAAAATTATAACATTAACACTCCCTCTTAATGAAGAAGGATAAAACACATAGATATTACACCATAGGTAATATTTCAAAAATAATACATATAGAAATCTTTGATTAGAAGATTTTTAGAATATGATATCATGTAAGTATTGGCCTATCAAAATATCAACATATGATATTCACCAATTACTATTTGATATCATATTTGGTAACATGAGCATTGGCCTATTAGAATATCAATCAAATGATATTCACCAAATACTCTGAGTAATGGCCTATCAGAACATCAATTAAATGATATCCACCAAGTACTTAATGTGGTAATGGCCTATCAGAATATCAAGGCAAGATATACACCAAGTACCGAAAATATATTTATACAAGCAACTTGTAGATAATCAAATTATTGATATCAACCACCTAGTTGTTGATTTATAAGATAAAGCCTTTACATGAAACAATTTCGCAAAAATGAATCATGCTACAAGTTATTGTAAGAATGTCACTTTACAACAACTTCTAATACAAGTGATAATCATTTAGAAGTCATCACTTCTTCATGATGTACATAGGGGACAGGCTCATACATGTATGACATCAAAAGTTCGCATGAAGTCTCCACGAATATTGTCATGTGGTATTGTCACAACATTCACCATAAAACATATTAGAGAATAAGGTTTCTCCCTCTTAGTTTGATATCAACTTTTCTGACCTCTTAGCACAAGGTTCTCTTTGAGTGTTGGACTTCCTCTGAATCTATTATCATCAAAAGTTTGATTGGAGAATTTTTTATTTTCTGCTCTCTCTCTTTCTCCAAGGTCGCCTCTAATGAACTGTCAGACTCCCTTTCATAATTTCAATCATTAAGGATATTTGCTTCATGAAACTCACATTATCCAACCTAATCATCAGATGATTCGTGAATCCTAAATCACAGCTTCTTTGAAGCTACTATCATAAGATTGAGTCTGCACAATATTTGGTAGCATGCCTAATGTACCAATCTTCTTTTCCTGCAAGAACATCCTCAGAGACAAAAGAAAAAATCAAGGCAAATAACTCTTTATAGTAATTATAGAAATACAAAATAAGAGAGAGACTACAATGAGTAGATACATGCAATACCCGAGGATAATAAATACTTATTTGCAAATCTAAGTTGCTCCAATGAAGGTCCATATGCATCAAATCAGGAAATGCCTCCATGTAAGAATTAAACAATTTGACTACGTCTTTTCTGGTCCCATATAAGGACGGTTCAAATGGGAATAGAACATTGGTTATCATTAATAGAACATTGGTAATCATTTCCCCTGACAATGTTGGATTCCCACTCTTATATTATTGAACATATAAGTACGCCAACAATGTTGCATATATATGGACACACAACCTATCTCCTTGTAACTCAAGCCACATTGGAATGGCTTTCGCAATGTGTCCCATGCCCATGTATCAAATAATGCTTGTTTACCATCATTTCTTTCTCAATTTCTGAGAAAGAAAATCATTATCAATATGCACACCATCTAGACATCAATGTCATTCCACCAAATACATCAACTCCTGCTTATTTAGATCATGAACATATATATATATATATATATGATCAAAATCGCCAAAGTTTGACTGAATCATATCTACTCCCTCTCATTCAAGGTTGTCTCTAATGAAATGTCACTTCCTCTTTTTCCTTGATATAATTAAGTCATGTGGTGGGGTACAATATCACTTCACCTCGGATGCAAAGCTTATATTTGAAATTCCTTATTGTTATCTTTAACTCCACGTATGTGAACATTTTCGATGAATTTCTCGAGGAATCCTCAGATGGTAGAAATTTATTGATGATGCCTTCTCTAGAAGGTCTCAACATGTCATTGTTTATTAGTCTTTATTTACCTTCTAAACCTTGTGGTACGCAGTGGACAAGTTCTCCAGGAACTTAATTTTCAAAATACTCTTCGAATGTTTCTTTCCTACACGAGTATTTCTTTAGCACTGGTCTAACCGGGATTATTTCCTCCTCTTGTAATGTCCACTTCATTTGTTTGTCTTTCGCAATGAGCCAATATTTCTGTGTTTGTAAATTCATCACAAATCTTTTCAAATTTGCATGCCTCTTGAATATGTCATAGAATAAATGTCCTTTCCTTAAAACTTTATTATGCACTATCCTGTATAGTTTTGGAAAGGGTTCTTGCACCCGAGCCCCTACTAGAATCAGATTTGTTGGTCTCACATATCACGCAGCATATGAATGTATTGTGCCAACACAATATATTCATAGTAGTGATAATGGAAATACATTTTAAAGACGTATAACTTTATAATGCTTCATGATAATGAAAACATGCTGACAGTTATTCAAATATAACCTTTATTCCAATGTAGCAGAAATTTAAAGGTCCAAGATATGTTGGTGATTCCTTTGTACTTTATTTCAGATTAAATGCTAATAGCCACAGTAATTTATGATGATCCATTAGTACCATAAGAGTGGGGATAACCATAATATGTGTGCAGAATTCTCAAACTCCCATTAACATCTTTTGACTCACGGGTAGGGGGATTTTGGAATCAATCCATTCTTCAGGGATGGTCGCCAACTTTTTTTAGTTTGAAAAGTTAAGAACAAAGCTCACACTTATCAGTGTTGTAACATGTTTGGTACCTAGTTACAACTAGATGAGAAGACGTTCAATTCTTCAATGTCGTCCAGATCAATTGCTATTATATTCTTTGCAGATTTCAAGGTCACAAAACTATTACCAAGTTCTCATGCACATCAACCACATAACTCCAAGGTTGCTGATTTCTATATTTTGTAGATATAGACACGTGGCCAATATTGGATTGAAATCTCGTCCTTGAAGGTTCTGCCATGTTTTACAGAACAAAAAAAATCCCCTCTAATCAAGATAAAATCACCAAGCCAATGCGTCCAAGAAATACACGTGTTTCCCAATCAAATTTTTCTTTTAAGCTTGTCAACTTGTAAGAACTATGCAGGTTTAAATGAAAACTGATGACATTTTCTCACACATCCGGGTGCCAAAGAACTTTGTCCGTACCTTGCAACCATTAGATATCAAGAGACAATGTTTCTTAATGAAGTAATTTGCAGGCCTGGTGTACTTTTTGTGCCCATTTCTACCATATCATTTCAAGTTATAATCATGGCCAAGTGTAGACACCTGAAAGTTGTTTTTTAAATCCTCCTAAACAAATCCATTGCATATAAACCTGATGCCTTCTTACACCATCTTTTATGAATCTGATATGCCATTCATACTGAGTTATACATTTGCATATCTCAGAGATTCTCCGTCCTTCAATATCTCTGCCACTATGTCTCTTTTAAACAGTGCTTACGTTCCTCCTTTCCTTGTTGACTATAGGACAACCCCGCAACTGCTACTAGCTTGGAAAAGATGAAGAAGGCTCATCAGATATATTCTCTTGATCACATCTATTTTCCAGACACTAGAAATGAGTGCTCAGATTATATCTCCTTTGAGTCGCTAGAATATTACGAGGTTTTATATCGATGTCATTTGCCTCGCAGTCGCTAACCAAGAAAATAATACCCAGAAGTCGAACTATTCCTTTTAACTCTGAACTCCAGGATACAGTAGATAGATGAAATCACAATCTCCAAGCAATTTGGTAAAATAAAAATACCAACAGTCACCAAGGACTACATACGTGATTAAAATGGCGTGCAGAATTCTGTAATCTATCCATATATTGCATTTCAATCATCCATCAGCATTTTTTTATCAATTAGATCTTCCTCCAGAATTTCGCTCTGATACCATGTTAGTGAAATAGGATTTGAACTTGTAATAGTACTTGTGGAATTTTATATGTGTTTTCCAAGTTACTATATGAATGAATATATGTGAAATAAACAGGCATGTCTCTTGAACATATTAACTTACATTAGTTATAGTTATAACACAAGTAATATACCCTCAATATATTATAATTGTTATATAACAATATATATATATTAATTATTCCATATATAATATTTGTCATATATTATATATCTCATATATATAATATAATTTATTTGACTGAATTATAACATTAACAAACATGATATGGTAGAATGGGCTGCTGAGTGCAAGTTAATGCCTTCACAGTTAGAGTAGCAAGCTTCTCTTTACCATCCGGATATACAGGAACTTCGAATCAAACATGAAAAGGCTTTTAGTGCTATTCCACCAAGTAGACCTCATGATAGAGGTATTGAGCACATCATTGAGCTAGATGAGGGCACAAAACCTATTATGATCACTCCTTATCGGCACCCCAAACGTTTAAAAGAATAGATTGAGAAAACCATTAAGGAACTTTTAGCTATGGGGCACATTAGGCCGAGTAAGTCACCCTTTGCTTCATCAGTTGTTTTGGTGAAGAAAAAGGATGGTACACTTAGGATGTGTATTGACTACAGGATGCTTAATAGGAAGACTATTAAGAACAGGTATCCTATTCCGCAGATAGATGAGTTGATAGATGAACTTCATAGAGCTTGCTATTTCTCGAAGATTGATTTGAAGACTGGTTACCATCAGATTAGGGTCAGAGAAGAGGATATTGAGAAAACCGCATTCAGGTGTCACTGTGGACACTATGATTTCTTGGTTATGCCATTCGGCTTAACCAATGCTCTAGCTACATTTGAGTCTACTATGAATAGGGTTTTCCATCCTCACTTGAGGAAATTTGTTTTGGTGTTCTTCGATGACATCCTGGTTTACAACAAATCATGGGAGGAACACATTGTTCATTTATATGAGGTATTGAGTATACTTGACAGGGAGTCCTTGTACGCCAAAGAGTTCAAGTGTACTTTGGGCATGGTTGAGCTTTTGTATCCAGGTCACATTATTAGTAGAAATGGAGTCAACATGGACTCAGAAAAATTCGAGCTATCATCGATTGGCCTACACTTGAGATGTTGACATAGCTTAGGGGGTTTGTAGGATTGTGTGCCTTCTACCGTCGGTTCGTTAGTGGATTCTTGCGACATGCTGTGCCACTAGTTGATTTGACTAAGAAGGGAGCCTTTGTGTGGACACCTCTTGCACAGGCATGCTTTGAGAAGTTTAAACTTCTTATGACTACTTGTCCAGTATTGGCTTTGCTAGATTTCGCTAGGCCATTTGAATTACATTGTGATGCCAGAGGTGAGGGTATTGGTGCAGTTATCATGCAAGATCGACACCCTATAGCTTTTGAGAGCAAGAAACTCATAGGTCCTGAACAGAGCTTTAGTATCTATGATAAGGAAATGTTGGCCATCATGCATGCCATGGCCAAATTCAGGCAATACTTGATTGGTTGTAAATTCAGTGTTAAAACCGATCACAATAGTCTGAAACATTTTCTTGGACAATGAGATTTGAACGAAAGACAATAGAAATGGGTCAACAAACTTCAGTCCTATGATTTTGACATTGCCTATGTCAAGGGCACTTAGAATGTGGTTGCCAATGCTTTATCTCGCCGTCCTCACTTGAGCTCCATTTCATTGATTACAGAAGACTGGAGATACATGATGGTAGCAGAATATGCTAAGAATCTTTGGGCTTCTAGCATAATGGATGGGACAGTACAGGATGGTAGATACTCACTTGTGGATGATCTTATCATTTACAAAGGGAGGATATTTCTTGTCCTAGGTTCTGAGATTGAGGGGCACAATATTGAGATCATTCCATGATTCACCGATGGTAGGGCATCTCGATTACTTTAAGACCTACAGGCAGGTATGGGACAAATTCTCTTAGAAGGGTCTCAAATCATTTGTTCTTCAGTATGTCAGGGAATGCCTTATTTGTCAACATAACAAGCAAGAACACACCTACCTTATAGGTTTACTTCAGCCGCTTCCTATTCTTGAGAGGAAGTGGGAATGCTTGTCTATGGACTTCATCACGGGCTTGCTAAAAGCTCAAGGGAAAGACAACATTTATGTAGTAGTAGATCGGTTGATGAAGTATGCACGTTTCTTCTCAATCACTACTACACACACAGCTACTCAGCTAGTGGACTTGTTTTTCCATGAGGTATTTAGATTGCATGGATTGCCTTCGAGTATAGTTAGTGACAGGGATAGAAGGTTTTTGAGTAACTTCTGGCAAGTGTTATTCAAACTTTGTGAGACAGAACTCACTCCGAGCACCAGCTACCACCCATAGACAGATGGGACAGATAGAGATAGTCAATAAATGGGTGGAGGGATACTTGAGGAGTTATAGTTCAGGACAGCAGAAGGAATGGGTGAAGTGATTATACCTTTGTGAGTATTGCTATAATACCACTCATCACATGAGTATTCAGATGACACCATACCGAGCATTATATGGATATGATGCTCCGAGCTTTCCAAATTTATTGTTGAGTGACAGTAGGGTACCCAGTGCTAGTGATTTGTTGCAGGAGAATCAGGATATTATGAGAGCACTTAGGGAGAATATTCAGAAAGCTCAAAATCAGCAAAAACAATATGCTGATCAGAGGTGAGTGGAGAGATCTTTTGAGATCGATGATTTGGTGTATTTGATGCTCCACTCTTCGTAAGAAGGGCATCGAGAAAATTAAGCCATTATACTATGGACCAACAGGGTTGTCAGGCGTGTCAGTGAAGTGGCTTATGAGTTAGATCTTCTAGTGGACAGTAAGGTTCACAATGTGTTCCATGTGTCGCGCCTCAAAAAGTCATTGGGACCACAGGTGACTCCTTTTATTGATTTACCACCCCTGGATGATGAGGGGAAATTGATTTTGATACCTGAGGCCATTCTAGATTCTAGAGAACGTCATCTTCAGAGGTGGGTTATCAAGGAATATTTGGTGAAGTGGAAAGATCTACCGGCAGAGGATTCTACTTGGGAGAGTGACAGTATTCTTTAGCATTTGGCTTTGAGTTTGCTTGTGGACAAGCAAATTCAGGGAGGGCAGACTGTGATGTCCCCGCTCTAGTCAGTTCTCGAGAACAGTGTGTTAGCCCTTTATTGGACCCTTGTGGGCTAGCTTGATTGGTTAGAGGGTCAGTGGTACTTTCTGGAGAGTTGGATTGTTCTCATGTTCAGAATCTAGTGTTGGTTCATAGCAAGCGTTAGTAGTACAGGAATTGACAGCTTTTGACGACACAGGATTCTATGAAGATTTGTCCAAGTTATGCCTATTTGAGTGATTTAAGTTATTTATTAACTAAATATTTTATTACAAAGTCAGATTAACTTTATACTTTTTAAATCACTTAAATATTCTTTAAAAGTGATTTAATATTTAATCACTTAAATTAATAAAGTGCGCCCACTTTATTTAAGTCAAAAACTATTGAAAGTGACTTAAATTATAATTTAAAAGATTTAAAATCAGAAGTGGCGTATCTTTCTTGGAAATCATGCCCTTTTGGCATGTATAGGCATTTTGGGCAATGGGAAAATTATCTTTGAATATTTCGACTTTGCCTTTGGCTTCTTCCTGTGCTTCTCCTGTGATAGGGTTTGAGCATTTTTTATCTATTGGAGAACGATATCTCTTCAGTGTTGAGCACTCTTGAGATTGTGAAAGATAAATCGAATCAATGCAGTTGAGAGCTTCATTTAGAGGTTCTAAATGATTCACACCGAGTATTATATAAAGATTTACTGTTGATTGTAATAAGAAAGGGGTTTCTTCCTTGTGATGTCTTCTTCTTCAGATCAGTGGCATCCAGCAGGATTATTATCCATTCCTCTTCGTGGCCGTACAGCTTGCAGTGGGAATTGTGCATTTTGGAGAGGCATATGAAGGGTTCGGCTGAAACGCCTTCCTTTTTGGTTGTTGTTTGACTTCCATCCTTGGTGTCTAGTAATTTCAGAGATTTATATCTAGTTTTGAGGCAGGAGAACCTAGATCTGGAGGCCAAGCGTCCTTTATTGTCAGTTTTCAGCACTCTTGGCAAGTGAGCTGGCTTACTTTTGAAATAAAAAACTGGAAACATTCTGGTATGTTTATCATTCATGATCTCATTTTTGCAATAAAATAACGTCTTCTGCATTTCCATTCTGTAGGAAATTGCTCTGTATTTCAGTTTATAAGCGTTTATATGCTGCACCCCTTCTCTTCTGTCTATGAACTTTTCTCTAAAAATTAAAATAACACAATAAGACTTGAGAATTTACTGGAGTTTGAATTGAGAGCCAGCAGGGCTCATCACAATTCTGTCCATAGACTTAAGTTTTTTCGATGCACTCTCTCTTGCAGACTACTCTCAGACCTTCATCTTTTAACGTACTCATCAAATTAGTTGGAACAAACTGTTATATCCATAAAACCGAACAAGCAACTGACTTATCAACTTCTGACAAAAATAGTTAACCGTTGGAGTCTGAAAATGATCAACAGTATCCATTCAAATTCTACCAAAAACAATCAATACAGCTACTGTTGAAACTTACGTGACCACACGAGTCTTCAATTGCTAATCTTTGGAATTTGAAAGTTTTAAATATTCAACAGCTGTACATTCATCTTCTATTGATAACTGCTGGTTTCAACTTCAGTGGAAAACATGTTGTGTTTTCAAGACATTGGGATAACCATCTGGAGATCTAATAATCTGATAGACTCAAGAAAATATCTTAGCGACTCATGTCTTGCCGACAAATTTGCAAAACAAGGTAGTCAAGTTATCGGAGAGACTAATCATATAGTCCCACTGGTTATCTACTGTTCTATCAATGGATAAGGGGGCATACGGATACCAAAACAATCAAAGAGACTTATAAAACTGTCTCTGCAATGTTGATATGTGTCTCTGGTGAAATGCATAAGGTATTGCCCCAGTTTGCTGTTTGGTTTGGGAGAGCAGTGTTTTGCATTGAAACATACTTTTTCATTTAGTCACCATATTCCCATGAATAACATTGAAACACACTAATACTGCCCAAGACTTATCATCCTGAAAAGGTATTCTGAGCATCTCACTAACAACAGTCTGAGATAGCACCTTTTGACATAAATTACAAACATGCCAAAGCCTACAAACTCTCCCTTTGGCATTGATGTCGAAAATCTCTCCTTTCTCCCCTTTTCAACAACACATCACAAAGGGACAAGCTTCTCTGTCTGTAGCACTATCACTGTCAGACTACTTGCTGCAATTGAATCACTGTCCAAAGTCTACTTTGATAGCAATGACAGGGGACGGACAGTCTATCTACTTGCCTCCCATAAATATTAGCCTCTGTTAAACTATTAACACATGCAATACTGCTGAGCATCACTCGCGTTGTCAACAACCTTTATACTGTGCTGCACTTTTACAAAGATCTGTCCTGCTACTCACAAAGAATGCACACATTAAAACTTGTTCAATTGGTCTACAACTATTTAATCTCTGTCAAAGCAAAACTAAAAGAATGAAAGACGAACTTCCTGCAGAACCAAACACTCTTAAACACTGTTGTTTTAAGGACTTGAAGACAAATATGCAACATCATTATTGCTACCCTGCTCCTAGCAACCAAAGTGAACCTTCAGAGTTATAAACAAGTCATAATGCTGCACACAATCATTCTGTCACACAACTGTCAGCATATGCAACAATTTCAACAGAAGATGCTAGCAATAAGACACCTGAAATCAAACTACAACTGCAACTTGGCAGCTGTCCATTTCTAGCTTATTGTCCTCAACTGTTTGCAAACAAAAAAGATCCGCATAAACTGCACATTGACACAAAGCAAACAACTGTCTGCACATATACAAAAACTGAACTGTCCTCAACACAGAGTGTACTTAAGTGACACCAACATTAACCAAATCAATGTATTGTCAGATTTCCTTGTATGCACATCACAACTTATCCTCTGTGCTATATATAGTGTCATCATTGGTTCTTATTATTACAAAGTAATTGGTAAAATACTTGCTTGATATTAACAGAGACCAAGAGGTCAATATATACAAAAGAATAAAACAATGTTTCTTTAGGAAATGATTGTAAAGAATAGAAACATTCTATTCTAGCTAAAAGAAAGTTAAAGAAAGCTAACAGATAACTACAGTCTAACCAATATTTGAAACATTCTAATATTTACAATAGATTGCAAATAGATAACCATTAATCAATAATAGAAGCTTATCTATAATCATAATACCTTCCCTTAATGGTTAATCTATCCACAACACCAAGCTGTCCTCTGAATTTAACAAACTTATTAGGACCAAGAGGCTTGGTGAGAATGTCTGTAGTTTGAATCTTTGGCAAATTGAGGACAAGCTCTTCTCGAGCAAGCTGAGAGAGAAAATGTACATTTAAGTGCCCACATCGTTGATGCCAAAATGTGCTAACAAAAGACCGCTGAGCAACCATAGCTAAGTCCCAAGAATCACTAGAATCAATAAGTTAAAAAGACCACGATCCTCAAGACCTACTGCAACAATAGACCGAGTTGTCCTATCAGTGATGGTACACTAATGTGAACTGAAGGTGACATCCAACTGTGGAGAGTGTCGCAGCAACTGACTGTTTGATAGTAGATTTAGTTCCATCCTTGGAACGTAGTACACATCGAGGAAAATGAGATTCCTCCTAGCAGATTGAATCTTAATGTTGCCTTTACTGACAATTGTGTACTCTTCTCTGCCACCAAAAATAACAGAATTTGAATAAGGCTGGTAGTCAGTGAACCGGTCTTTGTGGTGGGTGAAGTGACAAGAGGCACCTGAATCAATGTGCTAGGCAGACGACTTCACATGATCTGTAGGTCTTCTAGCCATGAAGGTGTAAAAGGTAGATTTCGTTGGCTCAGTGTGCTCTGCACTGTTCTCTTTGGGTTGCGAACCTGATTGCTTAGATTGGGTAGCTGAGCATTTTCGACATTCAACCATCATGTGACCAAACTTCTTTCGGGAGCCTTCTGAATCTGGAGCAAAGGATTTTTGCTGTGAAGACTGTTGAGACTTGCCTTTATCCTTCTGAAAGGATTTAGCAGCAAAGGCTTGTTTTGAGGAGGTGGAGTTGGAACTGCTACCAAACTGTTGTTTCCACCGATCTTGCTGAAGCAGGAGTGTGCAGAGATCTATGAATTTTAGATCAGCACTAGAAGAAGTGATGTTGAGAGTCTCGATAAAATGCTCATAAGACTTGGGTAAACTCCTGAGAGTGATGACCACAATGTCCTCTTCCTCCATCTTGCGACCAATGGCAAGCATTTGATCATGGATTTCCTAAATCTTATTTAGGTGAGCCTGGAGCGATGTTCGCTCATCCATGATAATAGAACATAGTGTTATTAAAGAAGAAAGCTCTACTTTTGTCAAAATTCTCATAAAGATTTTTGAGATGTGCCCAAATCTTGGCGATTGTCTTATCGGATGGAATCTGAGAGAGCTGATCATTAGCTACGGATAATTTGAGAAGCATCACCATCTCCCGATTATTTAGATCCCATGTATCTTGATTAGTAACAAGCGTTGTCGGACGTCGTATAACACCCAAAACAATTTGATTAGTATTCCGACATTCAAAAATTGCTATTATCCGATGCTTCCAAGTGCCATAATTCTGACCATTGAATTTTGAATTGCTCTCGATTAGAATATTAGTCAAAGATGCCATAGCATGTTTTCCAATGAAAAAATGTGAAAATTTGTGAAGGCACGTATTTTGAGGCAAAAAAACATAACACCCAAAAAATTTGAAGGGTTACCTAGAAGAGAGCTCGAAAAACCTAGAAAGAATATGTTGTTGATTTTCGAATCCACTGGCTCGAAAATTGAGGCACCCGAAAAATCTAATGACAACCTAGTTGAGCTCTCAAGAAACCAACCAAGAATATGTGATTGAAAAAAATTTTCGAGCCCAAAAAATTAGGGTTTCGAACAAAAACGCCTTGGGTTGAAAAAAGCTTGAAATCAATGGTGAATCTACAACAAACAACACAATCTTTGGGCGCCAATTTGTTACTGAGGGTAATAAGAAACCCTTGGCATTGCTCCCAGCCCTAGATGTGCAGAGAAAATGGACAAAAATGCCCAAAAAAAATCATGTTTGTAAAATAACGACCAGAGGAAAATGTGAATATTGATGGTCAATATTCTTAGACAAACCCTAGTTTGAAGCAAATATTTTAGAAAAATAATTTTGAAAATAGGGTCTGATAATTTCAAAAAATAAATTATGATTTTTGAAGAAATTTAAAGAAGTGGCGCTAATACCATATTACGAAGTAATTGGTAAAATACTTGCTTGATATCAAGAGAGACTGAGAGGTCAACATATATCAAAATAATAGAATGATGTTTCCTTAGGAAACGATCGTAAAGAATAGAAACATTCTATTCTAGCTAAAAGAAAGCTAAAGAAAGCTAACAGATAACTACAGACTAACTAATATTAGAAACATTCTAATATTTATAATAGATTACAAATAGATAACCATTAACTAATAATAGAAGCTTATCTATTATCGTAATACTTATAACAACGAATAAATGCCTAATAATTATACTCACCATTGAATAGTGAATGACCTCGCCTGTTTTAAATGACTGTCTATATCACTGCTCTTTCTTATTGGATATTTGTTTAGCCTTATGACCATTACCATTTCATAAATAACAATAACTCAGAAAAGAGTTATATTACTTTGGTGTTTGGTCTTGCCAAGTAGGTGGAGATCTAGTGGACCTGTTGGCGCTTCTTCTTCCATTGTTGATGTCTTTGGACTGTCTACCATCAACAACAAGTTTCATCTCATCTTCAGTCTTAGAAGCAAGCAACATGGTGACTGAGATCTATTTTTTTCCTTTGAGTTTGTCTGACCTTAAAACTTTTTCCATCAGTTATTGCAAACACTATTTCACATTTAGGCTCATCTTAACTGTGGAGCTTTGCCCTACCTCATATCCTAAATCGACAGGAGCTTTGGAATGTTTTTGCCTTAGCATCTCATTTACCATGTTGTTGCTGCTCTCAAACTTCTGAAAATTCTAACTTTTTCTAAAGAAACCACTTCAGCTTCAAGTTTGGGACACTCAATGGTTTTGACTTCCAAATCATATTTTGTCACTTCTGTTATCCTCTTATTTGCTTCAATCTCGGATTTCAGATTGATAATCATATCATCTATCAAGGTGTGTTCTTTTAACAAAGAATTCTCCTCTAGGTTTCTTTTGAAAGATGCAATCTCAATTCCTAGCTTTTAACACACCTCTTATCTATTTTTGAATTCTTTTCCTATTTCTTCTTCAACCCTTTTTTTCTCAATCTTGAAGATTCAGAAATTCTATTATCTTTTTAGATTCACTAAGGTTTTGTGCTACCACTTTATTAATGTTAATGCTTTTTTGAAGACGGTACTTTTATCTTATGATTTTCTTGTTTGAGATTCTTGATCTCATCTATGACAGCTACAAGTTCTCCATCAAGATTATCAACTTCTTCCTCTTCATCTATTTTGTGATCTAACTGATTTTCATTAGCAACTTCCATGAATTGACATTCACCAAACACATTTGCATGACACTCTCTTGAATCAAGATCATTTGATTTTTTTTCTGTGTGTATTAGACATCTCTTTCTTATTAGGCAAAATTTTCACCTTCTTAGAAGAACTTCTATTTCTCTTTTTCTTGCCCATGGTATTCCTTTTTCAAGTTCAACCGAAGTTGGTTAGACTTTGATAGGTACCTGCTGCTCTGATACCAATTGTTGGATTACCAGACTATTGGGGGTTGGCGGGTGGGTGGGTGAACCGGTGGTCTCTAAAACCAATTCTTAAGATTTGATAAAAAATTCAAGCTCTATGCCGTCAAACAATAATAGTGCCTATCAACAATTTCTATCTTCATAAACAATTAAGATATATCATATCCGACCATTGGACTAATGAATGGCAACACAAAGAAACATAAGAAACAAGAGGCATACACACATGAGGCTGAACACAAGAATTTGAGTGGAAAACCCTAAAGGTGAAAAACCACGACGAAACATAATTTTTATCAGGCCTCACTAACCAAAACCTTACTGGTTACATTTATACCTCACTGGCAAAGATTTCACTGAACACAAGCCTCATCGGCAATACAAGAGTCTCACTGACTACATTCAAGATGCCAACCCTAGGAGCACCAACCCCTACACTACAATCAAAGAAGAATGATTAAAATACAGAGGGTTACTCTATTTCACCCAAAAAAATAAATTTATTGCCTCATGTTTATAACAGTCTGCATAATCTTCTTTTGCGTATTCAATGGTTTCAGAGCATTAAACTCTGCAATTCAACACTCTTACACAACAAGCCAACAAAGTCTCTCGACAAAAAAATTACTGTAACATTCACAAACCTCTTTAATTTGTAACAATAATTTCATTGTACCATATCTGCAGAGATAAACATTTGAACAGATTAATATACCTTCTTTTCTGTCCATAGAGACTCATTTTTATTCGATGCATTCTATCTTGCAGACTACACTCAGATCTTTATCTTTTTCCATACTCATCAAAATAGTTAGGACAAACTATTATATCCATAAATCTGAATGACAATTGAATTTTCAACTTGTGACAAAAACAGTTAACCATTGGAATCTGAAAATAATCAACAAGTATCCATTCAACTTCTGTCAAAAATAATAATAGACCCGTTGTTCAAACTTATGTGACCACAAGTCTTCAACTGCTAATCTTTGGAATTTGAAAATAATCAACAGCTGTCCATTCATCTTCTGTCGATAACCCCTGGTTTTGACTTCAATGGAAAACACTGTTAATGTTATTACCAGTAATCAACATAAGCAGCAAAACATGACAGAATAATGAACACAAAGACACATAATTTTCTAGGAAAACCCTCCAACATGAGGGAAAAACCCAGCCACACTGCAAAAACTTCCTCCTTTATTATGATCCCAAAATTGATTACAAAGCTTTCAAGCTTTATTAGAATAGTTTCAAGCTTTATCAGAATAATAATCTTTCTCAGAGATTGTTGACTCTCCACAATTATCAGAAATATACTGATATCAAGAACAATAATCACACTGCAATCCTATAGCTTAGCAATCCAGCATCAAAATGATCATCTTGACACAAGATCATTCATCCAGCAAAAATAGAACTGTTGTAGACATCGATCTACAAATACTGATATACAAACATTTTTGTTTCTACTAAAGTCATACTTCAGTATTATCATCCAAGAACAATCACACCTTCACCAAGTCGTCGACGAACTAGACATAGAGCCCAAGATAAGGAGCTGGAAACTGAAAA
The DNA here is from genome assembly GCA_028749045.1 of Cupressus sempervirens. NCBI lineage: Eukaryota > Viridiplantae > Streptophyta > Pinopsida > Cupressales > Cupressaceae > Cupressus > Cupressus sempervirens. Next base: position 395,690,465 of record CM053787.1, read on the forward strand.
GATTACCATTAGCAAAGAACGAGTCGACGCTGGTGATATTGACGAAATCTCTACCACGTGGTGAATCCTTTTACTTCTTTCTGCAAACATGTGGACATTGGTACATAACCATTGCAGTGTGTACTCATCAGCAAATACACAACACATGCCAGCATACATATCAACCGGGGCCACTAGTGACACTTGTTCATTTACTTCATGAATTCTGGGCAGTGACAGTTACATAGTCTCCACTCGAGCCTTAAACTAGAGTCATTGTCCAAGACACGATGATGGATGAGAGGAAGTATATAATAAAAGGAAGTAACCGCTGTGGGAACTGTTGTAGGATATTCTTCCAGTTCCATTGGGAGTTACTGTTGCCATTCCATTGAATGACACTTAAAAACAATGTGGGTCCACATAATATTTACATGGAAGAATACTCAAAGAAGGGGACACAACAATCTCAGCATAAGCTATGCAATTATAAACTCCACGGAGAATCACAAGAAGGCCACCACATAGGGTAACTACACAGATGAGCTTATGCGCTGAAGCAATGAATTTCTTCAGCAATCATAACCAAGTAAAAGTCAGCAACAGAAGAATAGGTGAACATTTGAGATAGGAATGATATCTCGTGCAGCTACCAAAACATTAACACTCCCTCAGATGACATAGAGTGTCCCAACCTGACAAATATAACGACTACACCCATATGTGTCCACAGTAACCTTTATCACAATTTCTGTCAAGGTGATTTTGTCATCTCAACACGATGAACATAAGAAGCTGCAACAAAAATGTCAGTAACAACGATCTCATCCCAGATTTTGTCAATATAATATTGTCATCTCAGTATGACATTCACCATGGTTACTCCTATAGGATAAAAAAACAAAAAACAGAGTCATGGAGTCTCACACATGACTTCCACCATGGCTGCTCCCAAAGGGTGGAACAAGGCGTTTCACCTCAAACTTCTTTCACAAAGAAGAATGCATTAACAAGGGTTTGTACCTCGAACTTCTTCCATATGGAGAAGAATGCATTAACAAGGGATTACACCTGAAACATCTCCCTCGCAGAGTAGAACCCATTAACAAGCGATTGCACCTTGAACTTCTCCTTCATAGAGAACCAATTAACAAGGGATTGCACCTCAAACTTCCCCCTCACAGAGAAGAATTCATTACATCACATAATAGGAACAACTGAATGTTGAGACCCCCCTCAACAAATACTGCCTCTCAGCAAGGACAACATTCTCATTGCTTTGATTTTCACAATAAACTAGAACTGATTTCAATGTTTGACAAAGCAAGGAGCTTTTGTAGTCACACTTCTACATGAGCTTGTTGATCCTCTGCAAGGAGCATGACACTCTCCATCTACTGCTCAAGCTCCCTTTGAATCTAATTTCCTCGTCTTAGAATAAATTGATCATAAGCAATTTGAATAGGTTCATCTTCAAGAGATGTTTCTAGTAAAGAGCCACCAACTTAGCCCAGGCTGCGATCTCTGATTATCCTTGTGCTCCTCGATCCATCCTGTTCGCATATTAAAGAGATTAGAAATAGATTTGGAATAGATTGGTTGATAACAATTATTCAATTGTATATTGTCATTGATGTTACACAAATGTTATACTCTTACCGAGCACTGCCAGTTGGAACCAAGTTCAAAAGACTCTAGTATTCGTTGAGCAAAAGTTCAGAAGAAGAGAAGTTCAAGAATTCCTGTGTAAATTGTGTTAGGTCGGTTACCAAAGGGGTTAAGTGTAATCCGAGTTAGGTCATTACCAAGGAACTCAGTGGTAACCGAGTTACCCAATTTTAGCTGACTTCAGCAGATTAGTTTTATCTATTTGTTGGTTTATCCAAACCGACTCAGTGGATGTTATTTGTTTGTTTGTAAGAGCCACCAACTCAACTCAGGCTGCGATCTCTGATTATCCTTGTGCTCCTTGATCCATCCTGGACGCATATTAAAGAGATTAGAAATAGACTCAGAATAGATCGATTGATAACAATTATTCAATCGTATATTATCATTGATGTTACACAAATGTTATACTCTTACCAAGCACTGCTAGTTGGAATCAGACCTAGTTTTAGCCGACCTTCAGTAGATTAGTTTTATCTATTTGTTGATTTATGCAAGCCGACTCAGTGGATGTTATTTGTTTGTTTGTAAGAGTATTCAAGCCGACTTGACATTGGATTTCATATATATGAAAGGTGAAGATGTGGATTGAATAGTGTGCAAGAAGTGAAGAAGATGAGATGCAAATAAAGAAGGATATCTGATTAAGAATAGAGTATCCAAGGAGCTGCAAAGAACATTATGATCAAGTTGGATCCATAGGATAAGTCAAAACAGTGATTTGAATATGCAATCCAGCTGCTTCGTCAATCAGGTCAATCATTGTTACTCTCTAACAATTGTAGCAGTGAAGAAATCTCTTAACAAAGTTAACTTAACAATCATTTTGTTAATCTCTAACCAGGTGACATTTCTAGATTGAAGTGTCTTAAAACTTCTAACAAGGCCACTCTTAACAGGGTGATTTAAATCCTTTAACAGGGTCACACCTAACAATGTGTTTTGTAAGCTTTAACAGGGTTGGTGCCTAACATGGCTCACTTTAGAAGAGTGAAAAGTTGTAACTAGTTGCATTGGTGATTTTTCCCAAATTGGGTTTCCACGTTAAATCTTGGTGTCTCATGTGTTCATGTTATTTACGTACTGCTTTATCTTTCTGCAACTAAGTTACTAAAGGTTAATACATATTAATATATCAAATTGCTTTGTTAACAGAGTTCCAGTGAATATCTAGTGCTAACCGAGTTGTGAGTTTAAAGGAAGTTTGTATTGACATCTAAGGGATTTGGAATTGGTTTAGTGGTAACTGATTCACCCCTCCTCTCTCAGTTACTCTTATATTTCCAACAATTGGTATCAGAGTTGTCAGTGCTTGCAGAAAAGGTTTCAAGGACCTAAGCTAAAGATCAAGATGTCTTATAGAAGAGAGATTCCCAAGTTGAATAGAGATAATTTCAAAAGCATGGCAAGAACTCATGAGGTTGCATTTGGGAACCATTGGAGGCACATGCCTAAAATTTCTAGACAACTAGTATGTGTCACTTCCATATCCTTTGATTGTGGATCAGATAGTAGATAAAAAGAACCACAACACAATGATGATTGACATTGCTTCTGCTCTTAATTATGCTGAATTTGATGAAGTCAAAGATTGTCCTACTACTCATGAAATGTGGAACAAGCTGCAAAAGATCTATGGAGGAGATGACAATGTGAGGAGAGACAAAGCAGAAAGTTCAAAAGGCCAATTTGATCAAATGAAGATGAAAACATTGCAAAATATAATGAGAGAATCAAAGCAAGTTTGAGTGCAATTAGAGCTTCAGGAGGAAAAATGGAAGATGCAATAGTAGTCAGCAAGGTATTAAGAACTCTTCTTCCTATTTATGCAATTAGACTTTCAGCTATTTAAGAGATGAGATGTGATCCCAAAAGTGATATAACTTTGGATGCACTAGTGGGAAGGTTAACAACTTTTGAGTTGGATAACTTTGATAAGTATCTTCTTGGATCTCGCAACATAGAATCAACATTCAAAGCAAAACTAACCCTTGGCAGAAAAGGGAGGAAACTCAAAAGGCAAATAGTCTGACAGTGAAGAAGATGAAGAATCTAATGATGATCTTGAAGCCATTGAAGCCCTACTTGCAAGGAGGTTACCAAAAGACAAAGGTAAATATGAAAGCAAAATCCATTGATCTGTTTTTCTTGTGAAGAAGTTGGTCACATTACTACAAGATGTCCAAACAAGGAAAATAAAAATGAGAGAAAATCTAGCTAGTTCGAAGGCAAAAAAGATTTCAAAAGCTACAAAGGCTACCAAGACAAAGGTAAGAAATCTTGTTATATTGCTAAAGATTTTGACAGTGATAATGAAGATGAAATGGTATATATTACTATTAAAGATGAATCAGATGATGAGGATAATAAAAAGATGACACTTATTTCTCATGTAAGCAAGAGTGACACATACATAATAGATAGTGGCTGTTCTCATCATATGACTGGTGATAAAACGATGTTTGAACACTTGGAGTGCTACGATGGTGGAAGTGTTAAATTTGGACACAATGCACCATTTAATGTGAAGTGAAAAGGCTGTATTGCATTGATTGATGGAATTCGATGTGATAATGCCTATTGGGTTGAAGGACTGAGACACAATCTTCTAAGGGTGGCACAATTGAACAACATTGGATTCAAGGCAGAATTCATTAATGGGAAGGTTAGGCTTCTTGATGGTAAAGGAAACCTAGTTGGCATTGACAATCAGACAAAATGTAATGTAATCTATTTTGATCTCTTTGATAGTTCATGCTTTTTGGCACATGTAGAGGAAAGTTGGTTATGGCATAAAAGAATGTGTCATGTAAACTTTGATAATTTGGTTACTATAAGCAAAAACAAAAGAGTAAGAGGTATTCCAAATCTAAAGAAACTTGAAATGGTCCATATGCAAACAATGTAATGTTCCCATTATAAAATAAATCATTTTTATCAAACTATTGTAACGGGCCGATTGATTTAATGTATCTTAGACCCATTTTTATTTTATTTCTGTAGTTTGTGTCGCCGTCGGCTATACTTGTACCCTCGAAAAGTTTTCTCCAACGGGTATTTAAGCACGGCTTATAGGCAGTCATTAGGCATGCATTTTGGATTATTTTTTTGTACTACGAACTCCTGTTTAGGGTTCTCTGTTGTTCGCCATTTCAGAAGTGAAAGATTTTCCCTATTTGGCTTGTGCGGTTTCGGTGGGATTCAACCCTCACCCTATTTCGTTGCCTATAATACTTTGCTCGGATTTGGCAAGTCGGAGCACCATCTGTTGTCAATCAATAATTGAAGATTGTTTGTGTTCGAAGCTCTATTATTATTGACCATTATTGAATCTATACTTGGTAGCAAATTAATTGTTTATAGGTATTCACTACTTGTGTATCTCAGACAGATGATAGCACACCATCTTCCCATATCTCCCCCTTCGGCCTCCAGACTGTCTACCCCTCTGTACAACTATCTAACCTGTGCTCTCTCATCATATGGAAATTTTGTTTCCACCGTACGGACACACCCCATCTACCATATAATAGCCTCCTCTACCACCGTACGGTCGCACCTTCTTGTTGCCCTCTTCCGTACAGGGACTTACAGACACCGTACTACCACTGCCTCTTCCTTTGCGGACATTGTACGGTCATTGCTAACAACTTCACTGTACGACCCTTTTTGGCACACTCTCCCTATCTTTACGGTCATCTGTAGCGATGATCCTCTGCACTCAGAGAAAACAAAGGGCCAGAGGCTATTTGGAAACATTACAGTGGTATCAGAGCGCTTCGATCCTGCCAGCTTGTGAACAGTGAATGAGAGTTTATAGCCGAAAGAGACAAAGAACCCATTTCGTTGATAGAATGGTTGCCAAATTGGAACCAACAGCTGTCGAACTCGTGGCACTACTAAGAGAACTTTCAAAGAATTAGGCACAGGTCACAGATACTCAGCGACTCATGGAAGACTCTCAAGAAGTTGGTAGACAATAAAATATTTGGAGAACAAAATGGTCACAGCATGGACTCGGTGTCGGGTAAAACAAACCCTCATCCAACACGCTCTCGGCCTTCCATGCCATCTTTTTAGGCACCACACGGAAGGAAACAACCAACCTTTGAAGAGATGCAAGAACAACTGAAAGAAGATTGGAAGAATGTGAATTTTGAGGAGGATATATCCTATGAAGATTATGCAAATTTGAGAATGAGATATTCGGGAGGCGGAAACCGAGGATACTTTAACGATGATCTCAGAAGAAAGTTGAGTAAAGTAAATCTTTCTCCATTTGGCGGATTCGAATCCATATCTGCGCAAGCGTGGGTCATGAAGGCCGATACTTACTTCCAGTTGAATCCTATGCCAGAAGAAGAAGCAATCAAATTTGTGACATTGCACTTGGAGGGAGTTGCGCATGAATGGTGGCATCACGACACCATCACACTGGGGCATGATCAAATAACTACTTACGTGGAATTCATTGAGAGATTGATAGAGTGATTTGATGGCAAAGATCCAAAACTAAATTTCAAAGATTTGGCACAGTTGAGACAAATTGGATCGGTTGACCAGTACATTGCGGAATTTTAGAAACTCCTTGTTTTGGTCACAGACATTTATGAAAGAAGATGGATAGTGCTCTTCATGGATGAACTGACAGAACCACCGAAAGGTTGGGTAAAAGGGTTCAATCCTGCCACCTTGTTGGAGGCTATTAAGAATGCGCGGAGCATGGCATCATCATCGATGTCATCCTCTCGAAGTTACACAACAAACTGCTGGCATTTTCGAGGGACAAGATAATAAACCTTTGCCTAGGAAGCCGTCATTGGACGAAGTTATTACACAAGAACTCCGAAGGAAGAAATTATGTTTCAACTGTAAGGGACCATGGGAACCTGGCCACAAATGCCTCGGAAAAGGAAAGATACACTACGTTGAGTTTGTGTTCGATGATGAGGATGAATAGGAGGAAATGCTTGCCGAAGACAACCAACATCACCATGACATCGATATGGTTAGTTTGAATCGTACGGAAATAATTGCAGCTTTGGTACGGTGCAGAGGAACTATTGCCCTAGCTGGTAGCCCAAGGTGCACAGTTTTTCGTGTATGCGGTACCCTTCAAGGACAAAGGGTTACGGTGATGTTGGATAGCAGAGCCACTCTAAATTTCATAAACTCATCTTTGGTGAAGCGAAGAGGGTCTACCTACAGAGACATGCAGGATTTCAGGTAAAGGTTGCCGGAGGAACTCTTCTACCTTGCATACACCTTGTTCCTCAGATAAGTATCACAATGGCGAATCACACAGTGACCGAGGCTTTCTTCATAGTGGAACTTGGAGGTTATTCTAAGCATACAATGGATGGAGACACTTGATAAATACACTTAGAGTTTTAAACGGATGAATTTCACTTTCGTTGTCGATGGAAAAAAGGTTATTCTCCGTGGAATGGAAAATGAGGGTACGAAGGAAGTTTCTGTGCATTGGATGGAGGCAATTTTTGGGCATAATGACGTTGCTTGGGCCGCACATTGTTTGTTTTGACAAAACCTATCAAGGGGCAACTGACACCTCTCTAGGATAACGATCTCCAGAAGATTTTGAGCAACCACGATAAAGTTTTTATAGACATTTCTATCGGCATACCACCGCATCGAGGGTTTGAATATACAATCGAGTTGGAAGTAGGAGCCAATCCAGTCATAACTACACCGTACCGCTATCCCAAGAAGTTCAAAGATGAAATTGAAAAGACAATTCAAGAACTGGTAGAGAAAGGATGAATCTGTCCCAATTCTAGCCCTTTTGCGTCATCTGTGGTATTGGTCAAAAAGGACAGGACGATGTGCATGTGTGGACTACCATGCGTTAAACAAAAAAACAATAAATAATAGATATCCCATTCCAAGGATAGATGAGCTGCTAGATGAATTGCATGGCGCAGTCTATTTTTCGAAAATAGATCTTTGTACTGGATACCATTAGATCTCCATGAGGAAGACATAGAAAAGACGGCCTTTCGTTGCCACTACGGATATTATGAGTTTTTGGTTATGCCGTTCGAATTGACAAATGCATTTGCTACATTCCAATCATGCATGAATCGCATTTTCAACAAACAATTGCTAAGTACTTATTGGTTTTTTTTGATGATCTTATTTATAGCAGGACATGGGAGGAGCACTTGAAGCATTTGGATGAAGTCCTAAGGATCATGGAGGAGCAGTCTTTGTTCGCCAAGCAATCCAAGTGTGAATTCGGTATGACATAAATATTGTACTTGGGTCCTGTTGTCAGTAAATACGGAGTTCAAGTTTATCAGGAGAAGATTCAGGCTATTCTTGATTGGCCTCCCCCAAAATCATTCACAGATTTGCAAGGATTTTTCGGACTGTGCAGTTAATACTGAAGGTTTGTTAAAGGATTCTTTCAGCTCAGCGCACCCTTAACGGATCTAACAAGGAAGGGGTCTTTCCTGTGGAATGAAAAGGCACAACTCACTTTTGATAAGTTGAAAGATACAATGAACACTTATCCCGTACTTGCATTACCTGATTGCACTCGACCATTCATTTTGGAGTGCGATGCGTTCGGAGAAGGCATTGGCACGGTACTGATGCAAGATAGACACCCCATGGCTTATGAGAGCAGGAAGCTTATGCAGACAAAACGCTTATATTCCATTTACGACAGAGATGTTGGCAATCGTACATGCACTAACCAAGTTTCGGCAGTACCTGGTAGGTGCCAAGTTTGTCGTCCGTATGGATCACAACAGTTTGAGATACTTTTTGGAGCAACGGGACTTGAATGAGAGGCAACAAAAATGGGTAAGCAAGGTTTAGGCTTTTGATTTTGACATTGAATATGTGAAGGGGAAGAACAATGTGGTTGTAGATGCCTTGTCTAGGAAACTTGCCATCTGCGTACTAAACCAGATTTTGGCCGACTGGAAGGCACATCTGTTGGTAGAATACTCTAAAAACACATTTGCCTGTGAGCTAATGGATGGCAACACCCAGGATGATAGGTATAGAGTGGTGGATGACATCATCTACTATAAGAATCAGATATTTTGAGTGCCGAAATCCAAATTGAAACATAAAATTTTGAAGGAAGTACATGACTCACCTTTGGCAGGACACTCGAGTTTCCTCAAAACTTACAAAAGTCTCCAGGAGAGTTTTTCATGGAAAGGACTTGCCAGTAGAACAAATCCGAACATACACTACATGCTGGGCTACTGCAACCTTTACCAATTCCAGAATATAAGTGGGAAATTATATTGATGGATTTCATAACGGGGCTTCCCAAGGTGAACGGAAAGGATTGTATTTTTGTGGTGGTTGAGAGATTGACAAAGTACGCACATTTCTTCACCATCCCCTCAGATCTTCAGGCCGCAGAAGTTGCTGATTTGTTTTTTAGAGGTCTCTTGTCTGCACGGGTTACCTTGGAACATTGTCAGTGATTGGGATAGGCGATTCATCGGTATCTTCTGGACATAACTAATTCGGATGGCAAGGACAAAATTGTCACCAAGTACTAGTTACCACCCGCAGACAGACGAACAAATGGAGATTGTGAACAAATGGCTTGAAGGTTACCTTTGAAACTACGTTTCAGCACAACGAGCATGGGTCAAATGGATACATCTAGGGGAATATTGCTACAATACCACGTACCTCGTCCATCGGAATGACACCATTCAAAGCTCTGTATCGGTACGAATCTGTTTCCTTCATCGACACAATTCTAGGTGACAGTCGCGCACCAAGGGCGAAGGATAGGCTGCAGGAGGGACAGGACATACTGAGATGCTTGAAGGAAAACCTACACCAGGCACAAAATTAGCAGAAGATGTACGTCGACAAACACAAAATGGAGAGAAGTTTCGAAGTAGGGGATTTGGTCTATCTTCGGCTCCAACCATATCGACAATCCTCATTGAAGGAAAAGGGAAAAGAAAAATTGAAGCCACGATTTTATGGCCCCTATCGTGTAGTTCGTCGTGTTGGTGAAGTCGCGTACGAGCTAGAACTTCCGGAGGAAGCCATATTCATAACATCTTCCATGTTTCATGCTTGAAGAAGGCCGTAGGGTAGAATGTCACGATAGCCACAGACCTTCCACCACTCAATGAAGAAGGAAAGCTCATACTGGAACCAGCTGAGATCATTGAAGTACGTGAGAATACTTTGCGGAACTGCACGGTGAAGGAATATTTGGTGTGTTGGAAACACTTGCCATTGGACAATGCGACGTGGGAAGGCAAGCACATTCTCCAGCACCCGGCATTGCATTTGCTTGAGGTCAAGCAAAATTTGGGACGGGAGAATTTTAATGTTCCTGTTATAAAATAAATCATTTTTATCAAACTATTGTAACGGACCGATTGATTTAATGTATCTTGGACCCATTTTTATTTTGTTTCCATAGTTTGCATCACCTTGGGCTATCTTTGTACACCCTCGAAAAGTTTGCCTCAATGGGTATTTAAGAACAACTTATAGGTAGTCATTGGGCATGCATTCTGGATTATTTCTTTGTACTATGAACTCCTGTTTAGGGTTCTCTGTTGTTCGCCATTTAGGAAGTGAAAGATCTTCCCTATTTGGCTTGTGCGGTTTCGGTGGAATTCAACCCTCACCCTATTCCGTTGCTTGTAATACTTTGCTCGGATCTGGCAAGTCGGAGCACCATCTGTTGGCAATCAATAATTGAAGATTGTTTGTGTTCAGAGCTTTATTATTATTGACCATTATTGAATCTATACTTGGTAGCAAATTAATTGTTTATATGTATTCACTACTTGTGTATCTCAGACAAATGATAGCACACCATCTTCCCATACCTTCCCCTTCGGCCTCCAGACTGTCTACCCCTCTGTATGGCTATCTAACCTGTGCTCTCTCACTGTACAGACATTTTGTTTCCACCATATGGACAAACCCAATCTACCATACGATAACCTCCTCTACCACCGTACGGTCACATCTTCTTGTTGCCCTCTTCCGGACAGGTACTTACAAACACCGTATGACCACTGCCTCTTCCTCTGCGGGCTGTGCAGACATTGTATGGTCATTGCTAACAACTTCACCGTACGACCCTTTTTGGCACACTCCCTGTTCGTACGGTCATCCTCACCGGTGATCCACTGCACTCAGAGAAAACAAAGGGCTAGAGGCGATTTGGGAACATTACAAATAATGTCAGATTGGAAAGATGGGTAAAACTAGCTTCAAAAGTAAGAATTTCAATATTGAAGAAGTCCTGGAACTAGTTCATACAGATCTTTGTGGACCAATAAGTACAAAGAGCTACATTGGAGACAAATTCTTCATTTTGTTTGTTGATGATTATTTTAGGATGATGACAGTAATGTACTTGAAGGATAAATCTAAAGCTTTTCAAAAATTCAAGTGGTATCTAGCTAGAGTTGAGAAAGAAACAGGTAAGAAGTTAAAATGCTTAAGATCAAACAGAGGAGGAGAATTCATCTCTAATGAATTCAATGAGTCTGCAATGAAAGGTGAATCAAAAGATAGGTATCTGCATCTGGCACACCTCAGCAGAATGGAATAGTAGAAAGAAGAAATAGATCCATCATGGATTGTGCAAGAACACTGATGATAGAGAAAAATGTTGCAACCAAAATACTGGAAGTAAGCAATCAGCACAACAGTTCATGCCTTAAACCGAGTTCAACTGAAGAAAGGTAGAGATCAAACACCTTATGAGTTATGGTATGCCTATAAATCTAATGTTTGTTATTTCAAAGTATGTGGAAGCAAATGGTATGTCCTAAAAGAGTCAAGGAAAGGAAAGTTTGATGTGAAAAGTGATGAAGGCATTTTCCTAGGATACTCCAACAAGAGCAAAGCATATAAATGTTTGAATCTTGCTACACACAAGGTTATAGAAAGTACACATATAAAAATTGATGAGTTTGTAGAAAAGAATGAAGAACAAAGCAGTAAAGAACTTGAGGATTATAGAAACTTTTGTCTACTTTGAACCTGATACATTACCTAGCATTTAGTAGATTACCCCACCCGAGTCATCCAAGTTTGGAGTGTTAACCGAGTTGTAGGTAGTGCAACTCGAGTTGGAGATAGTTCAAACCGAGTCTTCGAGAGAGGAACTCGAGTCACAGTCTGTGGGAACCGAGTCTCAGACAACAGAAACAGAGCAAAATTTGGGAATTCATATAACCTTTGAGCATGGTGAACCAAGTGAATCCAATCCAGAATCTAGAAGATACTTGTGCTTGCTAGATATCTCAGAAGGCATCATGGACCTAAGCAAATAATTGGAGATCAGAGAAGAGACACAATGACAAGGAACAAACTAAAAGGTACATGTTTGCTTACTGAATTATAACCTAGAACTGTTAATGATGCATTGAAAAATGAAAGTTGGATAGAGGCAATGAATGAAGAGATTGAGCAAATTGAAAGGAACAATACTTGGACTCTTGTTCCTAGACCCAAGAATAAAAATGTAATTGATACAAAGTGGGTATTTAGAAACTAATTAAATGAAAATAGTGAAGTATCAAAGAATAAGGCAAGGCTAGTGTGCAAAGGATACACTCAAGAAGAAGGCATAGACTATGGAAAAACATTTGCTCCTGTTGCTAGACTTGAAGGAGTCAGAACATTACTTGCATATGCTGTATTTATAGGATTCAAAGTGTATCAAATGGATGTAAAATCAGCTTTCTTGAATGAAATTCTAGAAGAAGTCGTCTACATTGATCATCTTGAAGGTTTCATTGATCCAAACAAAAGAGACATGGTCTGTAAGTTACACAAAGCTTTATATGGTTTGAAGCAAGCTCCTAAAGCATGGTATGAGAGACTTCATGGATATTTGGTAAAGATTGGTTTTCGAAGAACCAATGATAACAACAGTTTGCATATTAAAGAGGGACCATGAAACAAGATTTTGCTAGCAGAAATATTTGTGGATGATATCTTATTTACAGGTCATGATGACTTATGCAAGTCATTCTCTGAAGAAATGAGGAAAGAGTTTGAAATGTCAATGTTTGGAGAAATAAATTTTTTTGTTGGTTTACAAGTTCATCAAATGAAGGATGGCATTTACATTACTCAGTCAAAATATGTCAAGGGGATATTAAAGACCTTTGGAATGGAAGATTCCAAACCAGTTGGAACACCTATGTCTATTGGACATAAGTTATCCAAGGATCATGATTCAAAAGAGGTAAATCAGACTACCTATAGATCTATGATTGAGAAACTTCAGTATGTTGTTCATACAAGACTTGATATTGCATTAGCAGTTGGTATAGTTGCAAGATTCTCTGCAAATCCTAGAGAAAATCACATGATGGCAATCGAAAGAATTACGAGATATCTAAAAGGCACTCAAGACTATAGTCTATGGTACAAGAAAGAAGGAAACTTTGAGCTGAAATCCTTTACTGATGTTGATTGGGCTGGAAGCATTGATGACAAGAAGAGCACCAATGGAGGAGCATTCTTTCTTGGAAAGAGGTTAGTATCTTGGACAAGTAAGAAGTAGAATTGCATCTCTCAGCGTACAACAGAGGCAGAATATGTTGCTGCAATAGTTAATTGCTCCAACATAATGTGGTTCAAGCAACTGTCATCAGGAATGAAGGAAGAAATTAAGGATCCAGTGGTTATCTATTGTGATAACACAAGTGCAATCAATATTTCTAAAAATCCAGTGATGCACACCAAGACAAAACACATTGCAATCAAGTATCATTTTTTGAGAGAATTAGTTCAAGATAAAGAAGTTAGATTGGAATATGTTAACACAAAGGAGCAGGTTGCTGACATATTTACCAAACTATTACCTAAGGATGCATTTTTGTATCTAAGAGGAAAGCTAGGGGTCATTCCCCTATCTGATGCTCACTAGAGTACAGATTAGTGATGCATCACCAAACTACTTTGAAGATCTATCAAGTTGATGCAAAGAAGTCAGAGCTCATTGCATATGAATTAGTACATTAGGTACATTGTAAAATCACTATGTCGTCTTTGGCATTTGATGTCAAAGAGGGAGAGAATCATATCATTGAGAGAGATTGGTGTAATCGAGAAGAATCAGAGGTAGTAATTTGCAAGAGGGAGAACTTGATCTGATGGAGTCTGAAGATAAGATGGCAGAGGGAGAATCTTAGAGGGAGTTCTCATGGATGGATAGAGAATCAAAATGAAACTAAGGATATTATAAAATCTTATAAATCATTTGATTGCTCTAAGTTTTCTTTGCTTAATGACATGTGTTGCCATCAATGCCAAAGAGGGAGATTGTTGATAACAATTATTCAATTGTATATTGTCATTGATGTTACACAAATGTTATACTCTTACCGAGCACTGCCAGTTGGAACCGAGTTCAAAAGACTCCAATATTTGTCGAGCAAAAGTTCAAAAGAAGAGAAATTTAGGAATTCTAATGTAAACCGAGTCAGGTCGGTTAGCAAAAGAGTTAAGTGTAAACCAAGTTAGGTCAGTTTCCAAGGAACTCAGTGGTAACCGAGTGACCTAGTTTCAACCGACCTTCAGCAGATTAGTTTTATCTATTTGTTGGTTTATGCAAGACGACTCAATGGATGTTATTTGTTTGTTTGTAAGAGTATTCAATGAACCTTCCATCTTTTGGATGCTGCGATAGCCAAGATGGTTCTAACTGAAGTATATCTAGCAATTGGTGCAAATGTTTCTTCATAATCGGTGCCTTCTTTTTGTGAGAAACCCCGTGCTATAATTTTGGCTTTGTACTTTTCAATGCTGCCATCAAATGCATGCTTAATTTTAAACAACCATTTACAAGAAACAACTGGTTTGTTTTTAGGCCTCGATAGAACATCCCATACATCATTTTTTAGTATGGAATTATATTCTTCAATCGTTGCTTCTTTCGAAGACTGACTTGAAAGTGCTTCTTTAACATTTGAAGGTTCTGTTTTTATAAGTTCAGTTAATAATGCAACATAACATGATTGATTTCTTGTTTTTTTACTTTCTCAAATCACTTCATTAGGTTCAACCTGATTTTCTTCTATCATTTTCCTAGCCCAAAGTGGCCTCTTTTTATTGTTGACATTTTTAGAATCTTCATGATTAGATGTAGTGGTAGAGGATGGTTCAATATCATTCTCCTTCTCAATTTCTGCTTGGTGATTTTCATCTACTGCAGATTCATCACTGTTTCTAGAAATATTAAAGGCGATATCTTCTTCAAATTTCACATCTCTACTAATCTCAATTGTTCTTTGACTTGGAATAAAGACTCTGTAGCCTTTGGTTGTTTTACTGTATCCAATGAGTAGCCCCTTCTTTCTGGATGGTTCTAGTTTTGTTCTTTTCTTTTTAGGGATGTGGATATAAACAGGACATCCAAATATTCTTAGATGACTTAGATCTGGTTTAATGCCTGTAAATACTTCTTCAGAAGTGGTGTTCTCTAATACTGAGTGTGGACATCTGTTTTGAATGTAGATTGTAGTGTTAGATGCTTCAACCCAGAAGGAAGTATGAAGGTTTTGATCGTTCATCATTGCTTTGGTTGATTCAACAATTGATCTATTTTTACGTTCAACAACTCCATTCTGTTGAGGATTATATGGTACAGAAAACTCCTTAATCCCAACAACAATGCAAAATTTTTAAAAAATTTCAGAGATGTATTCACCTCCATTATCTGACCTTAGTATTTTAATTTTTTGTCCTGACTGATTTTCAACTAGGGCTTTGAATTCTTTGAATTTTGATAATACTTAAGCTGATTCTTTTTGTTTCAAAAAGTAGATCCAAGTTCTTCTAGAGTAATCATCAATAAAAATTACATAAAAAAGGCACCTGTTAAGAGAAGGTACAAAGATAGGGCTGCAAAGGTCAGTGTGAATTAGTTCAAGAATGGATTTTGATTTGTGAACACTTTTAGGTAATGATTGCTTAGTGTTTTTGCCTAAAGCACATCCTTTGCAAATACTTAAGTGATCAGTTTTGAGACTAGGTAAACTTTTTACAATTTTTCCTATGGATGATAATGCATGATAGTGAAGGTGACCTAGCCTCTTATGCCAAATTTTGGTTGAATTTGATGTTTCATGACTAAGAGCTAGGTTTTGATTATTACAAAGTTTATATAGACTTCCATCTCTAAATCCGATGGAAATGACTTTCTTGATATTAGAGTTCTTTGGCCAAGATAGAACTTTGTCCTCTTGGAAAGTGATTCTGAATCCTTGATCAGCAAGACTAGAAATAGAGACTAGGTTTCTTTTTATTCCAGGTACATATAAAACATTTTTGAGTTGGAGAGAATTCTTGAATTTAGGTAAATTGAACAGGAACTAATGCTTTTGATAGGATGAGTAGAGTTATCTCCAATGGTAACTTCTTCTGAGGAGTGTTTTGAGAAAGTCTCAAATTTGTCTCTAAAACCGGTGATGTGCCAAGATGCTCCACTGCCTATGATCCAAGTGTTGTTGTTTGAGTTTAATTCACTTGAAAGGGCTAAGTAAAAACCATAGTTTTCTTTTTCTTCTTTCACTACTTCCTCTCCTTAAATTTATGCTAAGGCTGCTTGAATTCTCTTCTTTTCAGGGCATAAGTTATGAGAGTGACCAATTTTATCACATTTGAAACATCTAACTTTAGACCAATCACGTTTCTTATATGATTTGTCAATTTACCTTTTATTATGTTTGAATTTTCTTTTCTTGTTTGAATTTGCATGAAGTGCTTGAATGTCTCCCTCTTGATTTATACTTAGTCGTCTTGAGACTAATCTTGATTTTTTTTGTGTGCATTCATTTTTTAGTAAATCAAATTTAGGAAGTTTGGGTCAAGAGCTTAATCCTCTAATAAATGTTTTCCAAGATAGAGGAAGACCTCTTAATGCTATCATGTTGAGTTCTTTGTCATCAACTCGATTTTCCATTGTTGCAAGTTGATCTTTTAATTCAGAAATCCTTAGAAAGTAGGATGTAATAGATTCTCCATTGTCATCTTTATATATAGTAGATCTTGTTTTAGGGTTAATAATCTACTAGTATTGTTGATTTCAAATGTATCTCTGATAGTAGAGAACATCTCAAATGCAATTTTGAGACTGGAGATGGATGGAAGAATATGATCTTTTATAGAATCTATTATAATTTTCATTGCTTTGTTATTGTGTCTTTTCCATGTTATTTTCTCTGGATCATTTTTAGGCATGGATATGTTTGTTTCTATATACTCCTCTAATTGCATTCCTCTTAATATTATCATGACTCGAATTTTCCATGATGAAAAATTTGATGCACCCTCAAGCCTATCTTCTAGCCTTACATGATTTACCATTTTGATTTAAGAATATGATTTAACTTTTATAAATCTAAGACTTTAGATTTTAATTATGAGTAATAGATTTTCTTATCAGAATGGCTCTGATACCATGTTAGTTTTTAGTAATCTTTGATAGACAAAACTATTACAGTAGATATGATAATGATAGATATTCTTACTTGAATAATTGCAGAATAGAATTGTTCTTCAAATGGTGAATGTTCTTGAATTGCTGAGATGCAGAATATCTTCCAATGAATACTGCTGATAACACGTACTGTAGGAGGAATATATTGATTGTCTTTCAATGAAGATTGCAGAGGAGAAGGTTGAGAATTTATCCTGTAATTATAATGCAGATCGCTGGAACTTATAATGCCATGTATAGATTATTTTCCCATCGATCTGCACTAGTATATATATACATAAGAAAGGTCATGCCCCCGTAGAGTCATGCCTCTACGGAGGCATAACTGACCAACTGTTAGTTAATGTAATCCAACATAATCGGTAGTAACACAAGACCCCCAATAGTATATGCTTTATGATGTCCACCGATAATAAGTACATAACACTGTGTACCGATAATATCATCAAACATATGTTAAGGCAATCATCTAAACAACATATATATATATATATATATAAAAGTAACATCAGTGAATATTATCATATAAACTTGGTACAGATTTTGCATATGTCTGATGAACAGAATTTGTATAACATCATTACTTCTACTGATGCTGTACATCAACGCTAAGGACATGGATTTGAATGTACTTTAAGTAGTGGAGTATGAAACATAAGAAAGCTATGCCTCTTTTAAAGTGATAGCTGTGATTATGATGTGAATGATTTTCATGTGAGCTGTAGGCTATTGTTTCGGTCGATTGTGCAGTATCGTAGATTGTACTATGCATAGCATTGATGGTTGCTGATTTTGTACTACGATCGCTTCTTGGAGTTCAGTTGTATGACTCAAAAGTTTCCTTTAGACATGATCTACAGGACAGTCTCTTTCATCCTCCACTAGATACTTGTACAAATTTTACAGAAAGCCTTTTCTGCGGCTCCTATATCACTTCTCAATGATGTTTATGTTGAATTGGGAAATTTATCCTTTTCTTTTTTATGCCTTTTGAGTGTCACTTTGGTCCTTTGTCTCATTACTTTTCTCTCGGTGTTCTCATTTCTATATGTATTTTTTGACCTTTCCAAATCCCATTTAAGTTAAAACTCAAATGTATTTTGACCGAATTTTCCTCATCATTTTTAATTTTGGTTATAAACTTAACATTATATATCCACTTCAGGTTTAAGAAGAGTTAAATTCTATTTTTAAGTGCAAAAAACTAAAGTTTCAACAATTGGTCATTGAATCCAAGAACTTCTGGAAAATGGCAATACTTCGATAGAACAATCAGAGTCATGGAGTGTTAAGAGTCGGGGTTGGATTTTTGGGACTGGGATGCCAAGGACCTATATTTACAAATAGAAAGGGAATGCCAAGGTACATAATATATAATAATAATAATAATAACAAATATTTGAAAATAAATTAGAAGGTATAATATATGATTTTTTTTATTTGTTGAAATATATTAAAATTTAATAAATATTATATAGAATATATTTAAATTAAGTAGTATATATTTTATAATATAATGCTTTTATTAATTAACAAATCCAAGATTAATAAGTTAAAGAATAAATTTATAAAATTGTAAATATAAACGAAAACAGAATTGCCTAAAGTCGTGCAAATTTGTTATCAAAAAATACTGTACATGATGGTGTACATACACTAGTAGCTCAATGTAATGCAACCCAATCTCTCTGGGTTGAATTTGCACCTTATATGTTGAATTTGCAAATTTCACATAACTTTGTTGAGCACATCCTGGTTATAGGTATTCTACTCTTCTGTTTGTTGAGGTCTGGCAAGTAGTGTCCTAGCTGGGTATTTTGTCTCTGCTCTTTATTTCTTCTCATTGCTAGCTCAAGGTGGCAGTATTGCTTGTGACTTTTTGGATGGGTTTGCCAGATTCTCAGGGATTTTTCATGCTCAAAAAATGTTTGTTGAAAATATAAATCTGAATATTGTTATAGTTTCTGTGGCAAACAAATGTTCAGAGTTTGAATGTAAAATGGGTGAATAACTTCATTAAAAATAGAGGATGATTTGAAGAAGGTTGGGGATTCCCTGGCACTTCCCCAATATCACCGTCATTTGGGACCGTTTGGAAATGTTTCCTCAATGAGGGAAACATCTTTGGGTGTTCCCCTGCTGCTGGTGGTCTTGCGGTGGCACCAGGGGCATGTCCCCACAAAATCCCAGGTTGCCATGATTTTGAGGGTGGACATTAACAACAGTAAACTTGTAAAGACATTATCTCGGTCTCCTCAGTAGTAGCATCATGATAAAGATGTAACTAATTGCCCTTCAATCCATTTCTAATGTCACTTGACCTCTAACCACAAAACATTTGCCTTCCTAATTGGTCAGAAAGGTCATAAACTCACTAAAAGTATGCTTAATCATGATCATTTGATAGTAATTGAGATCACATTTTTCTTTTTGGTTTTAAATTTGATGAATTATATGTTGAGATTAAAAGACGTGCCATCTTCAGAAGGTTACTGCATTAAAGTTATCTGGAATGGGACCTGTAAGAGGACCTGACTCCCTGAGAGACTCTTGATCAGGAACACATTAAACTTTTCAATCTTGATTTCTTTGTCTCATGTATTTTGTCAAATATTTTGAAGCTAAGTCTCTCTTTGGAAAGCTTCTTTCTATGCTTCTAATGTGTCAAAGAATGTTTGTGAAATGCTCACTATTCAAAATTATGTATTCATTTCCCTAATATAAATGATTGAATTTTTACACATCACAAATGATTAAACCTTTTTTTGTACATATTGAGTAAAGAATATTCAAATTCATTAAGTATGCGTTGGACCATCTTGAAACTGAAGTTGGTTATGTTGCATTGGATCAAATTCTGGGCATGACTAGTTGAATATCAATACGCCTTTATTTAATCTAGCAAACAAAAATCCTCATAATCATATATGACTCATGATATTGTTTTTCATTTTCTTTTTCAACTTCGCCTTGAGATAAAGTGATCACTAAATTAAAATAAAAATCACGACGGAAGATTTATTTGTTTACTAGGTATTCTTACTCTTAATTAAATGAGTTTGATAATTGTTGACTTCTATTGCAGGCTAATGTCAAATGTAAGTTTGATGAGACAGTTGAAGCACATGTTCTTTTGTCTGTAAATTCAAAAAGAAGCGATCAGGTTCAGCACTCTTTTCTTTATCTGTTGTATTCCTTTCACATTCAATATACATTGATGTTTAAATTTTAAACTTTCAAACTAAGTTGCTGTTTCAAAGTCAGGTTTGAGATTAGGGTTTGGAATTCGTTCAAATTTTTTTATGGGGTGGGTTTGTATTTGTTTTGGGTTCCTCTGTACAAAAAAATGTCTTATATATATATATGCAGCAGTAAATGGCCAAATAGGTTCCTACACCACTATGCTAATATTAATAATTAAAGCTTCATAGCAAAATACACCACCCTATATATTAACGTTTTAGTCCAAATGACATAACAAAATGCCAAAATACACCACCATATCAATGTTTCACTGTAAAAATTATAATATCAATATTAACAATCAACCATCACTGATCAAATATCATAAAAATATCATCAAACATATCATCATCATCTGGCTGTGGCAAATTAGAAGCACAAATAGTGCCACTGGCATCACTACTAGCAATGTCAGCCTTAGGAGTAGCCTCAATATCAGTAGGTAGCTCAACTGCAAGTGCACCAAGGCAGGCAATTGATTCTTCCAACTTTAGACACTCTGGTTCAACATCTTAATGTGTTGCCCCCTCATTTTTTGTAGGTGTACGAGTCTCAAATTTGAGTGCACATAGACCGAGTCTTTTGCCTTCTTGGAATGTAGGCTATCATGTTTTATTGAGTGGATGAAGGATTTGTGCTCCAATTTCTCTCAGATGATGATGAACTAGTAACCTATCAAGATTTTCAATTTTGAAATTATAGAGTGAAGAGTTTTGAACAAAAATTTAAAAATTATAATTTCAATATTCATCAACAAGAATGTATAAATTAGAATCTTAAGAGTTGAGAACTTGTGATAAAATTGTGATGGCAACAATTTGTAGGTGCTATTACACTTTTCCATGGAAGTACCACCATTTATGAGCATCAACATTGTTCTTGTCTTGAAGAGCCTCATGATCACAATCATTAGTGCTTGCGAAACTCATGAATGTATCCCTCATCGTAGGTTGTATGTGATCAGCATATAGTTTACAAAGGGCTGCCTTGTACCTTTGAGCAACTTTAGGATCTTTGTAAGGGGCAAATCTAGTGGTACCGCCCTTGAGGACTGATTGAGTATAGTACCTGCGGCTTAATGCAAAGGCAAGTAGATGCAAAGGGGTAGTCATTTTGTTCTATCTCTCCACCATGATTTTTCTGTAGTTCCTTGAAGAATGTTTCTTCAAGACCTTTTTCTTTTTCATTTATGATATTTTAATATCCTCAATCATGGAGTCTATGCAATCATATTTGTGAGCCAAACAAAGCCCATTCATGTCAATGTATTAGATCATGCTCAACACATGAGCAATGAATCTCAAGAGATTCTCAACACTATCTCACCAAGAGTCATCTGGTACCATTGCCTTAATGGAAGCTGCCCTTGTAGTACTAGGTTGCTTCCATATGTTCCAATTAGCACTGATTACCATTCTAGACTATGCCTCTTTAACCTTCACAAGGCATCTTAGAACAATAGTGTTGGAGTCAAAAAGTGTCTCAACAATCTAGTTCAAAATCAAAACAATATTTTATTAAAGCCAAAATTAAACTTAAAATTTAAAAGCATAGAAATTTTATGAAAAGTCTAAAACATATTTAAATTTTAAATACTTTAACTTACCTTCAAGAGCTCCAATCTCGAGAACCTTCTAAATATGGCTTGCGTCATATGGTGGTTTGTGATGAACATTTGAATCTCCTGGGCATCGTCATACATTTTTCTTTATCCACTCAATTTTATTGCCAAACTTTTGCAGCATCAGGTTGAGTAAGTGAACAACACAAGGTGTCCAAAAAATTGTGTTTGAAGCACTCCTCAACTAATAACCTGACAGCCCTACAATTTTTGGCATTATCTGTTATTACCTGAACATTATTTTGAGTGCCAACATGCTCAATGGTTTGGATGAGAATGTTTGCAATGCATGGACTATCCTTTACTTCTCCTTAACAACTCAAAACTCTAAAAATCATTGCACTTCTTGTGAACATTGCAATAACATTGACATAAGGACGATTTCTTGCATCTTTCCATCCATCAGATATTGCAGACACACTTGTTTTGATCCTGAATCCTTGATGTGCTGCAAGAATCCTCTACATGTTACACCTTCTTGTCCAATAAAGTGGTGCACACCTTTTTATAACCTGAGCCCTTGAATCAATCCCCTTGCAGCCTCGTTAATTGATGTCACTTTTTTTTGCCAATATAGTGAGTAAACAACATTATGCCAATCCGTTTGCATAGATGCATCTTACTATGTCTTGTTTGGCAATGTCTCTAGCTTTATTCTAAAACGACATTACAAAGGGCCCGTCTATTCTTTTATTTGCCACTGATTCTTGAGGAACACACAACAATGGAAGACCTTATGTAGGTTGTTCATCGGAAGTGAACTAAAGCCATTGATGCTTTTTTAATTTACTTCTAAAGTTTTGCAAAGGATGAATAGGTACATTCCCAACCGCTTTATTTGCTTGTTTTTGCTTTGGAATATACTTGTTCACAACATGGTTTGGAAAAAGTGTTTTAGGTAGTACCCCATCAATTGTTGGATGGCCTGTACAAAAGTTTTTGAGGAATAAACCACAAATGTGTTTTCACTCTACTATAAGAGCTACAATGTCCCTCTTTGTAATGGCTGCAAATCCATACGTAACCTTCTCTACCTGATGTTTGCTGAACTATTTCCACATATTTCCACAGTGAAGAGCTTGGGTTTGTTTTGAATTGGGAGTTCCTAGTGTTAGAAGCACTTGCCATTCTATAGATCTATAAACAAAATACAAAGCCACAAACCAAAATGAAAAGAGAAATAAAACTAGAGAGCTCATTTCATATAAAAAAAAAAATGCAAAGAAAACTTAAAAGAGCCAATGAAATTAACAAAACCCCACCTCTTTTGTTGAAATCTTCCTCTTCTATGATTTTGAATCCTACAATGATGTAGGACTAGCTCGCAAACAAGCTTAGAGCATGTAACAATCACCTTTCAACACTCTTGAGCAATGACAACCAAGCAAAAAAGTTTAGCACAAAAGGCCAAAAGGTTTCTTTTTCATTTGCAAATGCACAAATGACATACAAAACGACCTTTTTAGTGGCCTCTTTAAGGGTTATAGGGTTAAATAAATAAAAATAGGCAAAAAAAACTTTAGAAAAGTAAAAAAATCACGATTGCCGCCCAAAGTTGGCCCAGGTTTGGCCGTTGGGAACCAAATTCATTTGAAGTTCCCAAAATTTGGCTTGGGTCCATCTGGCAGACTTTGGGCCGAATTTGGGGGACTTCATACAAATCTGACACAAATTTGCATTTATGTGAATCAAACTAGACTTTGCTAGGGCTAAAGGCGAATCTGGTAATATAACTTTAAAGAGTAGAGTATGATCCTGTTTGGGAAACAATTTACATTGACAACATGTTTCTTGTTAGGATATTGTGTAAGGAATGTTGTTATAATATTAAAAATAAGAAAATCTCAATTTATCCTCATCTAATGCACTTAACATTTAGTATCATGAATGAATTTTTAAATCTAGAAAAGGGTTTAGGTCTCGTATGAGAAATAAAATGGGAGGAGCCTTCCATGAATTTGTGGACGACAATTTTACATCCAATTGTTGAACATACATATGACTACAAGATTATGGTTGGAGAGTAATTGGTTTGTATGCTCCATTATACAAGGGGTCTCAGGTTCATTTCCCAAGTCCGACTAGAGATCAATAGAACACTGCAATCTCTTAGAATTTTTTTTTTTTGAATACAAGAGGTCTCCTTAAATATGAGCCCATCCAAATCCCACAATAGAATTGTAAATCTTGGAGTTTAGGGTTCGAGTTTGCAGCTTCAATCTTTTTGCAACAACATTGACTTTTGTATTTGCATGTTCATCAGGAGACAAACTCATGTTTTTACGTACACTAGTATATTTAGATTCTTTGTTTGATTTTACTAATGATTGATGGTTGTGACCTTATTTTGATTCAATATTTATTTCTGATGTGAAAAAATTTGATTGTTGCACTTTGTGGTTTGATACTTAGTTGCATGGTTTTCACCTCCCCGCACACCCAGACTAGGTTCACACACCTATGTTACCAGGGGACAGGACCTTAGGGTTTTTTTTCAGCCGTCCTCGTCTCAAAAACATCTAGGGAACAAGGGATGCCTAGAGGAAAACTGAATTTAACTCTCAAAATAGCACAATTTTGCAAAAAAAATCTGCTAATTCTTATATTTTAAGGTTCTATAATATATAAGTGTATGCTTTATCCATATTTTCATATGATTTTTTATTTTTTTCTATTTTATATAGCTATCCCCTTTGCTATCCCCTAGCCATCCACGAAGGTGGGCTGGATTTTAGCCAAAATTGACAAAAAAATTATTATCATGGAAACTTGTCTCACCATCCCTTGTCGTACCCCTCTCAAAAACTTGAGGTAACCTTGTTGAACATTATTACACTATGGGTGCACATAGGGTGCCTTATGGGTGTGTGCCTACATACATAAGCATGCACACCTAGGGCGTAAATATTGATACCTGTAGGGCAGAAAATAACTTGAATAATAAGATGAATTTGGATGCTAGGTAGGGAAATAAACAAATTGACAGAAAAACAGACGTGAAATGAGCATGGGGCAATTTTGCAAGTCAAAGTCAAATCAGCAATTACAAAGACAATCTCATGTAGAGGACAAATTTGTTCCTACTAAGGTGAATTTGCACATGCAGAAACAATCCTTGACCATTGATAACTCAAAATAGAAAGAAAATAGCTTCCTTCCAAATTTCAGCTAGTATTTTTTCTCGTCGGGCTAGGGGTGAATCTCCAGTGTAATCATCAATTATTTATAGATGTGGCAAATGTTTTCTTGAATATTCCATTGAGGAGAATTAGAGGAGCTCAAGTATTTGTAAAATTATAGAGATAGACAAAGGTGAAGGAGAACTATTGTTGTCTCCTCTTGTTTATTTTTGATCACTCACACTATTCATGTCTCTATAGATATTGTCATTTGTGAGAGGAGTAAAATAGAGAATTATTTTGTAGTTAATAATTCTATATATTTTTTGAGAGTTTAGGTTACCAAAATTAATATTTATTTTTGGCGTTTGGCTTTGAACTATCAAATGATTTAGTTTTACAAATTTGTTTATTTATTAAATTTTTTGTGTGTATATAAACACATGTTCACAAATCCACGTGGGCAATTTTTTTTAACTTGTAACCACATACTGGGCTCATAGGCCCGTATATATAGACACACACACACATACATATATATGATATATATGTTGTGTGAAATATAAGTTCTATGACACAGTTGACTTGTAATGCCCCAAGCCACACACCTATGACACTAGTGTTAATGTTTTAGTGTCAGTAGAAGAAAAACATTGATTATCTGATATACTAATATGTGTTTATCTTTTCAGATAAATTGTTATTCGTGATTCTTATATATATAATATATATTATATATGTAATATAATATATATTATATATTATGCATTATATATCTCATATATATAATATATATGATATATGTAAGATAATATGTATTATATATATTATGCATTATATATTATTATATAATAATATAATATTATATTACATATATGGTTAATATATTAATATTATATATATGTTAAAGATAAGTTATGCATATAGGTATTGATAAATGGTGATTAACTATAGAGACATGTCTCTTCATGTCTCTTGAAGAGACATGTCTCCTCTCATATTATACATATATGAGGTCCAAATCTGCATTTGGAAATCATCAATTACAATGGAAATGAAAGTACATTTGCAGAAACGATCTAAGTTATTTCAACATGGTATCAGAGCCAAACTGCAGATGTAAATCAAATGAAGAGTATAAGAAAGGGATTGTACTTTGTATAAGAGACACTAAGCAATAAATCTAACATAGAATCTAATCAAGGTTCGATTAGAGAGAATAGAAACATTGTTCATGATTGAATAAGTATTCATTTGTTTCTCTCATGAATGATGACCTGTATAGTTCCATTATTAGATGAGATACAATCATCATAGAGGAATACAATGTAGTATTCTTTCTTTGAATATGGTGATGCTTTCATTCTAAGGATGGCAGAAGGACCGATTCACCACATAGTGGCAAAATAGAAAGGGAGGTCATCAATACGTGACACTCAAAGTCTCGAGTAGAGATGGACGAAGGAAAGGGTGAGGAGAGTGGGCAGTCAACTCCATAAGCACTATTTATTGCTCTCATTGCCCACTAATGTCAGGGTTAATGGTACCCTCTGAATGCAAAACGAGGCAAGGAGAACGAAAGGGTTGTAAGCATCAAACACGAAGGAAATGGAGTTTAAATGTCTCCTGCATACACATAAGCATAATACCCCAATCAACGTGACGTGGATGCCATTGATAAACATTCGTAAGAGCACCAACGATAAAGAGAAGCCACCAACAATATAAGTGCAAACAATGACTTTGAATGGTTTGAAAGGTTGAATATTTGGGCAGAAAGGACAAATATCGTATGCAGCGATTAAAAAACAAACAATATAAGATTGTACACTGTCAGTAGTTCTTGATCATCAAAAGGCTAATGTTAATGATATGGAATAGTAAGACAACAAATTTGTATCGAACCACAATCACTGTGCCACCACCTAACTAAGATACATAGTAATATGATTAGGTGTTGATCACACAACTTGCATTTGGAAGTAGTTAGATGGTAAACATCATCACTTTGGAAGCTTTGTAATCGACAGTTCGAGTCTGGAAGAGAAGTTGCAGGCTCTTGTTGTGGGAATTGCTAGCTTTTATTTCCCTTATAATTTACCCATTGCACGAGCCTCTCTGTTGAAAATACAACAAACAATATTC
The DNA here is from genome assembly GCA_028749045.1 of Cupressus sempervirens. NCBI lineage: Eukaryota > Viridiplantae > Streptophyta > Pinopsida > Cupressales > Cupressaceae > Cupressus > Cupressus sempervirens. The sequence goes on from CM053787.1 coordinate 395,717,733, forward strand.
TTTTGGGAGAAGTGGCACTTCGTGCAGATGTGGATTTGGTAGTAGCCTTAGATGACTAAGAATTTTCTAGGGTTTAGCTTTGTGGCCACCTTTTTATGCTTCTAACCTTAGCAAACACTTTCTCTGCTTGCCCCATGGAGGACGAGATCGATGCATATTTGTCCTGGCTGGGTCATGATAAAGAGGGGCCTTTCCTTTGACTCTATACATTATCACAAGAATATGACAATCAAAATTCATTGGAAATTATCGGCATTAAGAGGGTTGGGCAAGTATACCAACAGAACACCAATAATGATTTGAAAGGGAGTGAATACTAAACATGCAATGTAGGATATTGCCATTGCCACTTTGGCATAGAAAAGGGAGTAATATATATATATATATATATACAATATATATATATGTATATATATGTATATATGTATATATGTATATATATATATATATATAATATATACATATATATATATATATATACATATATACATATATATATATATATATATATATATATATATATAAAAGATGGCATGCGGTCAAGCAGAGTATTGACCAAACCTTATGCATTTTATTGAGTTCATAGTTAAAGCGGCGTTGGAGGTAAGTTCCTTTCATTATTGGACCTTTAGAAAAATATGTTGTTTAAGGGAATGTGTCATCTTAGGGTCCTAAATATATTTTTGGTATTGACAAGGAATAGATTATTTTTATTAAATATGCATGTGTTAATTCTTGAATTGAATAGGAATACCATAATCATGGTCAATTCATCAATAAGAAAATATTATGTTAAAATATAGATTAAAGTATATAAATAGAAGATTGAATATATGCATATATGTTCAAAGTATATTTTTATCTATATTTTATTAGGGTGATCTTAAATTGTTATTGCAAAATCATTTATTATTCTTGAGTATTATAGTTATCTCTCTTATTTTTCAATATGTACTATAAGACATATTTGCCTTGATCTTTTCCTTCGAGAATGTTATTTCAAGAAAAAGAAAATGGGACGTAAGTATAAATGGAGTATTACTATTTTAAGTCTTCTTTATACATCATTTTATATAGATATGTATATAAATAAGAATTTATAAGTAGAACATCTTAATGATATTTAATAATTAATATTATATTTTGTTACATATAAATATGTTAAACAATATAAGTTATTAGTATTAATGTGAAATATTGTTATTGAAATATAAATGAAATGGGAGGAAAATATGTCATATGAGGGAAAGTCATACATATAGAAACTAAGTGTTGTGTTATCGTAATTCTATTATTGAAAATAAAGAGAGATGTTATAATCATTTATGTTGTTGTTAGTAACGGGCATGAGTTAAATTACTAACATGCATGTTGACATTCTGATTTTTACAACCAAGAGCTATATACTTTGATCTTTTCCTTTGAGAATGTTCTTACAGAAATAGAGGGAGATTGAGATTTAGAAGGAGGTTAATATTTCAAGCAACATTGAAAGAGAGAGAGAAGATAGAGAATATTATTCAGTCAATCTTCGGTGATCTCGATCATATTGATTCTGAGGGAGTAAATCGTGTTGTGATAGAATCTTTAATGATCGATAAATTGTAACAGTCAAGAGGATTGTAATTTCTTGCAACTATGTGATTTAATGGGTCTACCCCTTGTGAACAAGTTTGTGTTCGCTTATACTACTAAGCTTAAGGTTTGAAGCCTCTATGGATGAAAAGAGCAAGTTGTAACTTAGAAAGAAGTATTCAAATTTGATGTGATGTAAAAGTGTTCAAAGATATATGAGTGGTAACTTTACATTGTGGGGGGAATAATAGGCAATGTTTCATTCCCACTTGAACCATCCTTAGAAAAGGAGATATTCCATGATCCTCATGAGCAGATAAGTACTTTTATCTTTTACATTTATCTATTCATGTATTTGTAATTCTATACATACTTTAAGGGTTATTTGCTTTGATCTTTTCCTTTATGTTTGAGGATATTCTTACAGGAAAAGAAGGTTGGTACTTCAAATATGCTACCAAATATTGTGCAAACTAAATCTAGTGATAATAGTTCCAAAGACCCTGATGATCAAGTGTGGCTCTTGATGCAAGTATCTTTGATGATTGAGATTATGAGATTCTTCTACATTAAGAGGGAGTGCGATACTTCTTTGTTCTTCAAAAGCAATGCTGGAGCTTAGAAGATTAATACTTAGAGGGAGTTTAGAAATCCATGTGGGTTATTGTATGATGTTGATGGGCCGACTTCTACGTATATCATGAGGGAGTGATGAGTTTGAAAAGCATCCTTGGGAAGAGAGAGTTTCTGAGGAAGTAACAAGAGGACCTGGCATCCTAGGATTAATATTCAGAGGGAGAAATTTTGAGATGCAATCCCTTATGGATGATATCTTCTCTATGAGAAGTTCTAAAGGGAAAAGTTAAATTGAAATATTTCAAAGGTAAAACTTGATATGTTGATTTCAATCTATATTTGGTTATATAATTGTTGTTTCAAAAATGTAATGAAAGGTGACAATCTTTCATTGACATATGTAAATAGAAGGTAATCATTGTAAGGTGACTATCTTACATATGATAGGCCTGTTATCATGGTTATTTGGGCCAGAATCTGTCGGACATCATGATAACAAACAAAAGGTAATCTTTGTAAGGTGACGATCTTACAAATGATAGTCCTATTATTATGGACATCTCTAGACACGCTTAAGTGCAAGTAGAGATTATTTTTGGGCTTCTCTAGACATTGCTTAAGTGCAAGTAGAGACTATGTGTGCTATCTCTAGACATTGCTTAAGTGCAAGTAGAGATTTTATGTGCTATCTCTAGACATTGCTTAAGTGTAAATAGAGATCATTTACTGTTCATATTGTGTTTCTTATATGATGATTTTGACTTAATGTTTTACTTCTCCCTAGCTAAAGAGGGAGTGTTAATGTTTTAGCGTCAGTAGAAGTAAAACATTGATTATTTGATATACTAATCTATGTTTATCTTTTCAGATAAATTGCTATTTGTGATTCTTATATATATAATATATATTATATATGTAATATAATATATTATGCATATTATATCTCATATATATAATATATATATGATATATGTAAGATAATATGTATTATATATATTATGCGTTATATATTATTATATAATAATATAATAATATAATATTATATTACATATATGGTTAATATATTAATATTATATATATGTTAAAGATAAGTTATGCATATAGTTATTGATAAATGGTGATTAACTATAGAGACATGTCTCTTGAAGAGACATGTCTCCTCTCATATTATACATATATGAGATCCAAATCTGCATTTGGAAATCATCAATTACAGTGGAAATGAAAGTACATTTGCAAAAACAATCTAAGTTATTTCAACAACTAGCCAAGTGATTTTTTTTTCCCCCTAAGAACAACACAAGAAAGACATTAATGTTCATGATATGACATCAATTTGTCACGCTACATGTTAGTGCACCCACAAGTTTCCACAAGGACACTAGCATGAATGACCTCAAGACTATTCCAAGAAAGGTGACACAAGTAGAAGCTTACCAATCATGGAACAAAGCTACCATAAGGATTCTGTAGAGCGTGGTGACACCATGACAATGATTGGTCCTAACACAATCATGTTCTCTCACAAGACTACACAAGGGTAGGATGAGGGAAATATCTATACTCCAAATTTAACTCACTTTTGAAGGAAAACTTAAGGAAGAGACAAAGCCACTTGGAGATACCATAGCTAGACTAGTTAGAACAACTATCATATCCCTAAACACAACAAATACCTACCAAAGGAAAAGTGGGAAGAATCCCACTAAGAACACCAAATACGTAGACCAAACCTTCACAAGTAGTTATAACACTAGGAGGTGCATGCCATCAAATAAATGGAATTATAATGAGTCACTTTTGTGCATGTCATACTCCCCAATGCAAAAGATGGTATAACTTCTAGATTATACCACTTATTGTCGAAGTGACACGTGAATACTCATAAGGCAAAGGGGAACAATTTTTGAATACAACTTTTCCTCGATAAATGCTTGTAATTTGATGAAATGGAGGACTATATTGTGCCAAAAGAAAACACTAGGATGCTAGGACGTTAACATCCATAAAGGACAATAGTACGCAATATTCAAGAGTCTTGAAAAAACACTGGAGTCTAGAAATTGCGTTCCACAAAAAAAAAATTCTAAAAGAAAACTATGATGTAGTCCTGGTCCTTTTTTGGGACTCTTCCTTGTGAAAATGCCCAGGACTGACAAAAACAAGATTACAACATCGAATGGACTTAAACTATGATGACTAGGAGACCAAAAGCACACCCTATCTCCAACACAATCAAACTAAGGAGATGCTTTTGAAAGACTGGGAGGTCTACAAGGGACTCAAAAACAAGTCCAGGGGCATAAGTTATGAAGGGGTATGTTTCCAACACATCCTCGTGGTCCAACCACAAGGATAACCAAAATGACACCTCAGTGAGGGGGTTCTTAGAGTTAAACACAAGAGTAGAAAATATGGACACAACGTGTAGTTTAATGCTATCATAATTGAATGTTTTTCTAGTGCATTACATTCATTTTAAGTTGAAATCCAAATATGCTCTAATATTATTTTAGCCAACATGAAAACATGGTAAAGACTATTAGTTTTCCCGGATCTGCTGCAAATGTAAGAGCACTGCCATAATATATGGCATGTGTCTTCCAAATGGCAGCGACTTTTATTTATAATGAGCAAGGGCTAAGAAGAGACACGTCCCTTCATGGGACATGTCTATTCGTTAATTTGACAATTAATATAATAATAAATATAATATATCATTATTATTATATTATTTTTTCTTATTTTATAAACTTATATGTAATTATATTTCATATATAATTATATATAGTCGTAGGTTTATCCAATTGAAGCTACCAAACATCAACACTCCCTCTTAGCTAGGGAGGATAAACACATGTATTACCTCAAAGTAATATCAAGTTAGCAAGATTAAGGATATCTTTAATCAGAAGATATCCATCATTTTGGTATCACATTTGATATCATGAGTATTGGTCTTCAGAATATATGATATTCACCAAATACTTCGAGTAATGGTCTTCAAAGTATCAACACTTGATATTCACTATGTACAATAAGGTAATGGTCTACATAATATCAACATGTGATATTCACCATTTTGATATCACATTTGAGTATTGGTCTACAAAATATCAACATATGATATTCACCAAATAATCTGAGTAATGGCCTTCACAATGAGATGCAAGATATTCACCAAGTACTGTGAGTAATGGCCTCTAGAACATCAAGTCATATGATATTCACCACGGACTTTGTGTAATAGCCTCTAGAACATTAATTTGCATAACATTTACCATGTACCAAAAATGTTTATAAGGTATGTGCACATGCATTCTCATAATGCTACCATATAAACATCAACCATGCAAAGTCTAATCTATCATGATTTGCACAGATATCGTAAGTTATCCATCATAATAGAAAATTAAGTTATTGTAAGATCGTCACCTTACACAAGGGTTAAGCCCATTAAAATCACGTAGTCGTGAGATATATTCATGAATCATAGTCCTCTTGATTGCTACAATTTATTGATCATTGGATAATCCATCTCAACATGGTTTACTCCCCTTGAATCAATATGATCGAGATCACCGAAGTTTGACTAACTCATATCCTCTACCTGCTCCCTCTCTTTCAAGGTTGTCTCTAATAAAATGTTAGCTCCCTTTGAATCTCAATCTCCTTCTCCCTACAGTAACATTCTCGAAGGAAAAGATCAAGGCACATGGCACTTATAGTATATACAAATAAGATAGAGACTTCATTGAATAAATAAAATAATCAAGAATCGTAAATAATTTTGTATAGTAATATAAGATCATTCCAATGCAATATAGATAAATATCTAAAAAAATTAATAATTTAATCTATATTTACTTATATTCATAAGAGATCATATTACTATCTTGTTGCACATCAATTAATCCTCTTACATTTAATAATGTCAAATTATTAAATTAAAGGATACTTCTATATATGCATTTTATATTTATTAGATATTTAATCAAAATTAAAACATTAACCCTTTGAATTGACAAATATCTCAAAACTATATACACATTCATAATATGTTTAGGCCATATTATATTAGTGGTGAGAAAATTTAAATATATAATATACCTCAAATGTACCTTTATTTAAATGTTTGTAATACCTTCTTTTTGTACTCCTTCGATATTCGATGGTCTTGCATAGTTATAGATGGGCCCACCTTACCCATGTGGCCTATGAACTTAGTGGTTATTATGGGGTTCGACGACTTTTCAGCTCTAGCCTCTTTTTATGTAAGTTTGTAAGCCACCGATAGCTAAGTCCTAATGCCAATTCATTATAGATAGACCCAAGGTAGTGAGCATTTGACCAAAATGGATAGTCCTTGCCTCTCAGCATGGCTTCAAAGCTTCCCCCATACACCACATCTCCACGACCCATCCTAGCACCACTATTTACAACAAACTTCGTCCTCTTTCTAATTTTGTTGTCTCCATTTTATATTCTTCCAAATTTTCTTTCTGATTGATTGGGTTGCAATTAGACCTCAATTATTGAAAGGAGCTAATTTTTTATTTGTCAAACCGTCTTGGCATTCCTACGTGTGTGTTTGGGTCCTTTTGATATGGTCACGTGAATTTTCTTCTTTCTGTGTGTCTGAATTTAGTTGATGCTTCAGTTACTTTTGAACTTTTAATAACACGTATATATGTCATATATAGTCACTTCCTCTATGTTGGAAAGCAATCAATAAATGCATTTTTTTTTCCATAATCGATAGTCCCTCTATTTTATACAATCTCATATTGCCAAAGTCGTAGAATTGTTAACAATGTCATCGTTTTGACATAAATAGGTGGGTTTGAAAAAGTTATTATTGCTCGTATATCACTATCCTGTCTGTGTATAGCACTCTCGATGATTAACAACTATCTTTTGGAATGTTGTAGAATCACTGCATAGGACTCACCATCGTCTTCTTCAAAATGGTGTGAACATTAAGCCCATCGCTGTTTTCTATTCTGTAGTAGTCACTATGTATATGCCAATATGGCATCGGTACGTCCTTTATAGCTTTGCTCTGTTTAGTGCTCGACACGTCTCTGTCTTTTAGTATTCTATTGGTTCCTGCTTGTTATTGATTCAGGCTACTATGTGAATTGTTATCAAATCTATCTTAAAGACATTTTCCAGAATTTTCACTCTTACTTCCTTCGCTGTTCTCTTCATTTAATCCATTGAGGTTACATGCTGTATCACACTATGGATGATGTGGCAAATTGACTTGTTACTGCTGTGCATCCATAATCTAGTCATTCACTGCTAATACTGATGGTCTCTGACTTATATCACTGAATGTCGAGACCCATTAAATCCATGTCTATTGTAAAAAATTTCAGAAAATGAATTTGAAACTTCTTCATTAAACAAGTGATATTTATATGAACAAAACTTGATTGTCATAGAAACTTGCTACAATGAGAAATTCACTGTTTCAAATAATTTGAAGTTGTTGTAAGTTCTTTGTTTTATATCTGCAGTATGTATACCCTTTAGTCTTCGTAAGTGCGAATGTCTTTATGCGATATGTGCCGTGATAATAATATTCTCTTTCTACATTTGTAGTTAGCGCTGATACCACGTTTGTTTTCCCAGATCTGCTGCAAATGTAAGAGCACTGTCATAATATGTTGTATGTTTCTTCCAAATGGCAGCAACCTTTTATTTATAATGAGCAAGGGCTAAGAAGAGACATGTCTCTTCACGGGACATGTCTATTCGTTAATTTGACAATTAATATAATCATATATATATAGATATATATCATTATTATAATATTAATTTTTCTCATTTTATAAACTTATATGTAATTATATCTCATATATAATTATATATTGTCATAGGTTGATCTGAAGCTACCGAACATCAACAAAAACTATAGACAATTTCACCACTTATGTGGGTGATTTATAACCCATCCACTAAAGAGTTTTCAATATAGTATCATAATTACATGGCAGGGCTCAAATGTGTAGATTTTTACATTTTACAACATATTGCAATAATGGAAAAATAAAGGCAAGGAGTAGAAGAATCCCACTTGCACATCTTCTGAGCTCCTCCAAGATCCTTTAAACACCCAACAACGATTACATGCTTCTATGGCACTTGTCAGTCAACCTCACCATCCTAGGAGATAGATGGTTACAAGTACACACTCATGTAAAATAAGGAAGTAGGGCTCACATAGTAAGAAACATCATAACAACCATATGACGACATGTAAGATAAGCTATCATATTGTAGATGTGTATGAAAATGATGATCCATTAATAACATAAACAGGGATAATGGGAAGACCATCACAATAAGCATATGATTACAATAGCATACACATGCCAACAATATGTATGAAACATAAGTTTGAATATGTTTAGAATCAAGGTCTTAATCAATCACACACACATGGCTAGAGATGGTCTCATGTTAGATACAACCTCCCATGGTAACAAGGCGATATTCGAGGGAGGGAATGAGTTTCATTGCAATTGCACAAAGGTCTAGCTTTGTAGACCTGAGTACAAATCTTTATTGCAGTGCAAGGGGTAGTGTTGAAGTGACATCCACCAACTCAATTCAAGCTTGGCATGCCCTTGGCAGATCATACCAAGCCTATGCATGCACTCATGTTTGTTGTCGACTTGCATCGTGGTTCCATAACCACCCAAGAAATTTTCTTAATTATCTCATAGACAGATAACGCTCACTCGTAGCTTCAAAAGTATATTTGGATTTTAGACAATGTTGGAAGCCACCCCTTCCTAACCATCATCCTAAGTTCCCCATGCTCCAAATTGCCATTTTGTGTATGGCAGAAAAATTAATGTGCAAAATTGTAATGATTTTTTTTTGATATAGTCCCAAGAAAATCTAGATGGAAATGTTGTAAAGTTTCTGCAAATTCTTTAACTGAATCAAACTTAGATTATACCTTCTTAAACTTACTGTAGATAAACTTCAAAGTTCTGCCTTGAATGAATTTAGAAATTATAAATCTGGAAATGTCTTTTCGTTCTGCAAGTTGTATTTGGGCAGTATTGACCAAGGAGCAGACTTTATTGTTTCTTGTGTGTTCGGACATGTCATTACTTCCAAAGTCTTCTTTGACTCATCCCTTGAGGTTGGCAACTTTCCATGCAATAACAAGTTTAATCCTAAACTTAAACAAAGGAGTTTAGTTAGATCTAAATTAGTACTCAAGGATAGACGCCAATATCCTTAAGAGGATAATGCAATGACTTTAGATCAATATATATCATGCAAGATCAGACCAGACCGATCTGTTATCAGATAAACATGATTGCAAGTTACAAAATTAACACTCCCTCTTAACTTGATAATCATACTGAGAGATATCATATCTAGCAACATAATAAAGAAGAACAAGCAAAAATTGATACTCTTTATCTATTTGAATCTTCTTAGCACGTGGTATCATTGAACACATGATACAATGTCATATTACTAAACCTGTGATATGACAAATCACTGCTACTAGTGATAACAGTATTGCAAGAATACAATATACTGGCTAAATCCGGAGAATAATTAAATTCTTCATTTATCCAAGTTGTACTCATAGATACTGGTATTCCTATATCACAACATGATCCTGAGTTAAGATCTACCAAAACACAGGATAAACTCCAGAGAATAATAAAATTCTTCCTTTATCCAAATTCTGACCTATAGACATAGCAATGTCTACATCACAATGTGATCTTGAACTTATCTAGATCTTACAATAGAACTCTACTATTTAGCACATTATCTAAGAAATCATCATCTCTCATAATGTCTTTTATACAAGTGTTCATTGTCTCTGAGATCGTCACCTCTTAAATAATGAATACAAATGGTGGAGCCCATAACAGTCAATAGCCTAACAATTAAATTATTTTATTAATAATTTAAAGAAGACAAGTGAATTACAATTCGACCATACCAAGTCTTTTCCAGAAGTGATCTATCTTCACTCTAGAGAGAGTTTTAGTGAGAATATCTGCTGTTTGATCTGCAGTGCAAATGTATTCTAATTTTACAATATTCCTGTCTACCATATCTCTTACATAATGGTAAGGAATTTCGATGTGCTTGGACCCGTTGTGAAAAACTGGATTCACAAAAAGCTTGATGGAACTCTAATTATCACAATGAATAATCGTAGGATTCATGGCTTGCCCAAATAATCCCACAAGTAACTTTCTAAGCCAAACTGCTTTCCGAGAGGCCATCGCTACTGCAATGTATTCGGCTTCTGTGAAACTTTGTGCTACTAAAGACTGCTTTCTGCATATCCAAGATATTATTGTTGATCCTAAACTAAAACACCATCCTGAAGTACTTTTTCTGTCTTTAACACTTCCACCCCAATCTGAATTGGTGAATCCATGTAAATCTAAGTCAACTTTCTCATATTTGAGCCCAAGATTAAGAGTGCCTTGTATGTATCTCATAATGTCTTTTACTGCAACTAGGTGAATCTCCTTTCACTCACACATAAACTTACTTAAGGCATTAACAACATAGCAAATGTCAAGTCTTGTATTTACCAAGTACATAAGGGACCCATTCATCTGTCTGTAGAGAGTAGAATCTATGGAAGGTGATTCTGCTTCTTCTTCTTTAAGTTTATGTAGATTAGTCTCCATTGAAGAAGACATAGACTTGCAATTCCACATTTGAAATCATTTCAAAATATTTGATGTATACTTCCCTTGATGAAGTATAATGCTGTCAGAATTTTGCCGTACTCCTAGTCCTAGGAAGTAATGAAGGAGTCTCAAGTTTTTCATCTCGAATTCTCTAATTAGATCTTTTTTGCATTGATCTATGAGATAATCATCACCTATTATTAGTAAATCATCAACATACAGTATCAGAATTACCATATCATCTTTATCCCTTTTATAATATAAATTTGGATCGGCTTCATTTTTGGAGAATCCTAAGCTGGTGAGATATTTATCAATTCTTTCATACCAAGCCCTTGGAGCCTGCTTAAGCCCATAGAGAGATTTCTTGAGCCTGCAAACAAAAATGTTAGGATCATGAGTTTCAAATCCTTCAGGTTGCTTCAAATATACTTCTTCTCTAATCTTTCCATTTAGGAATGTTGTTTTTACATCCATCTGATGTACTTTCCATCCCTTTGATGCTACAATGGCTAGGATTGCTTTTACAGAGGTTTATCTGGCAATAGGAGCAAAAGTTTCTTCATAATAAACCCCTTTTTTCTGAGAAAATCCTCTGGCTACAAATTTGGCTTTATATTTTTCAATGCTATCGTCAGCAGCATGCTTTATTTTAAATATCCACTTGGAAGAAACAACAAATTTTCCTCTAGGTCTTGGAACAATTTCCCAAACATCATTCTTCATAATAGATTGGTATTCTTTTGTCATAGCTTCTTTCCAAGTTGTATGTTTAATAGCATTTGAAGTATTAGTTAGTTCTGATTTAGACTCATTCATGTTTGCTGTATAACTAGAAAATCTTTTGGGTGTTTTGCTTTCTTTGATTGTTCCAGAAGGTGCAACAAAGTCTTGTGGTTCCTCGATTGTTTTAATGGCCCAAAGTGGTCTTTTCTTTGACTTTTGAGTTTCTCCAAGAGTAAGGTTTTGAATTTCATCTTTAATTTCTTCCATGTTCTCCCCCTGAGACTCAAAATTTCTTTTAGAACTAGGTAAAGGAGAGGGTTCTTTAGAACTTAGGGCCCTTTTGAATGGTAGATCTTTTTCAAAAATTACACCCTTACTAAGTTCAATATTTTTCTGTCCAGGTATGAAAATCTTATATGCTTTAGATGTTTCACTATACCCTGCAAAAATGCCTTTCCTCCCGGAGGGTTCTAACTTAGTTCTTTTTTCTTTTGGAAAATGGATGTATATAGGGCACCCAAAAATCCTAAGATGACTTATATTGGGTTTAACCTTAGTAAAGACTTCTTTAGGAGTTTTATCTCTAAGTAGGAGTGAGGGCTTCTGTTTTGAATATAGACAACAATACAAGAGGCTTCTGTCCAAAGATAATATTTTAGATTTTGATCAAATATCATAGCTCTTGTAGCTTCTATAATTGTTCTATTCTTTCTTTTTGCTACTCTGTTTTGTTCTGGGTTATAAGGAACAGTATACTCCCTCTTAATTCCAATTTTTTTACAAAACCTTTTAAATAAATTTGAGGTGTATTCCCCTCCATTATCAATTCTAATAGTTTTAATTTTATGTCCTGATAAGTTTTCAGTTAATGTTTTAAATTCTTTAAATCTCTTTAGGATTTCTGTTGATTCTTTGCATTTTAAGAAGTAAATCCAAGTTTTCCTAGAGAAGTCATCTATGAACAAAATATAGTACCAAAATCCTCCAAGAGAAGGAACAAACATAGGTCCACATAAATATGTATGGATTAATTTCAAAATATTGTTGGTTTTTCTAGTGCTATCATGAAATGGACCTTTGGGGTTCTTACCTAGAGCGCACCCTTTGCATATGCTTGAGTATGCTTGAGTGGTCCTTATTTAGTTTAGGTAAATCAGTAACCATCTTCTCCATAGTTGATAAGATTTCGAAATTTAGATGTCCTAACCTTCTGTGCCATATTTCATTTATGTCTGCAACTTCATGAATTAATGCTTGAATAGGTCTACTAGGTTCTGAATTTAATTCATACAAATACCCTTTTCTATGACCAATCAATTTTGCTTTCTTAATTGAGGAGTTCTTAGCCGAGGTTATTACTTTACCGTCCATGAATGCAACATTATGTCCATCATCTTGCAGTGCTGTAATCGAGATTAGATTTCTTTTTATTCCTGGTACGTAGAGTACTCCTTTGAGAAGAAGAGAATTTCTTGATTTTAGTTTCAAGGTGCAATTCCCAATTCCTTTGATGAAATGTGCTGAATTATCATTGATGGTGACTTCGCCATTAACTTTTTCTGATATAGAGTTTAGTGCTTCTTTGTATCCTGTAATATGTCTAGATGATCACGTATCAATCACCCATGCTTTACTTGAGACTTCATTTGATAGTGATGAATACAATACGCGATTCTGAAGATCGTAATTATCTTCTTCCCTAGTAACATTTGTACAGTTCACTTGTTGTTTAGGATTTTCAGGGCAATTAGATTTGTAGTGTCCAAACTTTTCACATTTGAAGCACTTTATTTTGGATAGATCTTTTTAAAATTTGTCATTCTTTTAATTACCTGTTTTCTTTTTGAAATGTTTCTTCTTACCTTTATAGGAGTTTGTATTAAGAGCATGAAGTTCTTCATCTTCCGTTTTCAATTTCCCTCCTTTCTTTAGTTTTCTGGATTATTCCTAAAGACAATCTCCCTTAAGTCTATTGAAATCAAGAAGTTTATCTCTGACACTTACTCCTTGTGCGAAAGTTTCCCATGAATTTGGTAATCCATCTATAGTCATCAGTGTTAGGATGGTTCTTGTACTTGCAAGTTCATCTCTTAGATTGGCAACCCCTAGGAAGAAAGAATTCATTGATTCTTCTTTCTTTATTTGTATGTTTTTAGTTGCCTTTTTAGTGCGAGAACTCTAGTCACATAGTTGACCTCATATGCATTTAGTACTGCATTCATCATAGCAAATGCTGTTTGATGTTTTGTTAGCATAGGTACGATATCATTTTTCACTCCATCTAATATGATCTGAATGGCTTTCCGATTTCTTTTAATCCAGAAGGATTTATGAGGTTCAGCTGTAGATTGTCTGGATGCTGATTCAACAAATTGTTTTACATCATTTTTTTCGAGAATCATGACGATTTTGAATTTCCAGGCATCAAAGTTTTCTTTCCCATCAAACCTGTCCTCGAGTCTGATTGTGTATGCCATTGAAGATAGGAGAATGATGCTAAATATGTATAAGGTCTTATTACTTAATTTGTAGAGCCTAGGTTTGACTACCAGAGCTCTGATACCATGTAAAGTTTCTGCAAATTCTTTAATTGAATTAAACTTAGATTATACCTTCTTAAACTTGCTGTAGATAAACTTCAAAGTTCTGTTTTGAATGAATTTAGAAATATAAATCTGGAAATGTCTTTTCCTTCTGCAAGTTGTATTTGGGCAGTATTGAGTAAGGAGCAGACTTTATTGTTTCTTGTGTGTTCTTAGACTTCAATCATACCCTTAATAAATATAGAGATTAAGGGACATGTCCTTTGTACCTTCCAAAGTCTACGTAAGGACATGTCCCTTCCAAAGTCTACTTTGACTCATCCCTTGAAGTTGGCGACTTTCCATGCAAGAACAAGTTTAGTCCTAAACTAAAACAAAGGAGTTTAGTTAGATCTAAACTAGTACTCAAGGATAGGTGCCGATATCCTTAAGAGGATAATGCATTGACTTTAGATCAGTATATATCATGCAAGATCAGATCAGACCGATCTGTTATCAGATCAGCATGATTGCAAGTTACAGAATTAGCAAATTTAAGAGGGAGTCATACTTTGCCTCATTCTAATTCCTCAAAATCATTTCCGATAAGCAAAATTCAACTTTTATTTTGAAATGTAAAACCATAAATAGTTCCAAACTAATATTGACGAATGCTCAAAATTCAAACATTTTAACCATTGATATTTCCAAAATTGAAATATAGCCTTTTGGTTTAATACTGAATAACAATAATAATTTGGAATAAGATTTCCATTTCCTAATTTCTTAGAATTTTTGCCATTGCTTAGGGGTGAAATGGAAATGCTTTAATGCGATGTAGGCTTCCACTTTATGCCACTAAAGCATTCAACTATATGTGTGGAGGTAAAGAGAGAACCTCCAAATATGATTCCCTTTTGAATCCAAATTCGATTAGCAAGGGCCCAAAAGGAAGGGATGCCAATACTGAATTTGAATTGTGATAAGGAATGTAATATAAGGAAATACACTCTTTGGCCCATGGGTGATAATGTGTATGCAAAGACGAACTAATTGGCTATGTAATGTAGATCTAGATTTAAAGTCTATACAATCAGCCCCATTAAGATACATATTTATGTTAAATTTATGAATGAAATTAACAATTAAGATACTAATTTATGTTAAATTTATGAATGAAAATTAAAGATAGAAGACTCACCTTGAAATGTGAAGAGGAAGTTGTGTTTTAGCTCTGAAAATTGCAGACTCGAATTTGTAACTGAAGACCTGACTGTAGATCCTTGAAAAAAATGAAAAACCCAGAAATTGATTTTCCGGTTTTGGGGAAAGGAACAGGTTGACTTGGCGCTAATTGTTCTAGAACAATTCTTGCGATGTCATTGTGTTCTGTGGACACTGTAACAAGGTCAACCTAGATTCATTGGAAAGCTTTTGGAGAGTTATTTCCAGATCTGCAATCACAATTTCACTAGTCTGCTCCACACATAAAACACAGGTTTTTGTTGTTGGGTGGATGAGGGCTTGCCTTGGTCAAGCCCTAGATTGAGGAATCAAGCGTAAATTTATGTAACTGAAACAAGATAAATGTAAGTATTCACCTTGCTTGTAAAAACCCTTTTCAATAAGGATTTTGCCTTGTTGTATGTTGTAGATGTTGAATTCGATATGTAAATGTAAGATATCTCTACAAGTTGCAATGGATCTATCATAACCACATCATGGAGCCATGGATGTAAACGTGCATCAATGAAGTAGATGATGAATGCCTCAATGTAGATCTCCTCCCTTGATGGCCAACAATATGCAATATTTGAAGAGGGAATGCAAACAAAGAATCCTTTAATGCTTGATGAAAGCTGCTTTGCTTGAATGCTTGAAAAATGCTTGAATGCCTTGATTGCAAAGTTGGGGTGTAGCTTGAATGTAAGTGAGGTATCATGAGACTTTAGGATGCAAAATGAAGCCTCCAAGTCTCCTTATATACTAGTTTTTGGGCAGGAAAACAATACAAGCTGATTGGAGAGCGAGAGTTAGCAATTTTGAATCTCCAGAGCTTTTGGATCCCGAGCCCCGCAATCACTAGGGAAGAGGTCGACCTGGGTCGACCACTTTTGGACCTAGGTTGACCTTTGGTCAACTTATTCTAGAACAGGTTAAGCTGATTTGACCTGTTCCCAAAGAGGGGAGTAGACATGCTACATAAAGCTCAGGAGGAATGCAGAAAGATTCAGGAAAAGGTGGAAGAAAACAGGAGAAAGGGCGCATCGAACGCATACCCATTCATGGTCCAAGAAGTCACTATGGAATGGGTGCTAAAAGGTCTTAAAAGATGAGTGCGCCCATTTTAAGACGGTACAGCCATAACCATGGCTTAAAATTAAACATTTAAAAAACTGACGAAATCAAATAATCTTGAAGAACATACATGGAAATCAATCTAGAATGGAGGCCCTGTGCTACCACAAAGGTGAGCGTGGCAAGCATGGATGGAGAAAACTCCAAAGCAAGATAAGGGATTAAAAATTTCCTTCAAATCAGACATCAAAATGCTCCAGATGCAACAAACAGAGGAAGGTTGGAGACATAAACACACCTTCAACTCGATTCATACACAATGACAGTTATTTTCATAGCAGGTCCAAGCCAATCCATCCTTCAAATAAGCATACCTAGAATTTCTTTAGTTTCTTCAAGAGAGAGGGTTCAGAGAACCTTCCTCTCCAAAAGCACAAGAATAAAAAGAATACAAGCTTTCTTTCCTGTTATGTCCCTTTTCTTTTTCTGATTTATTTACCTATCTTTTTTTATTTCCTTATTTTTTTTTGCAAAAAGGCATTTGCAAATAACATAAGATAATTAAGATATTTTAGTTCCCAAAGGACCCATGAAATAAATCGATTTACTGTCTAAGGAATTTTATAACTCAAATAAATTGTCTATATGATGAATATCTTCCAATCACAATTAATTTATTTGTTATAAATTAAATATACTTCCTAATTCATTTTAAGTTCTTTTTTCATATGTATCGGCAAGCAAAAATATGCATTTATAAGAACTCCCCCTGTTCTAGACCAAATTTTGCTTTCCCTTTCACTGTAATCTTGTAGAACAGTTTTCTGGCCGGCTGTTTACTGAGTTTTCTGAGTTTGCTTGGTTCTGAGTTTATAGTTTAAAAATGGATGGATATGGCATTTACAAAAAATACTTGAAATCCAAACTTACAATATCAATACTGTAACTACTCTAATATAGATATTGTGTATTCTAAAATTATTATTTTGGAAATGCATTAACAGCAAAGAGATGTAATGTTGATCTCGACCAATAGTTTTGAATTACACTAACAGCAGCTGATTACAACAATTTCATCAATTAAGTACAATCAGTCCACTGTGCTTGCATACCAAATTGCCATTACAGACTTGATGTCGTCCAGTAGTTACATGAACAACATATATTAAGCCCTTGTTGATGCCTCCTAGATGGCTTCAACCCTGGATGGCACTATCCTGGACAATTTTGGCTACCTTATGATGCATACAACCTGGTACGGCCCCTTTGTTAAACAGCTGCAGACATAGACAACACTCTTGCAGTTTATACTATTTACTCTGGATGGCTTCAGACATTGACGTCTCTGTTCTGAGTGTTTCCCAGCAAGGATGGCTACTGCAGACTTCCTCCAAAGTTGTACAGTCCTGTCTTGGATACCTTCAGATCTATATGGCCCCAATAACTCTTTCAATCTGATGTAAACGAGTTTCCCAATGCAATTTGTTCACAGCCCAGTGATCTCAAATATAACCTTCAACTTCACAAATCAAATCACTTTCCTGGACAAATCTGAAACTTAAGCAAATAGAAGTAATGGCTTCTATAGAACAATCAGATTTTTACATCTAAGCTCAACCAAGTCCTCTTAACTGTGTCTTTCAACAGCGAAGTGGGTGATAGCGAAGAGGGATTTCGTCCTCCAAGCCCAAGAGTATAAATTCTCCAGACAATTTCTTAGATTTCTTATATTTCATATTCTAGAACTGCAAACTCGGGGAAATAACCTGTCACCTGTCAAATGCTCTGATATAACCTGCAAACTTAAATGGGTGAATAACCTTATACTTGCACATTCAGGTCACCTGTCAAATGTACTTGCATGGTTCACAATAGTCAATATGATACAAAATCACCAAATGTGTACAAGGCCATATAGAAACTAGGTGTCTATGAGGATAGAAAAAGAATAAAACACCATGATAATCCATTCATGAAGCATGATACGAGCATCTTAAAGCATACAACATGATCTGAATGTCATTCAGGATGTTCATGCATAATTCCTCACACCTTCAATCCATACAATTGCTCACAAGAGCACCATGCTTACATGCCAAGTTGATGCTACATATTCTTTGTTAGCTTTAGCAGTATGGTCTCTTCCAGAATCATGTGGTGCTTGTGGACACTGAAAGGCCCTTTGGCTAACTTCACTGCATCACCAGAAAGTGAAACTTCTACCTCTTTCTCTTCCATAGAATCCTCTTTATCTGGAGGAATTTCTTCTTACCATAGCATCTTGATACTATTTGTCATCACGTGAAGTGCTAGACTCCGCCTTTCTGTTTTCTAGCTAACTTTTTCATTGTTCTCAAAGCAGATGAGTAGGGTTCTTCTATTGATTTCACTTACACCATTAAAATTCGGCTTGGACATCCAAGTGAAGTCCATTAATGCACCTTGCAACTGTTCTCTCATCATATTCAATATGTCCAGATTGAATTTTGAGCTGGAAAACCTGGAGTCATCACTTCAGCAAGTTCAGCAGGTAATATGCAAGCAAAAATTGTTAGCTTTGCCATCATTTGATCTTATTATCGGATCTTCTCTTTTCCCCTCTTTGATCAATCCAATTGTACATGATCCCACCAAAGGGATGCATAACCCTTCAACTTGTTACTAGAAAGCTTCAGCCTCCCTGGTTCTTCTACATATTCAAATACAAAGTACTCTTACATCTTTGAAATGCAATCCTTAAGCTCCTCAACTTTTGAATTTCCCAGATCATCTAAAGAATGGTCAATTTCAAGTACAAGACATTGTCCACTATATGAAAGGTATATTCATATATTCTCCTTTTTCCTTGGTCAGTATTGTTGCTTCCTCCTCATCTTCACTTACATTCTTAATAGGCACACCTCTCCGTTTTGTTTCCAATGCTTATAATGCTGCTGCCGTTGTCCTCAACATCTGCACCATCTCAGCATTACAATGAGCCATCTTTCCCTCAAGCCTTTATAGTTATAGGATCCACACACCACTACATACTTTTGAGCACCGTCAAGATCGAGAACACAACAATCCCACGAGCTTATCGTTATTCTGATACCACTCAATGTGGACATCGGTTTCAAATCTGCTGGCAGCTTCCCAAACAGGTTTGACACGTGTATGTAAGGAAGATAGCTGAGTGGGTCCCGCTTAATTTAGCCAGCAGACAGAAACAAAGACTAAGCCACTAGAGGCTGTGGTGCATCCCAACTTTTCAAAGGATTTTTTTTATTAAATTTACTTTTCTTGATTACCACATAGTCATGCAATTCAATGGGCTCACACAAGGTTAACACACATTCAACTTGCATCACGGAAAAACATAAAATGAAGAATACAAAAATGTTAGAAATATGTTTTTGAGGATGCAGGATTGCATGAGCCCCGGAATGCTCCTGTCAACATTAAATCTGGTAGTTTTAAACATGGGAGAATGTGAAGTAAAATCTGTAGGTACAGCTTAAACTTGGGGGAAGATTAAACATGTGCATAATGTTTAATTGATTAGGTCTGGAGGGCCTTTTGAGATGTTGCATGTGACTTGGATGTATTCTCACTAGATTTTATCTATATATATATTTTGATATGTAATATGTATTTATAAATTCAAAAAACTGATTACATAGCCACTTCAAATTGGTAGATTTAACTTTCCACCCCCCAGAACCCACTGGAATCAAACCAGATTTCCAGAATACATCCCAAAAAACAACCCAGCAGAGCACAAATGCCATGATAACCAACACAGAAAGCATACATCAACACAACCCCAAAATAGTAACCCATCCTAACAAAATTGGGCATGCAGAAGAGCAGAAATCAAATGCCAAGCATCAGAGGAACCACCCTGCCGCCTCCTCCCTAGGAAAGTTTGGAAAGGAAGGGCCACCATGGTCTCCCTGAACATCGCCCTCACTGCCACCCACATTGCCACTATCCCAGACACCACAACGAGCCAACCTTTTGGGAGGAATTTGTCGCCGAGGAATCTCCTCTCTGCCTCCAACTCCCGCCTCTCCAATTCTGTTTTTCGCAGGAAAACAAGAATATCCTGCAACCCCTTCCGAACATCCACCATTTGCACCGCCATTGGCCAGGAGGAAGTCCAAATGACCAAGGGCTGTAAATATCCATCTCCACCACCAATGAGCCGCCAAGGGCCACGGTTCATGTGCAAGCCCACACCCACCTCTGCCCTAGCTACAATCTCTGCAAGCCCACCATACCATTTGGGCTGCAAGCATGCATGGGAAACACTCGGTACCTCATCTTTCGACGAACCAGTCATCAAAGCCAAAGCCAGGAACAATGAGGAGATATCCAAGATGGTTCTGGGCTGCAGATCAGAGTTGAGAAACTCATCCTCAAACATCAACCACAGCTTCCCAGAACTCCACATGATCGAATTTGAACATGTTCCTCATCTGATGGATTTTATTTATATTAGCTTCATGGATCTTCTTCTTTTCTGCAAGATATGTAACACATAAATGTAGAATGTGTACACTTCTTCATATAGCAATTTCAATTTCTCGAGTAGTTTTTAATTGTGAGTGTAATGGAGATTTGGCAAGTTTCTCTTTTCTCTTATCTGTCTGATGCAAAGACATCCGGTGATTTGAAGTGGTTGTGTGCTAAACTTTAACTGTCATTTGAACCTTTTCCATCCTATATCAAATAAGTCTTGTGGAATGATGGTTTAGATATTTTTTCCCCATTCTGAGTTGGTAGATGTTTGCCTTTACACTTATTTTCTTCTTCTAAATATTGCAATGGTAGACCTGTCTGCACTAAGTCTCTATACACTTCATATCTGTGTTGCTGAAGCTTAATTGGATTCTTAGAAGCACACTTTTCCAACTTTTGTTATCATCTTACTTTTACAGTTGGCCCTTTGCTCTAAAGGTTCATGGATGTATTTATCTATTGTGAGACTCTCGATTCTTGTTATCTGTTGCGAGTTCTGATGTCAGATTCTGTTCATATTCTAGATGGTTCGGGGTGGAATTGCTCTTCCACATGGTATAGGCAAGGTATCCTTCACATTTGGTATATTATTCAACATTCACGTTAAATAAAATTGAAATAATATATGTACATGTTAGAGCAAATCTAACAAGCTTTGCATTCCACAGACTGTTAGAGTAGCAGTATTTGCAGATGGTGCAACTGCAAATGAAGCAAGAGCTGCTGGAGCTGATGTAGTTGGAGGTGATGAACTCATCAATGAGATAAAGGAAGGTAAATAGTTGATCCTTGAATTTAAAAGGGCAAAAGTAAGTTTGAACCTTCACTGGCTTTGTGTGTAAAGGTAAATTTGTATTGTTTTGTAGACTAGGTTTTATCTGTCACATACACTAGTTTCACAAAGAATGCATTTTAAATATTTGCAATGATATTTTTCTAGATTGCACTATTTTAGCTGTTGACTGTGGGTCTAATTCTGTAGGTGGCCTCAAGGGGAATTTTGATAAATGTATTGCAACTCCTGCATTTATGCCACGATTGGGAAAGGTTTTGCTTGTAATATTTTGAATATGCTCAACTTCATTAAATGAATTCTTATGAAGAATTCTCACTGTTTTTATATCCCAAATTTTACCAGATAGGAAAGGTTCTAGGCCCTCGAGGGTTGATGCCAAATCCCAAAGTAAGTGCCTTTAACTGTATACCTATAGAGATCTTGAGCTTCAAAGTTGTTTTATGTAATAATTAAAATGATTGAGATTGTCATTTACTTGGGAGAAATGTAGGCTGGTACTGTGACAAATGATGTTGCAGAGGCAGTAAAGGAAGCAAAGAAAGGTCGAGTTGACTTCAAGATGGACAAGACTGCTATTGTGCATGTTGGACTTGGAAAGGTGTGTTAAGTGTCCTCTAAGCCCTAGAATAGTGAATGTGGATTGCATAACCTCTTTTTCTCGTCAATGCATTCTTTGGAAGGTAGGGATTTTATGTATTTATAATTTATCATTTTTGTTGCTGTGTTTCTATTGGGCATCCTCCTCATCTTCTACTACAGATTTCTCTGATTAGATGGTATCTGGATCATATTGTCTGGCAAACATTCTGCAAGGCACATTTGAACTTATTGCTTGAGGATTATACATCAATAAATGTTACACTGGATGTTCACGGCCAGAAATATTGCCATTTGAAACATAGTTTTGATGAATGCAGGATGTTTGTGTTAGGAAGGACTGCTTATAAATATAATTAGTCACCAAGTATGATAAATGGTAAACACTGCTTTTGATGGAGATCTCTTTACAGCGTTGATAAATCTCTTTGGTAATGAAAGCAGAGACAATAAATTACAATTCAAATACAAAACTTCTCTTTCTAGATAACATAATCTGAATAAAGCTGGTAGTTCGTAAACCAATCTCTGTGATGGGTGAAATGACGAGAGGCACTTGAATCAATGTACCAAGCAGACGAATGCACGAGTTGTAGGTCTTTTAGCCATGAAGGTGTAAAAGGCAGATTTTGTTTGCCTAGTTGCTCTGCACTATTCACTTTGCATTGCGAAACTGATTGCTTAGATTGGGCAACTAAACATTTTGGACATTCAACCTTCATGTGGCCAAACTTGTGGCAATAGTTGCATTGAATGTTCTTTCGGAAGCCTTTTGAATCTGGAGCAGAGGATTTCTACTGAGACTTGTTGTTATCCTTCTAAAAGGATTTAGCAGCAAAGGCTAGCTCTGAGGAGGTGGAGCTGTAACTGCTACCAAACTGTTGTTTCCACCACTCTTGCTAAAGCAGGAGTGTGTAGAGACCTGTGAATTTCAGATCAATACCAAAAGAAGTGATGTTGAGAGTCTCGATAAAATGCTCATAGGACTTGGGTAAACTCCTAAGAGTGATGGCCACAATGTCCTTTTCCTCCATCTTGCAACCAATGGCAAACAACTGATTACGGATTCTAAAACCTATTCAGGTGAGCCTGAAGCGATGTTTGCTCATCCATGATAATAGAAAACAGAGTGTTCTTCAAGAAGAAAGCTTTGCTTTTGTCAGAAGTCTTATGAAGATTTTTGAGATATGCCCATATCTCAACAGTTGTCTTGTCGGATGGAATTTGAGAGAGCTGATTATTAACTACGGATAATTTGAGAAGCATCATCACCTCCTGACTATGCAGATCCCTTGTCTCCTGATTAGTACCAGGGGTAGTCAAACTCTGTGTAACACCTAGAACAATCTGATCAGTATTTTGATATTCAAAAATTGCTATTATCCGCTGCTTCCAAGTGCCATAATTCCAACCAGGCTCAAAAATCGAGCCACCCAAAAAAAAAAGACAATAACCCAATTGAGATCTCAAAAAACCCACTAAGAATTTGTAATTTTTTTCCAATCCGGTACACAAAATTAGGGTTTTGAACAAAAAACGATTGCTGCAAAATAAACCACAAAAGATGGCAGAAATGTGCAGAAAAAACAGACAGCAGTTGTAGAAAAATGGCTGTAAGAAGATATCACAGAAAATAATTTTGAAAAATATTGCTTTAATAATTTTGAACAAGAAATTATAATAATTTTTGACAAAATTCAAAGAATTGGTTTTGATACCATATTATGAAGTAATTGGTAAATATTTGTTTAATATTAATAGAGATCGAGAGGTCAATAAATACAAAAGAATAAAACGATGTTTTCTTAGGAAACAACTGTAAAGAATAGGAACATTCTATTCTGGCTAACAAAAAGCTAAAGAAAGCTAACAGATAACTATAGACTAACTAGTATTAGAAACTTTCTAATATTTACAATAGAGTACAAATAGATAACCATTAACTAATAATAGAAGCTTATCTATTATTGTTGTAATCCCTCTCACTGCATTGCCCATGCAACATCATCCTCAGTGCATCAGTACATTTTGCATGCGTCCACAATGCACATACAACAACGCTGGTCAATGCTTCCTTTGCCAATGCCTCTTTCCATCCATGTCTCTCTTGTCAGCACCCGGCCAGCTTTTTCTGTGTTGATACAAAATGCACGCAGTTCAATAAAACATTAGTTGCAGATTTGACAGGATTTCTGGCACCTCTATTTAATTTTTCAACAACTTTTTTTTTGCACCGGTTTATATTTGCTGAGTGAGACATTACACTATAATAGCATATCAGCTAATAAACATTATATATATATATATATGGGAGTTTGTCTAATTGATGATTAACCAATAACCATAGAAGTATTATATCTAAGGTCATTCAATCAGACTTAAGCTACAGGAGTTTGTCTAATTGATGATTAACCAATAACCATAGAAGTATTATATCTAGGGTCATTCAATCCGACTTAAGCTACAATATCAACAGGTACGACTGAAAGTTCTAACTAAATACTATTGTGTGTGTTATTCCTATTGCCAAGACTATCAAAGTAAAAATGACTGGAGCTACGAATATAAGAATGCATGGATTTTTGCATTCCTACTCCAAAAATTGATTGAAGTTAACCTCAATCCATTTCTGGATGCTTCTATCCACATTAAACCCCATAATGCTTAACATCCTAATACCTTCATAATTCATTCCTGAAGACAGAATTACCTATCATCATGCTGGCATGAAATTGCATCTACTAGGATTCATTTATCAGTTATAAGTATCCATTGGCTAATCAGATGAATGCCCAAGTGCTGGGGCAGGCCATCTTGACCCTGGGTTCTTCTGTGTTGTGACTGTTACTTCTTTCATCAAGCATTTGTTTAATTATGTTTTTAAGTATTTCAAATGGAGTGCCAGGCGATTGTGTTTAGAGCACAAAAGTTAAAAACTCAATTCTTAGAGATAACTGAAAGTTAGCATCCGCCTCATCCCTCTCATGTTTTAATTCACATCAGGTGGGTTTTTGTAACCTGAAATGTCTCTTCATTTTTGCTATTGTCATCATGGAATTCCTTGTCTCAATCAGCATCTTTTCACATGCCATTTTCACTTTCAACAAATCCAGAATTTCATCAACAGTCCATCCAACCAAGAACTCTCACTGGTCAGTCCATGCGCTTGTTTGTATAAAATGGTGAAAACTGTAGAAGAATAAAGACATTTTTGTTTGTCTTAGCTAGAGTTCTCAGCAGCAGAAATGTTAAATTTATGTAACCTTCATTTTTTTTCCTACTTGTATAAATTGTTTGAATGTATGTATGTGTTTTGATCTTGAAACTCCTAGAAAAACAAGACATTCGAAATTTATTAAGCGAGAATTAAAATTGTCATGTCTGATTGGAACTGAAGTATGATGAGTTTTATGTGGTAGTTGTTGACATAATTATGTAGAGGAAGAGAAAACTGCATATACAGTAACTCATTACTATAGCATAAATTTCTGTTCTGATGTTAGATGATATTATGCATGGAAAGGAAACAACATTGTCAACATCATCTTATGTCAACTAACTTAGCGGGCTTTTAAAGTTCTATTGATTGAGGTTGATATGGATGTTAAACAGGCCAGCTTTAAAGAGGAAGCATTGCGCGAAAATATAGTGGCATTTTTAAATGCTCTCCTTGCTGCTAAGCCAGTCGGCCTGAAAAAAAGTAAGCTTCTCATCTTGCCAATTATTGTTATAATCAACTTGCTATAGGCCTGAAATAAAGTAAGCTTCTCTTCGTGCCAATTATTATTATAATCAACTAGCTATTTTAAATTTTTCCTTCCAATATTTGGTTTTTAATTTGCATTTCCATTGTTTTCTTTTTCATGATCCTCCTTTTGTATATGCTAGATTCTTTGGATATTTGCATTGCAGTTTTCTTGTTCTATGATTTCAGTTTGTTCCGATTTTGTTTTTTTCTTGAAACAACTTTTGAAGTTTATGCAAACTTTGGATGCAGCCTCCAGATATACAGGTTATGTCAAGAGTTTTACGTTAACCAGCACTGTAAGCAGTCTAAATTTTTGATTTGTGTTTTTTATCATTCAATTCATATCTAATATGTGTAGCTATAATTTTGCAATTACAGTAAAATCTGGTGGAATGATGAATTTGTTATTGGGCTTGGCATTGGGTGCAGATGGGGCCAGGTTTTCGTGTTTCAGTTCAATCCTTATCGAATGTTACTGATCAATATATGAAGTTGAGAGTATAGAAAGGAGCCAAAGGACGATTCTTGATGAAAGCTTTTCTAATAGGTAATCACGTTACTTTCTCTTTGGTGCATTCTATATTACATCCTCAATGATTCTCTGTGGTTATATTTTCACAATTATAGTAAATTCTGGCGGAGTGAAGTTTGATATTGGGCTTGGGATTGAATGCAGATCGGGTCAGGTTTTTTGTGTTTCAGTTCAGTCCTCATCAAATGTTACCGATCAATACATGAAGTCAAAAGAGTTTTGAAGGACAATTTTTGATGGAAGGTTTTCTATGGTTATCACATTATTTTCTCTTGGAATATTCTATATTAATTCTTCAATGAATCTGCTATTATAATTATGAAAGTAAAATTTCAAGTTTCCACATAGTAGAGTTGTGTTGTCAGTTTGTAATTTAAGTGCGAGCAGATTTGTGGAGTGGTATGTTTGTTGGTTGGAACCCAATTTTTTTAATTAGTACTGTTTGGCATTCCAACCAACCAAACAGACATGTGCCCTCCCATTAAAATCTGATTCTACCCATTTAATTCCTCGGACTTCCAAATTGTGCCCATATAGTGTCTTGGTGTTCAACAACAATAAACATAGCACACATCGATTTGTGAAATCAATAATTGTGTGTAATTTCCTCTTCTAATGCGACATTGGAATATAAATATTTGATAAGATCATAAAAGTAAATAATTAATTTATTTAATTAAGCCGAGAGGCTTCTTAAAATGGAAGCAAATTTAAATGTAAACATCTAAGTTTTTTGAAAAAAAATGAAGTGCAACTGTCTGTTTGAACTTTGAATTAGCTTTGCTGTTGAAAAATGAAAACAGTTACACTCGGATACAAAGAGGCATACAGAAAATGGAAGATAGAAGTAATGCTGTGACAGTTCATCTGTATAAATTGGAAGATGAAACATGTGACATCTTTGAAGTAAATTCCTTTGCAATCCCACCATTTCTTTTGCTAGAATTTGGACGACGGCAGTATCATGCTTAAGGGATCGGAAATAAACAAGAGAGAAGAGGAATACACAGAGGTAGGGGAGCAAGAACTAGGCCATACTCGGTGAATCGATTTGTCAATGTAATGGTTGAAGGTACAATCCAAGTAAAGTGAATCGATTTGTAAGCCTTCAACGCAGAGGTAAAGTTGTTGCATTTGTATTTCAATATCTCTTAATTCACAGCTCACATTGTTCTGAGTCACTTACTGATCCATTAGTACCATTTCTACTATTGCATTACCTAATAGAAGTCTACCCAACCGATTATAGAATTACCTAATAGAAGTCTACCCAACCGATTATAGCATTACCTCCACACATAGCACGGATGCAGATCCTATTCAAAATAGAGACTCTTTCTACACATTGATTTTATCATATAATATTTGAAACATGAGATAAAATTCTAGCAGAAGAAAGATCAGGATTACAAACACTCAGTAGATCCTTGCTGTGAACTCGTCCATGCATGACTTTTCAGAAGAATACAATTAGAGTAGCATCACAATGAAAACAATTTAAA
Organism: Cupressus sempervirens; assembly: GCA_028749045.1. Taxonomy (NCBI): domain Eukaryota; kingdom Viridiplantae; phylum Streptophyta; class Pinopsida; order Cupressales; family Cupressaceae; genus Cupressus; species Cupressus sempervirens. The sequence continues at coordinate 395,745,801 of CM053787.1, forward strand.
ATAAATGTGAAGATTTATATATGAGATTAAAAACTGGACAGAAATGAACATTTGAGATTAAATGAATACGATTTCATGTCTCTCGGTTGTTTGAGGTGAAGTTGATATACTAGGAATGATGTTTATGTGATAATGAAATCATAAAATCTGTCCACAGTTTTATATTTGTTTTCCAAAAATTACAATTTGCAGTGCCTAAGCTTTGGCCAGTCGTGCCTCGTTTTTAGTAAGCATAAGAAAAACTACAAGGATTTTATCATGGGGCAATTGAGCTCCTCAGTTACCCACTTTGACTGGTCAACACATACATGCATTAGAAATAGGCCTTAGTTGAATGAGTTTTAGTAATATTCTTTTTCGCTGATTTACTACTTGAAAAAGTGAAAATTTTATGAAATGGATAAAAAATTGATCGTCTACAAAATGTGACTACCAAAATTGAACAAAAACTATTCAGAAATATGTTGCTAGTATTTACTCAATCTTTAAATTTGTAAACAAACTGTCTTCCTGAAATAAATATTTGCTAAGTTGCCGGTTTGGATTCCGGCACGGATGTGGGTTTGAGATTCAGGTTCGAAATTCGTCCAAATATTTTTTTGTGTCGGGTTTGAATTCGTTGACCGTACAAAAACATATGTTTTGTAAAATATGTGTATGTGCATATGCAACAACAAATAAGACCATACACCACTCTGCTAATAGTAAGACAACATAGCAAAATCTACCACCATATCTATGTTTCATTTCAATAGGATATTAATTGCATCATTTAGCCATACATATAACATGATACACTTGCTTCGTCACATGCATGGGACATTTTTCCATATTAAGGGGGAATTTGAGAATGAAAGGAATCATCAAAAGATAAGGTTATCTAATTTAAAAAATTTTTGGTTAGAGGTTTTCTTATCAAGCTTGATCAAAAGTTGAGATTCATATTTTAAGCCATGGATTCAAAGAATATATCATTATTTTTTTAAAGAAATTTCTCTATAATTGTCAATTTGAACTTCATCGATTGTCAATTTGGATTTCCTCTATAATGAAGTTTTCATTGTCATTCATAAATGCATAAATGGCGTATAAACCATCTATTGTGGCCTTTTTAGTGGTCACTTTTAGGGTTTAGAGGATCAAATAGAATATGCTCCAAATTCTTTAAAATATGCTCCAAATTTTGCCCAGGTTCTTTTGACAAAATTTGCAGTGAATTTGTAGCTCTGTAGGCGAATTCGAGGAAAATTTGATAAGGACCAAACTTTGTACAGAATTAAACCAAACTTTGAGGGTTGTTGGAAAGAATTTGGTAACTTAGAATACTTGTAAAGTTTTTAATAGTTTAGGTTCTTTGTCTCATTAACACATTGGTAGAGCATTAGTTGGACAAGGTGATGATTTTGTAATGTCATTTATGGGAATCATCTCAATCTTGGAGTTAATGTTCCAACAATAGTAAATAAATAATTTTTTTACATATGGCAAACCTTGTGCGAGTAGTTGGCAACATAAGTTCAGTTCAGGTGTGAGTCATAGAGTTTTAGTTTGAATTAATAACTAGTTGGAGATGTGTTTAAGTGTCCATAAGTTCCAATTAGCTATCAAGTTTATGTATGTGTTGTCAATCATAAAGCAATTTGTTGTCAATCTAATTAGCAGTCATTTAGAAATGTTGGTGGGTCAAACTATTGTATAAAATTGCATCTATTATTCAACAAAATTAAGCAGCATGCTTCATATTTAGTCTCTTTGTTTTTTTAATTGCCGTTCTATTTTTCTAATATGGTATCATAGCCAAGTTTGAAATTCATTAAGTGGTGTTTTTCAAAATTCTTTGGAGTGCTCAAGATGCAATATGTTTGCAAAAGGAGTTGTTGCAAGTAATATAAGCTAGTGGGCTGATCTAATTGGTGTTATTGGGAAGAGTACTCATTGTGAAATTTACTCTCAAGTAGCCATCTTCTTGTTAAATTGTGTTTGTTAGAGAAGAAGTTAAGAAGATGAGGCCAGGAGAAGAACCACCAGATCTTGATGGTAACAATGTTTTCATTGAAGATGAAACCATTATTGTTGAAGAAGTTTGTACTCTGAAAACCTGAAAGGAAGTAGTAGAGGTTAGATATATGCTCAATAGTCCGAGGTGCTAACGGATCAGAGAAACCATACCTCATTGGGGTTATGAAATACACTCGTGGATTGGTGTCCAATAGCTCAGGGAGCTCTAAAAATTTGGGAGCTTAACATCATACCTTTACGAGGGTAATGAGGCATTTCACATGGAAATGGTGTTCCAAAGCTGGATGATCCCTGCATGACTATACCAACAGTTGGGAGCAACTTGAGGAAGTCTTACTGGTTTATGAACTATTTTCCAAGTATAATTTTTACATAATGTTTCCTTTAGTTGTCACATTAAGTGGGGGTGTTGGAGTTAATGTTCCAACAATAGTAAATAAATGATTGTTGCACATGTGGCAAGCGTTGTTTGAGTTGTTGGCAGCATAAGTTCAGTTCAGGTGCGAGTCATAGAGTTTTAGTTTGAGTCAATAACTACTTGTAGATGTGTTTGAGTTAGGTGTTTGAAAGGATAAATGTTAGAAAGGATTAAACTTTGGAAATAGCTCATTCTATGTTATGAAGATGACTTTGTTTTTGATTAAGGAAAACATGATTTGAAAGGGCCTTGAAACCCCATTACATAGTAACAACAGACTAAAGGAGAGACAGGTCACCAACCAAAAAGGTGACCGAGGTGGCTACAAAGATAACACAGTACCGCTCAGCCACTACACTAGGTTTTGACCGGGCACCAAGAACCCCATAGTTAAAAAAGATTAGCATTAAGTCCCTAACCATGAACCACAACAACAGAAAGCTAGGTAGGGACTCAAGATTTCCCTTTCGGTCCCACATTTTGAGAACGTAAAGCCATGTCAAAAGCTGAGTTGGAGAACTTGACCTTTTTCTTCTTGACAGTAGTCCATTCGTCCTCCACCAAACTGGCAGCCTTCTGCCAAGCAAAGTCATCATCTACGTAGCCATCCCCCACAACCCTTGCAACTCGAGGACACTGGAATGAGGCAGGAACATCCACAGTAGAAGGAACCACAAGAGAGGAGCCCACAACTGAGGCAAGAACCGAAGGAGGGGACTCCACCGCCAGAGGATGGGGAATAAAAGATGGCACCACTGAAGGGGCATCGACAATACCAGACGAGAACGCAACTGGGGCAACAACGTCACCAGTCGAGTTAGCCACCAAAGAAATTGGAGGCGAGCTAACATCCCCAACAAGTGAGGCCTTTTGAAGATGCCTTTGTTGCTTTGGAATGAGGAGTAATATGTACATTTTCGTTAAGTTTTTACAAGTTTTCCAAATAATTCTCTTGTTTTAATTTTTAGTGTAGTTTATAAGTAGGATTTACTCTTACTTTATGTTTTGTATGCATCTTGCGTTTCATATGAACACGTAAGTATCTATTAAAAGTGAAATATTTAAGTGAATATTGATTTTAGATTAAATTCCACAATTCAAAAAGCTTGTACATCAATTTAACTTATAAGCAACCTTTATTTACGATATAGATTGTGGAAATCTTATTAGATTAATTAGTGTAGGATATAGTTTGTTGTGAAGATTTTGTATGGTGGATAATATGAAGATTTTTTTATTAGTGAAGGCTATAAAATATCTTTAATTTTTTACAACCCAAGAGCTATCAAAGAATGTTGTGTATTATTGTTAAAAGGTGTGGAGGGTTTGTGACACATAGGATCAAGTTGTCTAATTTGAAAAATATGCTATCCATCATATCATATGTAGAGATATAACAAACGCTTAAAGGTGATAATGTGTAGAGTTTAAAATGGTACCTATTATTAAATTTGAATTTCAAATATTCTTTGTATCATATATTTTTTTTCAAATTTTATATAAATATTTTTATTTGATCATATAAGAAATCATATAAGAATATTAATATTTTGTAACTATAACAAATAATTCATGATCATATATATATATATATATAGTGAATTATTCATGGTCAAGTGCTCAATAATATTGACATATATCATTAATTTAATTTGAATTCATAAGTCAAACAAGATAGAGAAATCATTCTATCAATATCTTTACAATTTTTTTAGAAAAGTTTGTCCAAGTTTATATGGATCTATTGATGGACTTTATATAATAAAAACCATAAGTAGTATTTCAATATCAATATTTGTTTCAATTAAATGTATTATATTTTTACTTCAGAAAATCTTTAGTTGAAAAGTGATATTTCTTGACTTATATTTTTAAAAATATACCCTTGCTTATGTCTATGCTATAGGTAGTTTTGGGTGAATCCCTATGCTACAATTTATGCTACTACTTAGTGTTGTTTCCACTCTTGGCATTGGTGGCCTATTAGTATTATCCATCAAAAAGAAATCATAGAGATAGTATTTAATTAATTGAATAAAATTATTACGACTTAAGTATAAAGTTAATAACTTATTGTTATTTCCATATAAATCACCTTATTATTATTTCTCTAAGGAACTGTGTCAAATAAAGTCAATATTGTTGATCGGAAGCTAGTTGAGAATCCTTGAGCATGAACTACTTGTAATTCAACTTTGGGAAGAAGAGCAAGTATGAGAGTGTTAAACACTTATAGAATCTATGCACAAGACTTATATTGTTGTCAAAAAGTGGAAAAAAAATCTTTTGAGTGTCCACCTATAAACATTAGATACTAAAGAAAAAATTAAGCTTGGAAGAAAAATAAGTCAACTTTGACTATTTAACACTTTTAACTTAGGAGTTCATCTTTTGGGGAGCTAATGGGCTCCTAGTTTGAACCACAAGTTTGAGATAAGATAAGATGAGATAATTCTATTAATGTTTAACAAAACACCACCCAGGGTCTAAGGGATTGAGAGAATACAACCAAAGAAGCAACGGACTACAAGATGCCAAACGGTGTTTGGGAAAGAGCAAGCAAGAAAAAAAAAAAAACAAAGCAACAAAGGAGCCATCAAGGAGGTAAGAACTAGGGATCCTTCTTCCATTGAAAGAACTCCAACATCGAGCGAGACATAGCTGGGTAGGAAGGACCTCTAGTATGAAGCTGTGAATTGTGGGAATGGTGTTGCTGAAGAGTACGAGTAGTAGTGTAAGACCTAGTGCGAGCCCTCACTAATCTAGAATGGTCATCTATGGTACTACTGGTACTGGAGGTTCGCTTTACGCCCCTCATCAAAGATAAGTGGGAGAAGAAGGTGGTGATGAGGGGCTGATATCTCACTTTCTGGGGGGTCAAGCGCTGTAAAGTGTAGTCCCGGAGCTGTATCGCCTTCGTGAGATAGAGTGCTAGGCATCTTTGATTCGTATACATGAAAAAAGTTGTGATGGAACTACACTCTCTAAATAGACAATATAATCTCCCTCTAATCTCATAGTAGGTCGAGCAGCGGAAGATGAAATGGGTCTTTGTCTCAACCTCAGTCTAGGAGCATAATTGACAGATTCGATCCTCTCTGCACAAATGATGATTAGTCTGGATCCGTAACCGGTGGGAGCCAATTTTGAAAGATCCAAGGGAGATGCATAAGGTATGACATCAACGTCGTGAAAGGTAGCTCGGTTGTATAATAATCCCATTAGTAATAACTAAGATGTGCTCAGCATAAAAGGCCATCTTAGAACACAACCCCCTGACCAAGTTGCTCTAGGTTGTGGTGATATACTATCTGTAAATATATGTCCTGACATGCCCATTCAGCTCCTGAGGTGATGGGAGGAGATGAGTAGGAACATCCAATGAAAACTTTGAGTATTTAACACTTGTAATGCCCCCATCTTTTTAGCATCTCAATGGAGAAATAAGGAGAAATTGATTAAATTAATTTCTTGTAAAGTCATGAAATAAATTTAATTAAAAAGTGACTTAATATTTAATTAATTTAATTTTCTAGGAGCACAATTAATTATTGTATTGCAAGGGAGAAGCTTCTAGAGAGTGCATTTTCTAGAAATACAATTAATCATTGTATTGGAAAAGGGGGAAGCTTCTAGAAAATGCAATCAAATAATAGTTTATTTCCTTCTAGAAGGGTGAAGGAAAAGAATAAATAGAGATGAGAGCTTCGTTGTTAATCATCCAATTATTGTGAATTGCATTTGATATAAACTTGGGAGAAGAAACTAAGGTTTTTGATTTCAGTCAGCCATTTGAGAACGTCAACTCTTCAGTGTTGCAACCATTTGAGGTGGTAAAATATCCACTGAATTTGGTATTCAAGAGAGCTTCAATTTAGGAGTTCTGTTTGTGCTTAAATTGGAGAATACAATTATTGTTGGCTACTATAGTACGCAAGAATGATGCCGCGCTATAGTACTTATGCTTGATTCATCTCCATCCTTGGGCATCACTATTATCAGGTTCCTCTTGCAACTATTAGTAGTTAGCATTGTAATTTTTAGGCATATGATTTTGCTGTGATAATTCATAATCAGATTTTGGCATTACTGTAGTCATTATTGTAAGCCCATTTATCTTGGCAAACTCATAGCAACATTGTACATGAGAATGAATTCAATAAAGGAGATACATGTTGCATACCATTTGTTTGATGAAATGTCCATCTAATAGCATATATGATCAACATAATAGTTGTATGTTAGTTGTTTGTCAAAATGTTAGTTGGCTGTAGGTATGCATTCCGTATCTAGTTTCCATGTATATGCATTGAAAGTACGAATTTTTTTCTCCCTTGCATATTAGTTCATTGAAAGAGGCATTTTAATATCTTTTGTAAATTTCTTAGCATTAAAAGGCAACATAGAAGTGTTTGACAATATTCCTTGAGCTAAAATTAATTAGTTTGGGCAAGGGATATTACATTGGTATCAGAGCTAAATTCTACCATCTTGAGGGTTTAGCAATCAAAAGCCACCTGATGTTGGCTCTCACAGATTTTTCACTATCAGACGAGCTTTGTTTGATAGGGAACAATATTTTGACGGATAGCCAGACACCATAGGTGATAGGCAAGAGCGTAGCCCACCAAGAGACAATAGGAATGATGATTAGGAAACAAGGGAATTTTTTAGAGCAATGATTACAGGACAAGACCGAATGGATCAGGCTTTGTAGGCACTCACCACCATGGTTGAGCGCACAAATCCATAGGACAGACAAAATTTGGAACAAGGGGATAATATGAGTGTAGTGGGATACCTAGAACTCATAGAACTCTTTCCAGAACAACAGACATACCCACACGTCATATTTTTGTTAGAAAGGAACTAGTACAGGAACCAACAAAAGAAGTTGAGGATGAGACATTTGCAGATATCCTTATGGCTGCAAAAGATGAATGGGAATTATTGGGACCGTAGGTTCGAGAGAGGATGACCTTTGAATGCTTTGTAAATCAGAGGCGAGAATGTTACAAGTCACTCAAACAGGATAGGAGGCCTAGGGGTCAAAATAGTGAGCTAAAAAGGGCTACATGCAATCTTACTATGCCTACATTTGATGGGAGTGGTAAGATGATAGCTCAAACTTGGATTCATAAGCTTGACACATTCTTGGCACTTAGGCCAATGATAGAGATTGAAGCTATTAAATAAGCCACTTTGCATTTAGAGGGAGTAGCACGTGATTGGTGGTATCATGGTATGGTAACACTTCAGCATAATCAGGTGACATAGTACTAGGACTTTGTGGATAGGTTGGTTGAAAGACTAGACAAGAAAAATCTAGAGGTTTACTTTCGAGAATTAGCAGAGCTGAAACAAAGATGCAACTTGGAGTATTTCATTGGTGAATTTCAACGGTTTGCAGTCATGGTGCCAAACATTTTAGAGCGAAGATTGATAGTTCTTTCCATTGAGGGCCTATCCGAACCACTGAGAGACTGGATAAAGGCATTTGATCCGATTTCTTTACATGAAGCTATGAAAAAGGCAAGAAGTATGGAACATGCAGTTCCAACAAACAAATTTTAGTCCAAAGGAGCATCTTCTAGTAAGGATAACAAGCCATTTTATAAAAAACTAGAGAGGACTGATTTTAAAGATGATTCTAAAGATAAAACTCCACCTTTTGACAGGGAAACATTAAATGATTTGAGGAAGAAAAAATTATGTTTATATTGTAAGAGACCCTATTATGCAAACCATGACTTTCCTCTTATACCAAAGGGCAAAGCTAACATAATTATGTGGGCATACTATGAGGAATTAGAATAAGATAATTCAGACCAACAGTCTGATATAGAGGAAATAGATAGTGAAAAAAAGGAAGACAAGGCTGAATACTTGTCTAAAATGTAGTCCAGAGATGGGGAAGGAGATGAGCAACTTAGAGAAGCTCGTCTCACTAGTATTAAGTAGGAAGGATCATTTCGAATGAGAGTAGTACTTGCTGGACAATGAGTTATAACTTTGGTTGATACCGGTGCCACTCATAATTTCATTGATGCTAGGTTGGTGGAGAAGTGTGGCATACAAACAGAGGAGTTTGGGGGAATTAGAGTGAGGGTAGTTGATGGCTATGTCCTCAATTATGATCGTAAGATCACTGGACTCCCATTGGAAGTTAATAATTATGCCTTTAAGGTAGGTTTCTATATTGTGTCTATGAGAGATATAGATATAGTCCTTGGGATGAGTTGGTTACACGATATTGGTGAGTTCACTCTTAATCTCAAGGAGATAGAGATGAGGTTTAAAGTGATTGGGAAGACACAGATTCTTAAGGCAATCAGGGACAATGATTTCAGAATGGTCTCTTTTCGGAGGATGGCTAGATTGATTCGACATGATCAGGTAGAGTGGGCAATAGAGTGCATGTTAATGCCATCATAGGAGGGACAACAGATGATTGAATATCCTCTTGATATTCAGGAGCTTAGAGTTAAACACTCTAAGGTGTTTAGTGACATTCCACCAGGTAGACCACCAAACAGGGGTATTAAGCATATCACTGAGTTAGAGGAGGGGGATAAGCCCATCATGATTACACCTTACAGGAATCCAAAGAGGTTGATGGATAAAATTGAAAAAACCATAAAGGAGTTACTTTCTATGGGCCACATTAGACCAAGTAAGTCTCCTTTTGCTTCTTCAGTGGTGTTGGTGAAAAATAAGGTTGGGACATTGAGGATGTGCATTGATTACAGGGTGCTTAATAGGAAGACAATTAAAAGCAGGTAGCCCATTCCCAAGATCAATGAGTTGATAGATGAGCTTCATGGAGCTTGCTTCTTCTCAAAGATAGATTTGAGATCAGGTTATCACTAGATCAGAGTTAGAGAGCAGGACATCGAGAAGACAACTTTAGATGTCATTGTGGCCATTTTGAGTTTGCAGTTATGCCATTTGGGCTAACTAATGCACCTACTACTTTTTAGGCAACAATGAATAGGGTTTTCCATCCTTAGTTGAGGAAATTTGTACCTATCTTCTTCGATGATATCTTCGTGTACAATATATCTTGGGAGCAGCACTTGGTTCACCTTGACATGGTGTTGGATATATTGGGCAGAGAGTCCTTGTATGCAAAAGAGTCAAAATGTGATTTGGGTATGATAGAGTTGTATTTGGGTCACATCATCAGTGCATAAGGCATACAAATGGATCCTGAAAAGATTCATGCCATTGTGGAGTGGCCTTCACCAATAAACCTTACATAGTTGAGGGGCTTTATGGGATTATGTGGTTTCTACAAGATGTTTGTGGATTGATATTTCAGGCATGCAACACCTTTGACAGATTTGATGAGAAAGGAAGCTTTCTTGTGGACTCCTAAGGCACATGAGTGTTTTGAAAAATTTAAGGAGTTGATGTCTTCTTGTCCAGTGTTAGCATTACTAGATTTCAGCAAACTTTTTGAGCTACATTGTGATGCTTTCGGAGAGGGCATTGGATCTGTGCTTATGCAGGAGAAGCACCCTATTGCTTATGAGAGCAGGAAATTAAGAGGGCCAGAGTGGAGCTTTAGCATATATGATAAGGAGATGCTAGGCATTATGCAAGCTTTGGCTAAATTCACAATATTTGGTAGGTAGCAAAATTTGTATCAAAACTGACCATAACAGGCTAAAACACTCTTTGGGGCAGCGATATCTCAATGATAGGTAGTAGAAGTGGGTGAGAAAGTTACAGTCCTATGAATTTGATATTACATATTTTAAGGGGACATAGAATGTAGTTGCTGATGCTTTATCAGGTAGGCCCCATTATGCTTATGGATGGACATATTAGAGGATTGGAGACACTTGATTCTTGTATAGTATGCAAAGGATACGTGGACAACTAGATTTATAGAGGGAACTGTTCATGACAACATATACACCCTTGTGAATGAACTCATCATTTATAAAGGGAAAATATTTTTGGTTCGAGGCTCAACAATGAGGAGGATGATTCTGAAATCTTTTCATGGTTCACCTATGGTAGGACATCCTGGTTTCTACAAGACATACTAGCAGATTAGAGAGCGCTTCACATGGAAAGGGCTCAAAGAAAAAGTACTTCAGTATGTTAGGGAGTGTCGTACCTGCCAACAGAATAAATAAGAACACTCTTATCCAGCCGGTTTACTTTAGCCGCTTTTGATTCCTGATAGGAATCAGGAGTGTTTATCTATGAACTTTATCACAGGACTGCCTAGAGCCTAAGGTAGGGACTGCATATATGTGGTTGTGGATCGCTTTACGAAGTTTGCACACTTCTTTCCAATTATTGCTACATACACTGCTACATAGGTGTCAGAGTTGTTCTTTAAGGAGATATTTAGATTACATGGCTTACCTCAGAGCATTGTGTGATAGAGACAACACATTTATGAGTTACTTTTGGCAGGAGCTATACAAGTTGTTTGCGACAGAGCTCACTCCAAGTACTAGCTACCACCCTTAGACAGATGGTCAAACATAGATAGTGAATAAATGGTTGGAGGGATATCTCAAAAATTATATAGCAGGGAAACAAAAGGTATGGGTAAAGTGGATTTATCTTTGTGAGTATTGCTACAATACCACTTATCACATGTCTATTCAGATGTCATCCTTTATGGCCCTGTATGGGTACGAGGCACCTAATTTTATGGATCTACTTTTGAGTGATAGTAGAGTGCCCAGTGTAGGTAATTTGTTACAGGAGAGTCAAGACATTGTTAAGACTCTCAAGGATAATATAACCAAGGCACAAAATTAGTAGAAGCAATATGCAGACTAGAAGAGGACTGAGCAGACTTTTGAGGTTGGAGATATGGTGTATCTTATGTTGCAACCTTACCGTCAATCCACTCTCAAGAAGAGTGGTGCTGAGAAACTTAAGCCACGATACTATGGTCCCTTCAAGATTATCAAGAAAGTGAGAGAGGTGGCTTATGAGTTATATTTGCCAGCGGAGAGCAAGGTGCACAATTGTTTTCATGTGTCATGCCTCAAGAAGGAGCTAGGACATCATATTGTTCCTTCTACAGTGCTTCCACCCTTGGATGATCAGGGAAAATTGGTATTGGTGCTAGAGGCTATCATTGATTACAAGGAAAGAAACTTGAGGTGGCGTACTATAAGGGAGTATTTGGTGAAATGGAAGGACCTGCCACTAGAGGATGCAACATGGGAGAATGAAGAGATTTTGCAGCATTCGGACTTGAAGTTGATTGAGGACAAGAAACTTTAGGTAGGGTGGGCTGTAATGCCCCCAACTTTTTAGCATCTCAGTGAAGCTCTTAGCCTTACATTCTCAAAAGGCTAAGTGGAGAAATAAGGAGAAATTGATTAAATTAATTCCTTATAAAGTCATTAAATAAATTAAAATTAAAAGGTGACTTTATATTTAATTAATTTAATTTTTTAGAAGTACAATTAATTATTGTATTACAGGAGAGAAGCTTCTAGGGAGTGCATTTTCTAGAAATACAATTAATCATTGTATTGGGAAAGGGGAAGCTTCTAAAGAATGCAATCAAATAATATTTTATTTCCTTCTAGAAGGGTGAAGGAAAAGAATAAATAGATATGAGAGCTTCATTGTTAATCATTTGATTATTGTGAATTGCATTTGATATAAACTTGGGAGAAGAAACTAAGGTTTCTGATTTCAGTCAACCATTGGAGAACATCATCTCTTCAGTGTTGCAACCATTTGAGGTGGTGAAATATCCACTGAATTTGGTATTCAGAGAGCTTCAATTTAGGAGTTCTATTTGTGCTTAAATTGGAGAATACAATTATTGTTGGCTACTATAGTACGAAAGAATGATGTCGCACTATAATACTTATGCTTGATTCATCTCCATCTTTGGGCATCACTATTATTAGGTTCCCCTTGTGACTATTAGTAGTTAGAATTGTAATTTTTAGGCATATGATTTTGCTATGGTAATTCAAAATCAGATTTTGGCATTACTGTAGTCATTATTGTAAGCCCATTTATCTTGGCAAACTCATAGCAACATTGTACATGAGAATGAATTCAGTAAAGGAGATACATGTTGCATACCATTTGTTTGATGAAAAATCTATCTAATAGCATATATGATCAACATAAGAGTTGTATGTCAATTGTTTGTCAAAATGTCAGTTGGCTGTAGGTATGGATTCCATATCTAGTTTCCATGTATATGTATTGAAAGTACGAAAAGAATTTCTCTTGCATATTAGTTCATTGAAAGAGGCATTTTAATATCATTTGCAAATTTATTAGCATTAAAAAGAAGCATAGAAGTGTTTGACAATATTCCTTGAGCTAAAATTAATTAGTTTGGGCAAAGGATATTACATTGGTATTAGAGCTAAATCCTGCCATCCTGAGGGTTTAGTAATATCACAAGCCACCTGAGGTTGGCTCTCACAGATTTTTTAGTATTAGGCGAGCTTTGTTTGACAGAGAACAAGATTTTGACAGGCAACCAGACACCATCGGTGATAGGCAAGAGCGTAGCCCACCAAGAGACAATAGGAATGAGGATTACGAAACAAGAGAATTTTTCAAAGTAATGGTTACAGGACAAGAGTGAAAGGTTTAGGCTTTGTAGGCACTCACCACCATGGTTGAGCACATGAATCCACATGATAGACAAAATTTAGAACAAGGGGATAACAAGAGTGCAGTGAGATCACCTAGAACTCATAGAACTCTTTCTAAAACAACAGATAGGCCCACACATCATATTTTTGTTAGAGAGGAACCAATACAGGAACCAAAAGGGGAAGTTGAGGATGAGACATGTGCAGCTATCCTAATCGCTGCAAATAATGAATGAGAATTATTGGCATTGTAGGTTCGGGAGAGGATGACCTTTGAATGCTTTGTAAATCAGAGGAGAGAATATTACAGGTCACTCAGATAGGATAGGAGGTCTAGGGGTCAAAATAGTGAGATGAAGAGGGCTACAGGCAAGCTTATCATGCCTACATTTGATGGGAGTGGTAAGATGACAGCTCAAGCTTGGATTTAGGTTTCTCCCCAAATTGGGGCGTGTTATTGTCTGTGTATTTGTGTTCGGTTATTTTGCTTCCACTATTTAGTTTCCTAACCCAAAGTATTAATTTTCATAAATCAATTACAGTTTCTTTCTGTGAATTTATTGTGCAATTATAGTTCCGTATTGCCCAGAAATTCTAGTATGGGTAGCAGTAATGTGCAAGATTTCTCTATTGTTTTTTGTATTAAGATTTGTATAGCATAAGATTATGTGTTGAAAATATTATACAAAGCATATTTTCTATGGGTACTAAGTTAATTAATATATTTTATATTTTGGTCTATATGATTGTCAAAGCACTTAATAAAGAAAAATACTAGTAGTCCATCATTTCTTTTAGGAAGAAACTTGTAATTGTGATATGGGAAATGTGAAATACTGTTTGGATAACTTATATATAAATTGTAAAAACAGACTTTAACCTACTTTCACTTACTTAGTGGGCAAATGATTGACTAGATACCTCAACGAGGTCAATGAACAACCCAAGGGAGTATTCTAGAGGAATACAATTAGTTATATAATCATGTCTAAAAAATTCAAATAGAAAAGGAAAGAAAGAGAAAACTGGAACTAGATAAGGATGACATCTCATCTCATATTGTATGATAATGCTAGTAGCTTAGTTGCAAAATTAAAGGTGGTTGCACTAGATATTGACTAATAAAGACAAGTCACCCTTAACTATAATATCTTAAGGAAAAATTGAGCTTGAAAAAAGTGAGTCATTTTTGAGTATTTGATAATTTTAGCTTAAGACTCAGTCACTAGCATCTGATGTTTACAACTGAAAACAAAAATGTGACACTGGAAGTGAGGACTTTCTATCTAAATTATGCTTAGAAAATTTCAGTCTCGTATTTGCACTTGTATTTCCCATTTTCTTGACATATGACTTCCTAGGATGTTGAGAAATTCCTTTATAATTAAGATGCTTTTCATTATTGCGAAGACATTTTGGACTAGAGAAATTGAAATTTCCCTATCGTTAAAATATATAGTAGTGTGAACTCTTTATCTACTTATAAAAAGTATATATCCCAAAATTTCAAACAAGATATAGTTGTCTAGAAATACTAAAACAATTCTTCTGACATAATATTAGATGAAAAACCAAAAAGGAATTTGTATTGCAAGTTTTGCAATTCTTATAACATATACAAGCAATTGATGTTGTTTATACAATGTGTTATGGTCTTACCCTAAAAGTTCCCACATTTGAGGAGTATGTCTCTTGTTGAAAGTAATTTTTTATTTATAAAAATTGGCTGATTGAAAGTTTATGTTCAAAACAATAAATTAAACGATTGGTTAGTTTTAAGGAAGTGATACTGTCTGAATTAAGTTACACTAGAACTTGCACTTTTGAGGGGCACTAAGCTAATGTCGATAGTGGTCAATTTCCTTCTTGTTTCCTATCCTATTTTGTTTTGTTAATTAGATGTTGCATTATAATGTGCATGGCCTATAGAGAGGAATATGCTTCACAGTCATAGAAGCTATATCTATAATTCTACCAAAGTAATTGATATAATAAAATAAGTCATGAGAATAAATCAATAATCAATGAGAAAGGAAAAATATAAAACAATCTTTGGTACTCGGATCACCATTTTTCATAATCTAGAATCAATAATATACAAAATGAAAAAGGTTTTCTTCATCACTTTTTTCTAGTAACATCATTCTAGTCATCTCATCCATCAGAAATATGAGACAACTATATTCTGTGTATATTTTATGCTTAATTCTGCAAAAATAATAATGAATAATTATACCAAATTATCTAGGACGAGAACATGCAAAAAAGAGAGAGCATAAGTCTCTAATTAATTGGTAATTGATAGATGAAAACCTTAAATAATATTGTTTGCATAAATAAATCAGTAGTTTTTATGCATCTAAGAAAAAAATCTCTAATGTCTCCAAATCCTAGAAATGGCCATTTCAGGCATTTCAAACTAATTCAAATTCACAAGGCCAACTTGAGCCTTAAATTGGTCCATAGTTCAAAAATTTAGAACACTTATTCTCAAAATTTAGCTCTAAAATTACATTAATTTTATTTTATTAACTCAAAAATAATAGGACACAATCAAATGTGTCCCCATAAGCATCTAAAGAAAGCAAAAGTCTATTCAAAATAATATGACATTGATAATTTTTTTATACCCATTTTACCTTGGTTATGGATGTCAAGGAGAAAAAAAGAAAGGGGTTAATTTCACTATTTTGTACCAAGGACTCATGTTTCATTTATTCTAGTTCCATGTAATCCTTTGCCCTCCTAGAGTGATAGCAGTTGATAATTTCCTCCCCACTGGTGCCCCCCTTTATCTTGAGTTTGTGGGTTGGCAGCTATGCCCCTACTTCACAACCCTACCCTGGTCAAGAGAAGGACAAACAAAACCTTGGTTTTGGAGCCGATTGCCAATAAAAAAGTTAAAACTGAAAATAGGGTGGAAGTGGAGATTGGGGACTCAGATGATGAGTGCCATGGGAACAGAAGAAGATCGAACAGGCTTGCTAAGACCAAGGGTAGATTTAAACAAATGGCTAGATGCTCTTAGGAGGAGGAGGAAGAGACTAATTCAGAGGAGATTGCTAAGACTTCAGGGGATGCTAAGGAGAAGTTGAAGGAGGATACTTTTAACAAAGAGGAAGAGAGGTGGGATGACACTATTGATTGCACCTGGGATTTTGAGGCAGAGAACCCTACCAAGGACCCTTCCCAAGACCCCACTCATATTACTTTCACTTTCACCCTATTGTTTGATGCTAACCTAAAGACCCCAAGTTTGACAAAGCCTCCCTTGACACTATTTCTTTCCCTATAAGGACTGATGGTCTAGAAATCTTAAGGGCTCCCACTAACACTCTGGATGTGCAGGATAAGATGAAGTCTCTTGTGAATTGCAACAAAGAACTAAATATAGGTACTACAGAGGAGGTGGCTGTTACTCCCAAAGACCTCCAAAAATTGAAGTATCAGTTTCATGCACTAGAGGAAGGGTTCACCCTCTTCTCCAAATTCACACTAAAGGTGACCCATGTAGCTGCAGACACCCTCTAGTTGCTGTTTTACAAGGAGCAGGAAGGCCTTGGAAGAGATGATTCGAAGATGCTCTACAATTTCCTTGCAAAGGACTAGGCTAAAGTTCTATTGGCTGGGAAAGGCAAGAAGAAAGATTCTAGTTAGTGGCCTTTCCTATGCTTGGTGTTTTTTGGTGATTTGCCGATTGTTTCTTTCCATCCAGTTTAGATGGTTTTGGTTTTTCTGTGAAACTTGGGTTTGGGTTGTGGGTGGTACGATGCACTGACCACCTACATGCCTTTTGTTAATTTGTTAAACTTTGTTAGTTTTAAGAGCATGAACTCTAGTACCTTTATTTTACTTCTATTTTTGATGTAATTCGTTAAGGGGTCTATTTGGTTTTCTACTGGTAGTTTCACCACTGTTGTATAGAGCCAACCCCCTTGTTTTGGCTGTTCTTATATAAAAAAACATCTAGTTTTGAAAATGCCTACAAATAAGTAGTCATCACAACACTATGATATATCATCCTATGATTATTTTATATGCAACCGAATATTAAGTCAATTGAAGAGATAGTCATCGTGGCACTAACTCTACACTTGTTATAAATTGTATCATTAGTCACTTTATAGTTCAATAGTTTTATTTCTACTTCTGTAGATAATATCAACTAGTATTGGAAATAACCATTAATAAGTTGTACAGTACCTACCCCTAGTTAACTTTTTTGATTTTATTGCCAAATTCTTTTAGGCCAGTTTATGTTTATGCTTGATGATCAGTGACATTGTTTTCGAGATTATTGGATATTGTTTTCATACACAGTTGATTATATGACGAGACTACTTTGGTACTAGTTATTTCATGTATGCATGATTATACCTTGATGATGATTATTTACAATGCTTTCATTTATTTAATGATGTTAGATGAATTATTTTTATGTGTTTTCTATAAATACTTACCCCATATTGCATGTGTATGGTGTGCGTGTATGTTTTCTTTATGTATGACATTTCTGATGTGGTTAAGGAAGGGAGTCATAGTCATCTGCTAGTCGGGATCTACATAATGCACCGCTTCCTGCCATTGCTTATTTAGTTTAGAATATATGTGTTTGTACATGTGTGGATTTTATGCAGATTGCAGGCATCAAGTATCAACTTCCCTGAATTTCCAGGATGAGCGTACCCTATCACAATATCTCAATGGTAAGAGAGGGGAAATAAATTCTTGAGTCCAAATCCTAACCTTAAAACCAATTGTGCTAGAAGATAGGACAAGTATCTGAGATGAATACCCTTCCGAATTTGTCATATGATGTAAATTTGTGATTATAACTCTTGAGTTTGATATTGTATGTGGTATTTTATGATGGGTTTTCATGTTTTGTCTTGTAGGTCTTTGGTGTTTTTTCTGTTAATTAAGTCAAATTAAAAGAATATTTAATGAAAAATTATTAAGATAATTTCAATATTTAATTATATTTAATTAATCAAGAAATTAATTAAATAAGAATTAAATTTAAAGAGAAATTTATAATTCTAATTTTAGAGCGTAATAATATTTATTTAATTTAATAATAATATATTTAGGAGATCATTTTTAAATAAATGTTAAATATTATTATTACTTAAGTTAATAAATATTGTATCAAAAAATGCTTCGAAAATTAATTAAAGAAAGAAAGAGAAATTAATTTATTAAAGATATTTTAAATTGCAAAAAGTGTGCATGAATATCCAAAAAGTAATTAAAGAGTTAAAAGATTGTGATCAACGAGTTCCCTTGTGTGATCGCACAATTAGTGACCTGAATTTAGGGGAGAACTTCTTATCAAAGATTGAGAGTTCATTTCGGAGGGACCGAGATCTTCGGAGAAAGGGTTTTCAGAGAGAAGGTTTTGAGAGAAAAGATAATTCTATCGCAATCTTCGGGTGGTTGCGTATTACCATCAAATTCAGGTAGAGTCGTGTTTTATTCGCACAATGAATTATGTTATTCAAAATTCTTGTCTACATCATGTTTCTTGAATCTGTTTTTTCAAAATTCATTTATGATGAATTTTCCTTTGTGATTTACTAATATTCATATCAAATTCTGTTTGTATTGTGAGAATTGAGATAGTAGAAAAACCTTGTGTTGTAGATTGAAAGTTGATAATTTAATCAAGACTAGTTTTGAAAAGAAATTGAGATTTTAGAATAAAATTTTGACTAGTTTATTAGATTTTCTCTATCAGATTATTTTCATAAATTTCTTATATATATATATAAAGGAATTTATAGAGTTGTTGTTTTGGTTTAATTAAAAATAGAAAAAAAAATGTAATACATTTTAATTGTGGGGGGGGGAGTTTTTAATTTATAAAAAAAAGTAATATAAAAGGGTTGGGGCAGGGCCACCAAACCCCACACCCCAACTCTCTGCTACATCCTTGAAAGGACTACGTGCGACAGACATACTGCTACTCGCAACAATAGTATTAACACTGCTGCCTACGACAACAGTCACGTCTACAACCGCACGACAACAACCATTAAAGGCCGATTGGTGGGCCTTAAAACACAAGGTTTTTTATTAATTTTTTTAAAAAATCATTTTTTATTAAATTAAAATTTTATTAATCATTTTAATAATAGTTTAATTAATTACTAATTATTAATAATTAATAATTACTATTACAATTTAGTATTTATTAATTAATTAAATTAATTTAGTTTGATTAAGTTTTAATTAATAATAAATATTATCTAATAAAGTTCAAATTTATTTATTTTATTATTATTAATGATTTTGATTATTAATAAAATTGTAATTATTTTATTAGATAATCAATAATTATTATTTTAATAATTTAATAAATAATTATCTTTAAATTATTTTATGATATTTAATTGTGATCCTTGTAATCACATAAGTTAAGGGTAAATTGTGCAATTTGTTTTAACTCGAGGAATGGGTTAAGTTGTAAGGGTATAATGTAAATCTTATCTGCTCAAAAACTTACATTGAAATGAAAACTTGAACCTTATTGTTAGCTCATATTGTGTGTCTTCAAAATCAAACAAAACTAGGAAATGACATTGTTAACTGTATGTTGTCTTATGTTTTGGGGTTAGGGTTGACTAGAGTGATGACCAATCCTAAGATGTTTACCAGAGGTTCGAGAGTTCTATTTTTTGTGATATTATGATGTCGTTTTGATCTTGATCTTTTATACTCAACCATGGCAATGTGTCTTGAATGCTCTATGATGAGTTTGGATCTATTGTTCGTTATTGCTTTCCAGTGTTCTTGTGTGAAACTGAGATGAATGGTTTGACTTATTTGACTTAACCTTTGAGTCTTCGATCAATTATTTTTGGATGCTTTCCAGTTACTTGTAAAGGACTTGGGTGTTATTGTGTATTGTCTTTTGATGCTTTCCAGTCACTTGTATAGGGCTGAGGTGAAAACTATGATTCTTTGATTTGTACTTTTACGAGCTTAGGGTAGGTTATCTATATGTAATGTCAGGAAGTGGCTTGCAATGGAGGTTGGAGCCCAAAGTGGCTGCTTGGGTAACCCATTGTGGGTTTTCTTAATAAGTGAAAACACTACACTAAATGAGAGTAAAATGAACCTAATAAGAGTCTTTGTCTTTCCTCGCCCATGCCTCGAGTGCTAGTATAGACTAGGATGGGAGTAGAGAGGACACTTGGTTGCGACCATGCATCGTTAGTATTCCTTGTCAATATGAAAGGATACTAGTGCCGCATAGAGTCAGTAGGGGGCTAGGATCAACTCAGACTGCTAGGGTAACTCTAGAGTTGACTCATGTGATGAGACTTGCCCGCTTGCATAGTAGATTCCCTACGTGTCTTTGTTTGCCTCTGAGTTTAGATGTCAT
This sequence comes from Cupressus sempervirens, assembly GCA_028749045.1. Lineage (NCBI taxonomy): Eukaryota > Viridiplantae > Streptophyta > Pinopsida > Cupressales > Cupressaceae > Cupressus > Cupressus sempervirens. Next base: position 395,766,235 of record CM053787.1, read on the forward strand.
TTTATCTTGGAACCTTTGAGTTAGATTACTTTTAGGGTTTTCCTTGACCTAGATATTACTTTTGATTTTTTGGGATTGATATCATGTTTGGGACTTGAGACTATCTCCTCAGCGCAGTGGGAGTGGACCTTTTTGGATTACCACAAGGTCAGCTGGTATTACTTTTTACTTTTACCATTGAGATCCATCTGTTGATGTCATGGCTGGAGTTGCTTGTTCTGCATTTCCTTTCATTCTATCTTTGTGTATTATGATGGATGGTTATATCTATATGATGGATAATTTTACTTATTGTAATGTATTTTGTTTCATGGATTTGAAAGGGATGATGTAATCTATTTTATAAATGTATATTCTTTCAACCTTTCATACCCTGTGACATGTACAGTGGATGATTGTGCATTCTGATTATTGCTAAGTGGCATTCGAAACAAATGTATATTATTTAAATGAATTTGATCTTGTAGTTATTCTTTAATGTGGATGAGTTACTTATTGGACTTAGTATCATTTAAATATAAATGTGATTCAACGTCTTGGGCTCCTTAAGGAATGTAATTTGTTATGTGTTGCTTATGTATGATTGTATGTTATTGCTTCCGCTATTTTATAATTGTTGTTTATGTTATCGTTAAAAAAAAAATGTTTGACAAACATAGTAAAATTTGAGGTTAGTTCTTTTGGATCCCTTGGTGAGGCGTTACATAAGCCATCTCAATACTCAATGTAAAATCTACTACACCCGATGTGCCCCTGGCGGTTCAAGCATTGTTGTTCTAGGTTCTAAGTTGGATTCATATGCTATGCTCAGATGAGAGGAAATGTAAGTCTTTAAAGGAAGCATACCAAGTAGAAAATCCTTTGGTGACTCCAGAGCATAAGAACACCATTGAAGAGGGTTTTCAAAAGGTTCCACTCTGATGGCCATTATTCTCTTTGTTTTGATGATCTATGGAAAAGGCTCTGTGCAATCTTCTTCACATTTGATTTAGTGTGTGTGGTTCCAAAGCTCACAAATGATGAAAACAATGGTGATATTGGTACTTATTATAAGAGAAATACACTAATGATGTATCTTCAATCCATGGAGTGTAGGAAGAAGGTTATTATGGATGGATTGCTTGATAGAATTCATGACAAGGAAGTGGATTCTTCTACAACTATAGGAAATATTCATTCATTTTCTTAAAAAATTCTATAAGAGAAGAGATAGACACAATCATGGTCCTTAAGTTGTTGTCAAACTTAACACTTGTGGCTGAGTCATGGTGAAGAGTAATATTGATGTGAATGTAAGCATAATGTTTATTAAAAAAAATGTCCTTCAATACTTCAAAGGTCAAGAGGCATCTTGAAGTAACAAATTAGAAAACAATCATCTACATATGACTTGATAAATTCCAACATTTTTTTTTTCAATTCCGTTTCTTAATAAATGAATGATATATGCATTGTGAAAGCTTTTGGATAATAATTATCAATAATGTTTTGTGGTGAATTGAAATTGATGGTTATCCAATCAATGGTTGACCAATTTTTCTTTCAGAAATTCCATTTGTAGGTTTGACGGGTATTTAAAGCACTATATAGAATTACTTGTAAGGCATATGCATGTCCACACTATTCCTATTTTTCAATGATTCTGTAAATTTTGAATTATGAAATTAACAAATGATAGAGCCTATTATTCTTACACTGAGAGACATTCCTATATCACATTCCTCGCAATTGCACTTTGTTAGCCTCAACTGATGATGTAACTTGGAATGCTATGAATGTATGTAAAAGAGTCATATCAGTTGTTATGTTATCATTGATGTCAAGTCTTAGTTAGCTAGACATTATGTTAACTCAATAGAGTGATATATCAATTTGATTGCTGAAGAGGATTTCAAGAAAGTATGTTGATGACAGAGTTGATAAGTATGGTATTCAATGGCCACTTAAATGAATTGGATAGTGATAATGTATTGTTGCATTGATTGTTTTCAAAACATGTAATATTGTATTGTAATGAGATACACAAGCTATAGCGAGTGACAAGGTGGAAAAATGCAATAAAGATTTGAAGATGGAGATTGAAGAAGGATTAGGATGAGCACAAAGTTCTATGCAAGTTCTATTTTCTAAGTGACTAAATACAATCAACGTGAAATCGACAATTGTGATTAAGTGACAATAATTGGAAGAATCTAGAAACACAAAGATTACTATATAAGGAGTAGTTGAGCAAGCTTTTTGGATGTTGATGTTGCTAGTTGAATAGTGATCAAATGTTGAGGGAAATATATCAAAGTGTGAATTTGTTGAAAAAGAAAGAAGAGCTAGGTGAACCAAGTAGAGACAAGAGAAGATCAAGCAGGGTTAAAGCTAAGTGAAAGAGTGAAGGAGTGAATCAACCGAGTAAAAAGATCAAAGTAAAGAGATTAGAATGAGACTGAGCATAAAGGAGGTCTGAACAAATAAGGTAGTACTAAACCCAACATATCAATTTGTACTATTACTTTCTTTTCATTGTAGTAGAAAAATATTTTAACCTAGTGGACCTAACAAGTCTGTGAAATCCTATATGGTTACATTGATTAGTGGTATTTATAAGTCCTTGAGAGCATACCACTCTTTAGACAAGATCAAGGAGTGATAAGGTCTAGATGATCTATTGGTATAGATCCTTTAACAAGGTCACATTAACAATGTGTATGTAAATCTTTTACAAGGTTGGCTCCTAGTAGAGCTCACTTCAAAAGAGTGCAAATTTTGGCTTGCCGGTCCCATGTGTTTTTTTCCCCTTTACAGGGTTTTCATGTTAAAAATCTGTGTCAAATGTGTGATTGTTGTTATGTTGCAAGTTATTCTACATGTTATTTACTTTTACTACAACTTGGTAATAACTAGGTATATGATCAGTAATAACTAAGTTTTATGATTGACATTTGGTAATAATAGAAACTATGAATGAACATTTTGGAGTAAACTGACTATGTGAGTTATTTAAGAAGTTGAATGAGAACAATGAGTAAATTCTTATGATGTTTATGAAGTTTTTTTGGTAATAAAGTATTTGAAGAGAACATAGGATAACTGAACATAACTGATTCACTCCCCCCCTCTCAATTATCTAACAATTGGTATCAGAGCACAATGCTTGGAGAAAGAACTTTAAATAAACTTGCGCTAAAGATCACAAGATGTATAAGAGAGAGGTACCAAAGTTGAATAAGGAGAATTTCTCATCATGGCAAGACCATATGAGGCTACATCTATGTGGAATTGGAGATAATATTTCTCACTTGTTAGACAATGAATACATTGCACCTACTACTCCTATGATTGTGGAACAAATGACCAAAAAGAGGAATCACAATAGCTTGATGATTGAGATTGCATTTGCACTTAATGATGTCGAGTTTGATGATATCAAGAATTGCACAAATGCTAAATAGATGTGGGACAAATTGAGACTTGTACACAATGGAGATTCAAATGTATTGAGATCTAAAGTGGAAATTCTAAGAGCTAAGTATGATGACATGAGAGTGAAGGTGAAAATGTTGCACAATATGTGAACTAAATCAAAGAAGTTGTGAGTGAAATTAAAGATGTTGGAGGTATCATAAGTGATAGTGAAATTGTAAGTAAATTTCTTAGAACTCTTATGCCTATTTATGCTATCAAAGTTTCTGCAATTCAAAAAGTAAGAGCTATGCTTGGTAATGTTTTGACACTTGACAATTTAGTTAGTCAGTTGACTACATTTGAATTGAGCAAATATGATAATAGTATGGTTACACTTGGAAGTTCTTTTTAATTTTCATTGACCATTGGAAGTTCAAAGAAAGAGAAGAAAATTAAGTAATAAAGTCAGTTTGAATTTGAGGATGATCTAGATGAACTCGAAGCATTGCTTACAAGAAGGTTATCAAGAGGTAAAGATAAATTCAAAGGTAAACTACCCCTGATTTGTTTCAAGTGCAATTAAGTTGGTCATTTTATTGTTAAGTGTCCTAATAGAAGTAAGAATGATAGAAATGACAAGAAAAATCACAATTAAAGGAAGAACAAGGATTACAAAGACAAAGGAAAGAAATCATGCCACATTGTTGAAGAAGAGCACAACAAGTCCAATACTAATGAAGAAAAGGAAGGAGTTGAGATAATATATGCTGCTATCAAGGAAGATCCCAATGGAGAAAGTAATGAGAATAAAAATACCCTTATTTAACATGTTAAAAAAAATTATTAATGGATTATAGATAGTGGATGCTCACATCACATGACTGGTGATCGAAGTAATTTTGACAAATTTGAAGAAAATAATGAGTTAGGTAATGATGTTCCATGTCCACTAGAAGGTAAATGATCACTAATTTTGAATGATAAGATTGTATATTTTGTTGAGTGTTGATCAGTTGAATAATTCAGGTCACAAACTGTAATTTCAAAATGGAAAAGTCAAGATCTATGATGATGATAAAAATATGATTGGAACTAGGATGCAAACAAAAGGTAACTTATTCTAGCTTGATCCTACAACTGAGACATGTTTATTTGCTAAATTTGAGGATGTATGGTTGTGGCATAAAAAGTCATGTCATGTAAATTTTGAGAACACGATGAAGTCCAGTAGAAAGAAATGAGTTAGAGGCTTTTCGAATATGCAAAAATCTAAGAATGCCATGTGTAAATAATGTGATCTTGGCAAGATGACAAAATCAAGTTTTTCAATCAAGACATATACTTCTAATGATATCTTGGAACTTGTACATACTAATTTATGTGGACCTATTGGTATAGAAATTTATTATGGCGACAAATATTTCATCTTGTTTGTTGATGAATATTCTAAGATGATGACTGTTATGTTCTTGAAGGTGAAATCAAATGCTTTTGATATGTTCAAATGGTATAAATATATAGTTGAGAAATAAATTGGTAAATCATTGAAATTTTCAAAAATCTGATAGAGGTGGTGAGTTTATGTCTATTGAATTCACTAACTTTTGTGTTGAGAATGGTATTAAGAGACAATTATCTACATTGAGTACACCATGAAAAAATGGTATTGCTAATAGAAGAAATAGATAAATTGTGGATTATGGAAGGAAATTGATGATTGAAAAGGATGTTGCACAAATATTATGGAGAGAAGCTGTTAGTACTATTGTTTATACTCTCAACCGAGTTTAGTTGAAGAAAGGAACAAACAAAACACCCTATGAACTTTGTTATAGTCATACACCTAATGTAAGTTATTTCAAAATATTTGGAAGTAGGTGTTACATTTACATGGATGCAAGTAATGGTAAATTTGATTTAAAAGGAGATGAAGGTATATTGCTTGGCTATTTATCTAAGAGTCTAAGAGAAAAGATTATAAATGTTTGAACAAAGTGTATGTGAAATTATGTGACAATGTAAAAAAGACTATAAAACAACTAATATAATCTAATTATGCACACCCAATCAAGGATTATTAAAAAAAGTAAGCTTTACAATGTAACTTTTACCTTTTACTTAATAGCTGCAACGTGCTTCTATTGTCCTCCTAAATTTTGAATTCTTGGATTTGTGAGCTCTTAGACTTGAATCAAATCCTTCCTTCAAGATGTTTCAAGGTGTTGGAGGATTATGACTTAGAATGTTTTATGAAGTAGATGACATGATGAATTATGATGGATGAACTAAGAACCTAATGAAGCTATGATATGATTATGAAAATGTTATGAATTGCTTAATGATTGCTTGATTTCTAAAGGATATTTGAATGCCAATTGCTCGAATACTAAGATTTCTTATTATCTTGTGTGAGGGAATGAGGGTACCTTTTATAGAATTTGGGAAGATCCTAGCCTAGGTGGCAACATCTGAAGGTGAAGATAAATCATAGGAAAAGTGGACAGATGAGACTGAATCAATTAAGGAGGTTGAGAGAAAGGACTTAGTTAGAATGTCAGCGAAATACTAGGGAAGATATCCCTCTCACATGGACATGAAGGTGTTTGATAGGAGAAGAAGAGACACATGGCACACATCTCACCAAGACCCTTGAAAATACCCTTCCCTCATGGGGGACTCTTGGACAAATGTCTCATCAGTCATCTTTGATCTAATGAGGTGGATCAACTAACTCCTATAGGATAGGGAAGATGGGGAGGACTTTGTCACCTGGAAACATTTGTCCCAAAGACCAAGTCACATGAGGACAAGTGTTCCTGTGACTCATTCTTTGAGGAAACATACACATTTGTGACCCCATAAGGGTGATGATAAATCAATCAAAATTAATTATCTATGCAAAGATGATGTGTCACCTAACATGGACTAGATAGGTGGACTAAGAGACTTAGTCACTTAGGTGAGTGTGTAATTAAATAATTTTAGTAAATCACTTAATAGAGATAATTAGTTGACTCAGGATGATGTAGATAAACCTAGGTGAATTAACTTAATAAATTAAATATTATTTTAAAGCTATTAGAAGAATAATATTAATCAAATATAAAAATATTTAATTAATTGAAAAAATTAAATTAAATTAATAAATTAAATAATTTATTAAAATTGATAAAAGAAAAATATTAATTAAATATTAAAATATTTAATTAATTGACTTGATAAATTTTAAGTGTATACACAAAGCTACTAACAAAATGGTTGAAAGTGCAAGTGTGAGGATTGATGAGTTTGCAGATAAGAATGAACTAGAAAGACAGAAGGAACCTAAAGATTACAATAAATTTGTGTATGTGTATGAAGAGACACTAGACACACTACTTGAGTTACAACCAAGAGCTACCAAGCATCAAACAATATTACCCAAGTTATAGGCTTCCTTACCCAAGCACCAGAAAAGACACCTCGAGCAAGAAGTTGAACCCCTACCGAGTGGAGTCAATGCTGAAAATAAGAGTACTAAACTTGTATTGGCAAAATATGTGAGAAAGAATCATTCCCCTAAACAAATTATTAGTGAAAGAAGCATTGGAGTACAGACAAGAAGTAAGTTAAGAGACAATGCCTATTTAATAACTGATTTTGAGCCAAGAATAGTGAAGGATGCATTGGAGAATGAGAATTGGATAAATGCTATTAGTGAAGAGATTGATTAGATAGAGAAGAACAATATAGTGACATTAGTACTGAGACCTATAGACTAGAATGTGATAGGAACAAAATGGATATTTAGAAATAAGCTAAATGGAAATGGAGAAGTGGTAAGAAATAAGACAAGACTAGTTCACAAAGGTTATGCCCAAGAAGAAGGAATATAGTATGGTGAGACTTTTGCACCTGTGGTGAGATTGTAAGGAGTAAGAACATTGTTCTCCTATGTTACCTACAAGAAGTTCAAAGTTTATCAAATGGATGTCAAATCTGCATTTCTGAATGAAATACTTGAGGAAGAAGTCTACATAGAACAACTAGAAGCATTCATTGAACCCAATTAGAAAAATATGGTTTGCAAATTGAACAAGGCATTGTATGGACTAAAATGAGCACCAAGAGCATGGTATGAAATATTACATTATTATTTGGTTAAGATTGGATTTGCTAGAACAAGTGAGAACAACAATCTATATTTGAAATGTGAATCTAATGATATGGTGTTCATTTTTGAAATATTTGTGGATGACATTATATTTGGAGGAAAATGAGATGTTATGTAAGAAATTAGTTGATCAAATGAGTACAAAATTTGAGATGTCAATGTTTGGTGAGGTCAAAATTTCATTGAATTACAAGTTCATCAAATAAAGAAAGGTATACACTGTTGAAAATATTCAAGATATGATAAGTTACTGAGAGGGGATGGGTGAATCAGTAACTTCAAAACTTTTCTTTTAATTCACCATAAATCCATCTATACTACTACATACATTAGTACTGAAAGATAAAACATTTATCACACAAAAGAACACAATGTTTTGGTGACCCAGAAACCTTCCAAATAGAAAGTAAAACTGGGGTGGGGATGGTACCCACAAAACTCCACTACTGTAGCACAAAGTTGGCTTGTTAAGGCTTACATTGACCCCTTCCAGTGATCTGCCCTGTTAGGAGCACAAAGGACTGCTATGTCCACCTTGTTAGAGGATTTACAAACATACAATGAAGTATGCACTCGATTAAGAGATTTTTACAAAGACTATTACTTCTACATTGTTAAAGGATTTGGAAACTAATTCACCTATTAGGATGAAGCAGTGGATCTACTTACAACTGATTGCTGATAAGATTCTTTATGCACTGATCACCTTATGTGATAGATATGACTTTTATGCTTCTGTATTGACCTTGCTGCATTCCTTAAACTGCTGCTGATAATCCTTCACATGCACTTCTCAAAAATTTCTTCAATTATATTTCAATACAATGATATCTTACAATACATCTTACATATATACCTTTCCAATTAACAAAACTACAAGGTCGGCCAAAATACAAGTGAACAACACATTACACAGTTGGCCCAATAGTAAATAACTTGGGTTCACTGAACTGACTCGGTGACCTTCTGATACTCGGTGTCCACTGCATTGCATGACATCGTCATGCACTCGATAGAAGTGAAGGTTTGGTCCATACTAATCACTCGATGTAGTTATAAGCTTGGTGATGACTAGTGACTCGGTAGATGTAGTGTCACTCAGTAGATACTACACGCTGAGTTTACCTTGCTTCACTCAGTAAACACTACTTCTTCCAACGCTCGATTTACACTAAATTTACATGACACAAACTTACTGCTCGATAGACACTGTGAAGCTCGATAGACATTGCTATTCTTCACATTGCTTGTATTCACTTGGTAGCCACTGTTCTGCTCAATGTAAATTGCTGAACACTTCAAAGCTTGGTTAATACTAGAATGCTTAGTCAGTGTAGGAAACTAAGTGCTGAGCTCGGTAGCTATACTGATATAGATAAGTGTTATCACTAATGGAAATAATAACTTAATGCCAACAATCTCCCCCTTTGGCATTAGTGACAAAACACTTATAAGACAAAACATATGCACACAATCTTACTTACTGAATTTTGATTTTTCAAAATTGATCTTTGTAAAGATGCTGCATATACATTCCTACATATATCTCCTTGATGACACATAATGTATATACAAATATACTTATGTACATAGCTATACACATATACATGCTGACTTTATTGAGTGCTAACTCTCCCTTTCACTTATATTGATATTTCTCCTTATATATAGAATTTTCCCCTTTTTTTTCTTATATTGATATCACTCCCCCTTTTTGACAATAATGCCAAAGGGCTACATATACTATCTATATAGTTACACCAAAATGAGATAGAAATTCTAGTTGATGTACCTTAAGGATGAGGGTGAATGAATTATCCCAATTCTCTTGCAAAATTTGACAGGTGGAGAGAGCAATCTAAACTTCTGCTGATAATTGGATCATATGATCAACCATTGAGAAGTTATGATCCTGGACCAATGTTTTGTAATGAGCAATATGTTTCTACATTGTATCCATTATTGGCAAGACCATGTTCTAAATATCAATCAGGTTTTCTCTTATTCTAGCTTCTTCTCTTAGAAGTTCTGCCTACATGTCTACCAAATATTTCACCTTGGTGTGATGAGAGGAGCTGGAGGAGGGGTCAGTCTGCAACTTTGATGCACTTGATTTCATATCAACATCAATCTTATTTAGCTTCTCATTTATTTCTTTAGTAAAATTGGAGACATCACAAAGTTTGGCAAAAAGTGATGCTGCACTATTAAAAGAATTTTCAAAATTACCCAAAAATGCGGACAACTCTACTTGTTTGATTGCAATTTGCTGAGCAATATGCTCTAGCACCTTGTCATCAAACTTCCTTTCAACCTTTTCAACTAGTTTCTCTTTTCCGGAGGAGTCCTCATTATATTTTTGTACAACCTCTTTTAAATGAATCAAAATGTGTTGAGTGGAATCTACTTTAACACCTATAGCTTTTGCAATTATATTCTTGGCATTCTCAATTATTCTATACTCCTTGTCCCTTTCAGACCTTAATTTCTTCTACGTAGCTTTCTTTTCTATAAGTTGACTTGCTAACCTCATCTCTTCAATAGTACCAGTGTCAAAGTCAATCTTAGGTATTACTATCTCTATGTCTAAGTCAATATCTTCTTCAGTTCCCTTTCCAGTGATCAAAAGTTTCAATGGTTGCCTTTATTCTACTTCTGTGATTACTGGTTTGACCTTTGGAACAGACACAATAGTGGATATAGAAGGGCTAGCAGTGAAAAATGGCAAGGATTGAATACCAATAGGAGTACTAACTGAATAAAAAACTGAAACACTTCCCAAAAATGGTGCCACACTCGGTAGAATACCCATAGAAATATTTGAACTAATTGGAATCAAAGTGGATGCAAATAATGCTGATGAAAACAAAATTGTAGAGCTAACTAGAATTGATGAAGACAAAATTGTAGAACTAATTGTTGCACTTACTGATGATGCAGGAGTAGAGGGAGCTAACTTGATAGCTGAAGAAGTAATAGTCAACTCGATAAATGAAGTGCTTGACACTTCCATTGTAGATACCTAGAGTTGGGAGGTGGTTGTTGAAGATTGAGAAATTGATGTGGATGCCAAACCTAAGCTCTATGTTAGTGACATTGTTTATTTTCAAACCTCTACCATCCTACTTGGCTAGAGTTTTCTTTTGCAGTTCCTCTCGACCTAGGGTTTTGGTTGTCTTAGCTTTGCTTAGCATTGGTAGACCCATAACCTTATGTATCATCTTCTTTGTAATCATAATGGATTGCTCCAACCATAATTGTCCATTATGGAACAGACTCAATATGTACCTTATCCATTTTACTTGGAAATTCTGTGGCATGTGAGGGATATGAGTTAACCCTTTCGTTTCCAAATGCTTATGCTTGGGTTTCAAAACTTTGTCAACACACATTTCAGCTAGGGCATTATCCATTTCTAATTTCCCTAATTCTTGAATAGTACATTTAAAATGAGTTCTTATATCATTAATTAGGAGTACCTTTGACAGTATTTGCGATTGAGCACCGTAAGAATCAAGTGATTCAACAATGGTTAGAACAAGCTTGAAGTTTGGTGCTTTCCATTCGATGCCTCTAACCAACATTTCCGAACCCTTCTTTGGTTTAGTGCTGCTTCCGCTGGTAGATGCCATCACTGCTTAGTAGATGATAGAATTCGTGAAGATCTCATTGCTAAATCATTCAAAAATACTATAATGCTCTTTCAAATTGCTCTTCTCTTCGAATGCTATGAATGCGGTGAAAAAATGAAGTCAAAATTACCCCTTTTGTTGAGAAATTTTCATAAATGCTTAGTGCCATAATGACACAGTGCATGATAGACAGTCATCCACTGACCTAACTTGGCAAGAGTATCAATTCAACAAACAAACCAAATTTCCTTCACTCCCGACCTCGCTCAATAAGGTCTTCAACCAACTTTCCTTAGTGAAGTTTGATGCAACTCGGTGAAAGATAACCTTTCTATGATCCTTGTGTATCTGGAATATTGATTGGATCATTTGCTTTGTTCATATTTGTTGGAACTACTTATGATTTTCTTGCTGAGTACAACTCCAATACATTCTTAGGAATTTAGTTTGAGAGGATGGAGTCACCCACTTCTTGAATGACTACACTTCCATGATTTGAGCTTTTACCCTCAGTAGATTTAGGAATCCATTGCTACTTCATTTGTTTCCTTATGTTGTCAGCCCTTGCTTTCTTAAAACATCTTCAATTTTGCTTATATTCATGTAGTTTTTAGCTATATGACCGAGTTCAGTGCATGTGTAACACCTTATAGTAGTATAGCATGCATTTTACATTTATATGACCATGCATTTTACATTTATGACATTTACCTTCAAACTTTGGTTTCTCCTTGCATTCATTAGCTTTGTGACCATGCTTATTGTAGTTATAGCACTTTCCATTGAATTCTGCTTTTCCATTGCTCCAACATTTGTTTGATGTATGACCAATTTTCCCACAATGATTGCACAAGGGTTTTTGATTCCTTTTTGCACCTTGCATGGAAGATTCACCTTCATCTTCATTGTATCGAAGTCCTACTTTACCTTTTTTCCTATAAAGATTTTGCTCATTTTGCTGATTCAATTGATTCATGTCTTCTCGAGATTTCATCATTCTCTCATTGATTTGTTTTTTAGTATTTAGGTCATTCTTCAATTTTTCAATGATTTTATTTTCAAATCTCATTTCTCTCATTGTTCTTTCATTAATTTCTCTTTCAAAATTTAGATCATTTCTTATTCTTTCATTCTGTACTTTGAGAATCCTGATTTCTTCATTTGCTTCAGTGATTTGATCAATAAGGTCTTCATGTTGATTGGATTGATTTTGTTCTTCATTGTTTCTTGCCTCCAAGTCTTCATTTGTCTTATTCCCTTTTTCCAAGATTTCACACATTCTTATTGACTGAACTTCCTGTTCTCTTTTCAATTTTCTTACCTCTTCTTGTAGAGAGCCATTCTTTGCTAGGAGTTCTTTGACTGCCTCATTAGCTTCATTTGAACTGCTTGATGGGAAAAAGTCTTCAATCTTTTCTTCAACATATTGATGGTCATTCATTTGTCTTGCAAGTTCCTTCCTTCTTTTCAGGGATTGGGAAAGATGCTCTTTTGCTTCCTTGAGTTCAGCTATGGCCATCTCCAAATCTAGCTTTTCGTTTTCAATTGCCTTGTCAAGTCTGAATATCTCCATTTGTCTTTAGATCTTTGCTCAAACTATTAAACTTTATCCTGAGAATCACAATGCTCTGATACCAATTGTTAGAAATATTCAAGATATGATAAGTTACTGAGAGGGGAGGGGTGAATCAATAACTTCAAAACTTTTCTTTTAATTTGAACCATAAATCCATCTATACTACTTCATACATTAGTACTGAAAGATAAAACATTCATCACACAAAAGAACACAATGTCTTGGTGACCTAGAAGCCTTCCAAATAGAAAGTAAAACTGGGGTGGGGATGGTACCCACAAAACTTCACTATTGTAGCACAAAGTTGGTTTGTTAAGGCTTACATTGACCACTTCTGGTGATCTTCCCTATTAGGAGCACAAAGGACTACTAGGTCCACCTTGTTAGAGGATTTACAAACATACAATGAAGCATGCACTTGGTTAAGAGATTTTTGCAAAGACTGTTAAATCTACCTTGTTAAATGATTTGAAAATTGATTCACCTGTTAGGATGAAGCAGTGGATCTACTTACAACTGATTGCTAATAAGATTCTTTATGAACTGATCATCTTATGTGATAGATATGGCTTTTTTGCTTCTGTATTGACCTTGCTACATTCCTTAAACTACTGCTGATAATGCTTCACATGCACTTCTCAAAAATTGCTTCAATTATATTTCAATACAATGATATATTACAATACATCTTACATATATACCTTTCCAATTAACAAAATTGCAAGGTCAACCAAAATACAAGTGAAGAACACATTAAAAAGTCGGCCCAATAGTAAATAACTCGGGTTCACTGAATTGACTCGGTGACCTTTTGACACTCAGCATCCAATGCATTACATGGCATCATCATGCACCTGATAGAAGTGAAGGCTCGGTCCATACTAATCACTCAATGTAGTTCTGAACTCAGTGATCACTGGTGACTCGGTAGATGTAGTGTCACTCGATAGATACTACACACTGAGTTTACCTTGCTTCACTCAGTAAACACTACTTTTTCCAATGCTTAGTTTACACTAAATTTCCATGACAAAAACTTACTGCTCAGTAGACACTACTGTTCTTCACATTGTCTGTATTCACTCAGTAGCCACTGTTCTGCTCGGTGTAAACTGCTAAACACTTCGAAGCTTGGCTAATACTAGAATGCTTGGTGAGTGTAGGAAACTAAGTGCTGAGCTTGGTAGCTATACTGATATAGATAAGTGTTGTCACTAATGGAAATAATAACTTAATGCCAACAATATACATGAATCAATCTAAGTATATAAAGGGAATCTTGAAGACATTTGGTATTGATGAGTCTAAGCCAGTCGATACACCTATGGTGATTGGAGTAAAATTATCAAATGAAGATACATTTGTAGAAGTAAATGAAACACAATACAAATCAATTATTAGTAAACTTCAATATGTTGTACATAGTAGACCAGATATTGCACATGCTATTGGTATTGTTGCAAGATTTTCATCTAATCTAAAGGAGACACACATGATTGTTGTGAAGAGGATATTCAAATATCTTAAAGGAACTAAAGATTTTGGTCTATGGTATTAGAAAGATGATAACTTTGATCTTAAAGTCTACATGAATTCTGATTGGGCTGGTAATGTGGATGATAGAAAAATCACAAGCGATGAAACTTTCTTTTTAGGAGAAAGACTGATTATATGGATAAACAAGAAATAAACTTGTATATCATAATCTACTACTAATGCTGAGTATTCTATTTTTACAATCAATTATTCAAATATCATATGGATTAAGGAATTGATGGAAGGTATAAAAGAGATAACCAAGCATGTTACTATTTATTGTGATAACACTAGTACAATAAATATATCAAAAAGTATGGTAATGTATGCAAAAATAATAATATATCAATCAAGTATCATTACTTAAGGAAAAAGTTCAAGAGAAACAAGTAATGCTTGAATATGTGAAGTCTAAAGAACAAATTCCAGACATATTTACTAAGCCATTGCCTAAGGATTCTTTTGAGTATATAAGAGGTAAATTTGGGGTCCTGCCCCTATCCAAAATTCACTAGGTGAAGATGCATGCTACATCAATTCATGGATGAACAAAATATCTTTATGGAGTTGATGCAAGAGTTCACTCTTTAGGAGTTTCTTGAAGTTGTGAAGATGATTGTAATGAAATTGATATAAAATACACATGCAAGGTACACGGATAACTACAAGGTTTTATAAGTTTCACATCGAAACTTATAGTTACCTTTGGCATTTCTATCAAACGGGGAGAATATAAATAGTACACTAGGGGAGAGAATCTATAAAGGAGATTAGTATACCAATAGAAAAAAAAAAAAAAAACAAATAATGTTGAAAGGGGGAGACAAGAAAAATGGGAAGATGTGAATCGATACAAGAGGAGATAATGAATATAGAAAGAACCATAAAGCATAGATTAAGGAAAAGAGTTCTTGTTGTCAAAGTGAGGAAGATGAAGAGAATCATATGAATGATATGCAAAGGGAGAGTAAATATGAAATAATCACAAACATGAAGATGAAGCTGAACTAAAAAAAAAAGATCATATCCTAAAGGGGAGAAATGTTGAAGAAGATTGATGTTGTTGAAGATACAAACCGAGATACAAAGAATTAGAATGAAGACAAAGAGATGAAAATTTGTATTATTGTCAATGCATACATTTTGTTATCTTCTATAATGTTTTGTAATGTAAAATCATAAGTTATGTGTTGTCATCAATGCCAAAGGAGGAGATTTTTAGCCCCAACTTGATATAATTGAGAATGCTATGAATGTATGTAAAAGAGTCATATCAATTGTTATGTTGTCATTGATGTCAAGTCTTATTTGGATAGACATTTTTTTAACTCAATAGAGTGCTATATCAATTTGATTGATGAATAGGATTTCATTGATGAAGAAGATTTGAAGAAAGTATGTTGATGACAAAGTTGATAAGTATGGTATTCAATGAGAACTTAAATGAGTTGGACAATGATAATATAATGTTGGTTTGATTGTTTTACAATTATGCAATATCATAAAGTAATGAGCTACACAAGCTACACCGTCTAACAAGGTAAAATAAGAAAGATAGTGTTCATTGAGTGACTACAGTGTTCACTGAGCAATTGGCTAAGAAAAGAAAAAGTTCATTGTTACCTGAGTGAGTTTAGTATTGACTGAGTAATATATTACCTGAGTGCAATGTTATGTTCACCGATTGACAGAAGAAGAATAAGTTTATAAAGTTGGAATCTGAGGCCAACTTTTGGTGGAAATAAAGAATGTTTGAGAAATTCAAAGGCACGAGTCAAAATTTGTTACAAGATCTATGATTGGAAAAATGAAATAAAGATTTGAAGATGGAGATTGAAGAAGGATAATGATGAGCACAAAGGTTCTATGTAAGTTTTTTTTCTAAGTGACTAAATGCAATGAACTTGAGATCCACGATTATGCTTAAGAGACAATAATTGGAAGAATCTGGAATCATAGAGACTGATATATAAGGAGTGGTTGAGAAAGGTTTTTTGGCTATTGATTCTTTTGGTTGAATGGTGATCAAATGTTGAGGAATATAGATTAAAGTGTGAAGTTTTTGAAAAAGAAAGAAGAGCTAGGTGAACCAAGTAGAGAAAAGATTAGATCAAGCAGGGTTAGAGCTAAGTGAAAGAATAAAGAGATCAGAAAGAGATTCAATACAAAGGAGGTCTACAAGAAAGGTAGTGCTAAATCTAACAGATCAATTTGTACTATTACTTTCTTACCATTGTACTAGAAAAATCTCTTAACTGAGTGGACCTAACAAGTCTATGAAATCCTATATGGTAACATCGATTGGTGGTGTTTATAAGTCCTTTAGAGAAGGCCACTCTTTAGGTAGGATCAAGGAGTGATAAGGTCTAGATGATCTTTTGGTTTAAATCTTCTAATAAGGTCACATTAACAATGTGTACATAAACCTTTAACAAGTCTGGCTCCTAGCAAAGCTCAATTTAGAAGAGTGAAAATTTTGGGTTACTGGTCCCAGGTGGTTTTTCTCTTTATAGGGTCTCCACGTTAAAAATTTGTGTCAAATGTGTGATTTTTGTTATGTTGCAAGTTGTGTTACATGTTATTTACTTTTACTTCAACTCGGTAAAAACTAGGTATATGGTTAACAACAACTAAGCTTTATTACTGACATTTGGTAATAACAAAAACACTGAATGAATAGTTTGGAGTAAATTGACTTTGAGTTAATTAAGAAGTTGAATGAAAACACCGAGTAAATGCTTATGATGTTTATGAAGATTTTTTGGTACTAAAGTATTTGAAGGGATAGTAGGATAACTGAACATAACTGATTCAACTCCTCTCCTCAGTTATCTAATGCACTTCAAGATATATTCTATATGCTCTCTCTATAGTTGAAAGGTGAGATCTACACAAATATATTTCTAACAAAAGGAGAAGCATGTCCACTGATTTCCGCATTATGTTGTCACTCTTTCCACCAATGAGTTTAAACTCAAGGATGTTAGAGTGGGAAAAATGAAATTTACAAGGAATAAGAAATCAAAGAAGAAACCAATAAAAAAAGTTTGCATGAAAAGCTATATAGATTTCTCTTTACAATACCTATAAATTCTAGGAAGGACTTACATGTAAATAAGAAAAACCATGAATAATTAAGTAGGACAACCATTTCATTACTTGTTCACAATGGCATTGACACAAAAGACAGAAAGGGCCTCTCAAATTTCAACCAATTTCACTTGCTTGGAGATTGATAAAGCATTTTCAACAAACCAATTTCATACACATTCTGCAATCGTATTTTGTTAAATAGTTGGTGTGCATTGTTGATGCCTCTATACTTTAAGGCATTCCATCAAATGATTCACATGCATTTTCTTTCATTAACTCAAAGCATCTTGAGAGCTTTCATGCAAGTATACACAACACTTTATTCCTTTCATTTGTATATTATTTTGGAATCCCTTCATGTATACATTGTTGACTTGGTGGTCAACACCTCCTTGAAGATTCATGACATGACTTAACAACCTCTCATGTATTAGGTTAAATCTAGCATTGATATTTTGAGCTTTTGGTGCAAAGACAAATGTCTCCAACAATTGGTATTAGAGCCTTGGGTCATGGGTTTGAGTGTCCCTTCAGTGGGTTTTGAAGTCTCATGTAGTGCCTATCCCTAGTTTACTTTTCATGTTATATTGTTGAATTATTTTAGGCCAACTTTTCTAGTTATGCGTTATGAGATAGTGGTACTTGATCACCTTATTTGATTGATGCTATTTCATACTTAGATTATATATTTGATGAGGTACTTGATACTCAGTTATATCATGTGTTCATGGTTATTCTTTCGATGATGTTGCTTTGTATATTTCATATAGTGATTTTAGTTACTTTTGTAATTATAGTTATATGAATGATTTATATGTGGTTTCATGGTTACTTACCCCATACTTGCATGTGTATAGTGTACATGTATGTTTTACTTTATGTTTGACATTTCTAATATGGTTGAGGGAAGGAGTCATAGTCACATGCTAGTCGAGATCTACACGATGTACCACTCCCCACTATTGCCTGTTTAGTTTATATATATATACATGTTCAACTTTTATGTAGATTGCAGGTACTACGCATCAACTTCCCTGAATTGCTAGGATGAGTGTGTCCTATCACAGTATCTCAATGGTAAAGAGGAGAGATAGTTCTCAAGTCCAAATCCTAAACCTAAGCCAATTGTCCTAAAATTATAGGACAAGTATCTGAGTTATTTACCTTTCCAAATTCGTCAAGTGATGTGAATTCAAGATTTTTGACCTTCAAGTTTGAATTTGTACTTTGTCTTTCAGATGAGTTTTCTTATTAAGTTTGTGGGTCCACTATGATTTTTGGTTTTAACTAATCAATCAAAGATATATTAAATGATGTAATTAAACAATTTTTTTATAAAGAAAAATCAATTTTAAATATATTTAATTAATTAAATAGAAGAAATAAATTTAAAGATTTAATTAAAAGACCTAATTTGGCATAATTATATTTATTTAATTTAATAATAATAAATTTAGAAGTTTCATTTAAATAATGAAATTTAAATATTATTATTAGTTAAATTAATAAATATATTTTCTAATTACATCTTCTTGTTTAAAAATTAAAAAGTGAGAATAATTTAAATAAACTTTATTCATATAACCGAAACCCTAGGATGAGAAAATTCTTTATTAGGCGATTAGAGTTCATTTCTCCACACAGGTTTGGAGAAGCAATTTTTAGAAGGATTTTGGGAGACGAGAATTTTTGCATTCTTTGAATGTTTGTCAAATTTTTTATTTTATTTTATTGATTGGTAAAATGAACGAAGCCTAGATTAATTATTGTTATTTGTTTTAATTAATTTTAATTTTTTTGTTAAGAGAATTCGAACCCAAGACCTCCCACATGAGAGGCTCACAAGTTACCGTTGTGTTGTAGGCTCTTTCCTGTGTATGTCAGATCTTAACATTAGATCGATGTAGAAATTTGCTAGAATTCATCGTAGTAAATTTCTTGTTGTATCTATGTCTTCTTTGTGCCTATTATATGGATGTTGTTTATGAAAATCATATTTTAAAATGAAACCTTTGTTTGAAAATTATTATTCTTTGTTGCTGAAACATCTATGAAAGAAAATGATTTGAAACCCTCATTGTAAATTTTTGAATTGATGGAAATTAGTTCGTGGTTAGGGTTTTGACCCAATAAAAAAGGTTATTGCAAATTAATTCAATTGGATGAAAGTACTCTCCCTATCAGAATTATATATATATATATATATATATATATATATATATATATATATATATATATATATATATATATATATATATATATATATATATATATATATATATATATATATATATATATATATATATATATATATATATATATATATATATATATATATATATATATATATATATATATATATATTACCACAGTAATAAAATAATTACTGTGGTAATTTTATATAGTATTTGGGAAAATGATTTCTATTTTTTTTTTTTTTAAAAGTATATTTTGAAGTGGGGGGGGTACCACCTCCCCAACCCCCAACACCCCATGTGACTATGTTTGACAGGCCATGCGATAGATGGTTGCTGTAGCTGTAGGTATTTCCTTATGACAACAATATGCTATTGCTGTGGGCAACAAGGCTGCCATAGTCGTAAGCCTACATGCTCTAAAAAAATTAAAAGATAAAAGCTATTTTTTATAATTTTTTTAATTAATGATTTTTTAAAATAAAAAGTAGTTATTATTAAATTTTTTTATTAATAGTTTAGAATTATAAATTTTATTTAAAATAAATTTAGTTTTATTTAAATCTAATTTAGTGAAAATAGTATTGAGTTAAGTTTAAATTAGTTAAATTTTCTTATTTAATATTTATTAAATATAATTTTTATTTAATTAATTAGACTTAAAAATGAAATATTATTAAATGAGAAACTTCCATAAACTTTAATCTGTTATTAAATTTTTCTTATGGATTATCATTGGATAATAATAAACACATAGTTTATTTGGGAAGGTGTTGTTGTCTTAAGATATAAACATTAAATCTATAATTTGATTAATCTAAAACTTGAAACCTTTATCCAACTATGAATGATTATGAAATGAAAACTTGAAAGAGCCACAAACCAATTGTTATGGATTTATATCATAAACCAAAATAACTAAATGACTACAATTATTTTAAATGCATGTCGATATGTCATGTTTTATCTTGTAAGGGGTTTTGGGAAGTGTAGTTTTTGACTAGTTAGGTATGTTTACTAGAGACTTGGGAAGTGATTGATTTGTGATGTTGTTATATAATGTTGTGATTTAATGATTTAAACTTTGAAGAATTGGTTAGTTATTTATTGTGAGTTCCAGTTGCTTGTATATGACTGATATGGACATTGTAATTTTATGAGATTCTCTGTTATGAGCTTAGGGTAGGTTATCTTTGTGTATGTTGGGAAGTGGCTTGCAATGGAGGCGAGAGCCCTAAAGAGGCTACTTGGGTAAACCATTGTAAGTTGAATGATAAGTGATAATATTTCATTAATGGGGTTAAAATTAATTAACAAGAGTTAGTGTATTACCTCGCCCATGCCTTGAGTGCTAGTACATGCTAGGATGGGAGTAGAGAGAATTCTCAGTTGTGACTTTGCCTCGTTAATATGCCTTGTCTATAAGGAAAGGATATTGATGCTACATAGAGTCACTAGGGGGCAGGAACGAACCACTCGACTGAGCCAGAGAGGGTGCCAGGGTAACCTTAGAGTTGGCTCATGCGATGGCACTTGCTCACTTACATATTAGGTTTCCTATGTGTCTTTGTCGCCTCTGGGATTAGGTGTTACTTGTGTACTTGGTACCTTTGAGATAGATTGCTATCAAGATTCCTTGACATAGATTCTTGTTAAGACTTTTAAATTGTAATATGTTTGGGACTTGAGATTATCTCCTCAGCACAGTGGGAGTGGGCCATTTAGGTTCCACATGGTTAGGTGGTAGTGTTTCTTATACCATTGAGATTCGACAGTTGGATGTCGATACTGGATGTATTTGTACAATTATTCTATTCTTCTGATCTTGTGATTATGTTCTATGGCCATATTCTGATTTATTATACTTTGATTATTTGAGATTCTATGAGATGTTATATCTTATTCATTATGCATATTATTTTAGACTTTCATACCCTGTGACTTTTACAGAGGATGATTATGCATTTTGGTTATGCCAGGTGGCATCTTATGTATTTGTATATTTTTTCATGTGATTTTTGTACTTATGGTTATTCTATAATGTGGACTTTGTTTACTTATCAGATTTAATCTTAATAAAAATTTATGTATGTGATTCATTGTCATGGAACCCTTGAGAGATGTAACTATTATTGTATTGCTTATATATATATATGTGTGTGTGTGTGTGTGTGTGTGTGTGTGTGTGTGTGTGTGTGTGTGTGTGTGTGTGTGTGAGCTATTGCTTCCACTATGTTATCTCTTGTTGTTTAAATCTTTAAAAAAAATGTTTAGCAAACTTAGTGACATAATAGGTTAATTTCTTTTGGGTTCCCTGGAAAGGCATTACATCTCAGTCCATGTTGAGAGAGAGATTATTCACTTGGTGGTCAAAACCTCCTTGTAGATTCTTGACATGGCTTAACTGACTCCTATGGATCAGGTTAAATCCGACATTGATAATTAGAGCTTTTGGTGCAAAAAAAATGAATAGTGTTAAAGGAAGAGACAATACAAACCTAAGAAAATAGTATGATCTATGAAAGCAATTATTGCAACTACACTCACATTGCTTGGTCTATAAATGATACAAAACCTTGAATCCAGATACCTAAAAATAGATCACTAAAAAAGAAATTCATAGGGTCCATTTCCAAACATTCCCAAACTTATTATCTCAAACTAAATGTAGAGAAACCTAAGAAGCACATGCACAATGTTATGGAGGGGGATTGGGCTCTATTTTTGAGGAGTGAAATTTCCCATGAATTATTTTTTGAGGAGGCTAAAGGTTTATTTGGAATCTTCTCCTACAAAATAAGAGCTTATACTTTTTAGCCTTCTCAATTTGAGCAAGTGAAAATGGGGCCGGGTTGATAAAATCTACCACCAACTTTCTTAAGTTTAGGAGATAATTTTTTAAAGCTAAAATTTACTATAAAATTCATAAGATTTATTTGTTGATAATAATTATTCAATTGTATATTTTCATTGATGTTACACAAATGTCACACTCTAACCAAGCACAACTAGTATTAGCCGAGCTTAGTTAGGCACTATAGAAGACTCCAATATCAACCAAGCATATTTCACTATAAACTGAGTTAGATTAGTTAATGAAGAAAGTTAGTGTAAACCGAGTTAGGCTATTCAATAAAGGGAGCTAGTATCAATTGAGTTGGGTCGATTAACAAAGAAAGTTCTATATTAACCAAGTGTTCAGTCCAATGTTAGTTGACTGACAAAAAATTACTTTTATGGTTAATATAAGCTGACTAAGTGGATGTTAAATATTTGTTTGAAAGGGTATTTAAGCCGACTTGACATTGGGTTTCAAATATATGAAAGGTCAATTTTTGGATTGAATTAAGCAATTGGAAGAATGAGAAAGATGCAAAATAAGAACGATATTTGATTAAACATAGAACATCCAAGGAGTTGCAAAGAATATTCTAATTAGAGAGGATCAAGAGGATAAACCAAAAAAATGATCATAATCTAAAAATTCAGTTGCTTCATCAATTAGGTCAATCATCTTTATTCTCTAACAATTGTAGCAGTGAAGAAATCTCTTAACAGAGTTGGCTTAACAATCATTTTGTAAATCCTCTAACAAGGTGACATTTATAGATTGAAGTGTCTGAAGACCTCTAACAAGGCCACTCCTAACAGGGTGATTCAAATTCTCTAACAAGGTCACACTTAACCATGTGTTTTGTAACCTTTAACAGGGTTGGCTCCTAATAGGACTCACTTCAAAAGAGTGAAAAGTTGTAACTAGTTGCATTGGTGGTTTTTCCAAATTGGGTTTCCATGTTAAATCTTGGTGTCTCATGTGTTCATATTATTTGCTTAATGCTTTATGTTTCTACAACTAAGTTACTAAAGGTTAATAAACATTAATATCTCAAGACTACTTTGTTAATCGAGTTACAATGTATATTTAGTTCTAACCGAGCAGAGCAAAGATTTGGTTACTAAGTGAGAAGTTTGTATTGACATCTCAGGGACTTGGAATTTTTTTTGTGGTAACTGATTCACCCCTTCCCTGTCAGTTACTCCTCTTACATTTCCAACATGCTCACCTTTAAATATCTCTAAAAAATCTTAGTCATCACCCTCTCTATTTTTAGGAAGGCCCCCCTCAATGAGATCCCAACCTAAACATTCACACTACTAACTATTTACCCTCTCGAGATAGTGTCCATACGAATATCATGGAAACATGCTAGACTTAGAATATTACCAAATGTAACACCTTTGCCTACAATTTATTAGCTGATAAAATCCAACGTACGTTGTTTTAAAATGTTAATTGAACATATTCCCAATGACATTTTAACCATGCCTGTTTTGTGTCAGGTTTCACAATTTTATGACACCTTTTAGTTATTTACTGACATATGACAATGTCAGATTATCCAAATAGTTTGACAGATGTCTTCTAAAAAAGAAGGCTATCATCTTAATGATCATTGCCATCGTGTGATTTGTTTTTTCTTGTGTAAATCATGACTGGTCTTTTGTGTGGATGGTTTTCAATTAAGAGGAACACATTTGCTAGTTTATCTTGGATATCTACCTTTATATAGAGAACGACTTTTTTTTTGCATAATAATATGCTAATTTATTATGCCAGGGAATTGAAGAACAATCCACGAATAAAAATTATATGTAATTTAACTAGACATTTTTTTCTATATAAATTAATTTAATCATATATTTTTTAAAATTATAAATATT